>OY744523.1:130692187-130734687 GCA_963556195.1 Sepiola atlantica
AGATAGATTGATTGTCTGTTAAATAATGAAATGTATTTTAAATTATTAATGGAATAAACAAATTTTAATTAAATATGGGGACAGTTTTATGACAATTATTTATTGAAATGTTGTAGTCTGCGTGGAAGAAATCTCATGGCAATGTGTCCCACAGATGGGAAATTCTTGAGAAAAAACTTTGTTCGTGGTAATTCAGCCTTACGCTATGCACACGGAGAAGTAAAGTAAAGTTATTTTCAGTCATGATAGAAAAACGAGTTCTTGCTGTGAACATTTTACAAAGAGGAATTAGAGATTCGAGCCTAATTGGTGGATTTAAGAAGATGTCTAGTAGATAGCAAGAGTCGTACAAGAGACAAAAGTTGAGTATAAATGCACACACACACACACACACACATATATATATATATATATATATATGTATATATATATATGCATACGCACACACATATATATATATATGTATATATATATATATATATATGCATACGCACACATATATATATATATAGAGAGAGAGAGAGAGAGAGAGAGAGAGAGAGAGATACTAGTGCACACCTTCCATGAAAAGTGAAGGAAAAATATGCTTCGCCAGTGTTTGCATTCGCTATTTATCTAGATATATTTCTAAAATATTCATGTAAAATCATAGAAGTAGGTCCAAATGACATTTGTTCGTATATTAATTATAATTATTACCATTTCTGATGACTTAAAGAAAAGAGAACACCCATCAGTGACTTTTTTATTATAGAGTAGATGATTTTTTGTTTGAATTTATGTCGGCCGACCATGTAAGTCTGATGCTGTTATCTCATTTGTATTTGCCTTCTCGCAATGGTTTCGTCCGAGGGGGGGGGGGTGTTTTATTCGAGAAATATTGTGCGACGAGATTAAAGTATATATATATATATATAAAACATAGTTCACCCCAAACAAGGCAGGCCGCCACTGTAGAGGTAAGGGGCTACTGAGAAAAAGAAAAGGGGAAATGTTGGGAGGGGGGTCAACCTAAATTAGGATCTGCGCAGCGAGATGTCTGTTTACATTAGTTTTAAATTTCTGCATGTCTGTACTGTCGGAGAAAAAGGCGGTAGGGAGAGTTTCAGAGACCAGCAGCACGAGGAAAGAAGCTATTTGAGTAGAAGGCTCTCCGACATCTTGGGACCTCCACGGTGAACGAATGAGATTTAGTTGATTGTCGAGTTAGTCTAGTAAATTTACGTCTATATATATATATATATATATATATATATATATATATATATATATATATATATATATATATATATATATATATTGTTTTTATTAAAGAGGTATATTTCCGGCATAGTATAGTATGGTATAGCTGAAGTTTCTTCATGGAAGTTATTGATGTCTAATGCCTATGGATCACATTTAATGTAAATCTAAAATGTTTTAATTTTCAAATGGACGATAGTGTCCATATTCTGCCTCCTAAAATCTATTTAAAACACTAACAAAAACTTAAATCTGTTGAATATTTATTCATTGATATCTAATATCTATTGTTAAAATATCACAAAGATCGGAGGTGTCTGAATTTTCACAAAGGGCGTCCACTCCTTTTTGTATTATTATATCAAACAAAATTAAACTAAACGAAACCATACATTACAAACACTTACGCCTAGAAGCTCTATATTCTAAAATTCATAATGACGCGTTGAATAGTTTAGAAGATCGTCTTGTATATAGAAATATAGAAGTATATACACATACCTAACTGTATGTATATATATATATATATATATATATATATACCACTTCAGACCAAACCAGACATAGAAGTGAGATGGATTTGAAAAACTTTCCCTTTAAATAAATCTATTTTGGGGATAGGCTAGTAGTATCGAATTACATACTTTACTTGTTAACTCTTTCAATTAGTTTCTATCTTGTTTTATTCTTTTTTATTACCTGCCTTCTTATTCTTTCCTTATTCTATTGTGTTATTACCTACTTAGCCTGGATTCCTTTCTTCTCTATTTAACACTTCAAAGTTTTAATCTATTAACAAACCTATTCAAGCATAAATATATGATATTTATATAAAATACACACATGTGCACAAATTAATAGATACATAAGTACATATATAAATAAACACTTGAGTTTCAACGGATTTACATCTACAGAAACAAATACAATACATGTACCATATATATATATACATATATATATATATATATATATATATATATATATGTGTGTGTGTGTGTGTGTGTGTGTGTGTGTGTATATATATATATTGTATATATATATATATATTTGATGATAATTAATGCGATTTAGTTTCGTATATCTATACTTTGAATTGACTCTTTCCAATGTAACTCTAAATTACGTAACTCATGTAATAATTATTATTTATAAATTGATTAAGGTTTTTTATCAAAAGATATCCATTAAGCTTCAAGAAAGTTAACTATTAATCTTCATAGTCTTTTTTTATTGACGAATATTGTACGCATTTCGTCATAGCTTTTCTTCATAATACTAGATGACTGCTCTTTCTAGGTAGCGATTTTTGAATCTCTCTTAATTGAGATGAATTCGATGTGAGTTGTTTGTTTTTAAATTCTTGTTTGTGACATCACTATGTATTTTTTCTGAATAAAAACTTTCTGTGTATTTTATGAGTCCGTTGAAGAAGATCCGGGATTTACATACAAATATCGGTTGTTCGTCTGGTGAACAAAACGAATCCGTAATCGTACTAACGCTTTTTTTGTTTTGAAAATATGATTAGTAAGATGAATACAATCTTGGTCTTTGGAATGTGGAAAAATGTTGTTTATTTGTATATGCTCTGTTGCTATATGTTAACAATCATTGAGCTTTCACTTTGAAAAGGTTGACATGTATAAAGAATAGAATGTTTATGCAAAAGCATATATTTTCTACACGCAAAACCGCACTCACACGCACGCACACACATATATATATATATATATATATATATATATATATATATATATATATATATATATATATCCATATCATGACTCATACTACAACCTTTTTAAAAACGTTTTAAAACACAGACCAGTGGTATTGATCTTTGCACGTATAAGACTATCTTTATGTAAATCTCATTCACAATCAAAATATAAGTTCCATTATTTTCTATACATTGATCTTTGCATGTATATGACAATCTTTATGTGAATCTCATTCACAATAAAAAATATAAGTTCCATGATTTTCTATATATAGATCATTGCGATTGAATCTATAATTGATCCGTTAAAAATGCACAAAATGTTCCTTCAACGCCGATTTCTAATTTCATGACAACTGATAAACTCATTCTTACCAAAATTTTGTTGATTTTTTAATCAATCGAATTTTAGTATTTGCCATTAATTTTGCGCTTTAAATATTCGGAGATTTAATGAGATACTGTAGTTTGCGTCAAGCATTGTGTGTAAGATGTGTATAGAGTAGTTATAGAAAGTTATCAGAATGTAAAGAGTGAAAATAAAGAGATCACATGCAAAACGCGATAAACGCCATTTAAAAAATCGCGAAAAGGTATTGCATTTCAACACTCTACCAACCCACAATATCATGTTATACGTAATGTGATATCGACATTTTTCTTAATTAAAATAAGCTTTTAGTCAAAGTCTACATTTTATTTGTTCGTTCTTTTATTGTTTATTTCTCAAATAAAAGAAATTGGATTCATAGCATTTTGCATTCAAACTCTTCAAACATACTGGTGTTGAAAAGAAGGACAAAAATGAAGTAATTTCTTTAATGTTTTTGTTAGTAAATCTTACTTAATTAAGTCTCAATTTCTACACAGTGAGTTAATGTGTGTAATATATTTCGAAGTAAGACCTCTTTATCAAATGAAGGTGTTTAAAATCTCCTGAAACTCGTGTCGGAGATTTATTTTCATTCTTTATTTTCTCTCTCGTTTATACCTTTCTTTTCTTTAGATATTAATTTTAACAAAAACTGTTCAGGTACGACTGTTTCTAGACACAGAAACAAAATGACATTTTTGTTAATCAAGTTTTACTTCAACCAGATTTAGATCTCATCTATTTATGTTCTGTCCATTTTTAGCAAAGAATCTATTTTCTTTTGTATGCAACGTGAATGGTGTTGTATTAACTAGACAGAAGCATCACAGCACGTCAGCTTCGGCGGGTGGCGATGAAGATATAGATACTAGTGCAGATTTATAACTCGGCCATTTTGGCTAGGATCAGGGTGTGGTATCTGTTCTGGTACTGCACTTCGTCTTTTTTGTCCTGGGTAGATGAAGGGGGAAAACTTTCTCGACTGAGGCAATTTTTATTTTTCCCCTATTCGGGGTGGGGGTAGATTTTTCGTCAAATTCAAAAACAAACTTGCTTCTAACTCTGCCATCGTTTGGAGGCAAGTAAATAGGGAATCGTGTTCGAGCCTATCCGGTTCCATTAAAATATTATCAACCATCACAGGGTCCATCTCGTGAGTACCTGCTTTAGCATAGAAACCAATACATGCAAAAAGAGTCATGTGAGTGCAAATATGTCAACTTGCTGATTCATACGAATGTCATTTTTTTCTTTTTGTAATATCAGCCTTTACGCCTCATGACTATAGCCTAAAAGATATAGTAGCATTAATGAAGTTCAGACTTAAATGTAATTGTATACACACCGTTCTTGGCCATGACTTATACTGTAAGAGGCTTGACTTGCACAACATGTTTTCGAAAAGTTAAGTCGCTCCTGAATACTGCCCTCAGTATGGGCGATACTAAGTATACAATTATGAATTACGTAAGACTTCTACCTGATCATGGCTGATGGAACGAGAGCAAGCTACCCCTGTGGTTTAAATAAAGGGTTCGTTCGAAATTCCGTACAGATTCCCGAGTTCGACATAAAGATCCTCGAGTTCGACAAGACGCACATGAAGAATGTCGAATGGTACATTCCCAACCGACTGCAGCATGTTAGTCTTCAAGTCTAAAGTCAACAAATATTTTTCGAGCCGCCCTCTTGGAAAATCACGTCTTCTTAAGTAGTCTTCTTCCCGTACCACTAGTTGTTTCCAATCCTCTCGTGACTGCTAGCATCTTCCAACAAACAACTGTTTTAATATTTATCCTCGGGTAGCCCTAGGACCTGTATAAACGTTGACTAATCACTTAGAAAAAACTCTATTTATCTAGAAGGTTCGTGTAGATAAACTAGCATAGGCGATCAATTCCTCTCACTCTCTGGTATAGATGGATGACGTCATCATTTTGTGACGTCATCTACTGTGCACGTTTATATATTCTCTATTTTAATAGAGTTACGTTTGCACATGTAGTGACGTTTGCACACTTATCACGACCGCTGTTTTAATGAATGGTGTCAATAAACGATAATGTGATCGCGTGTGCACGAGAACAAATAGATAAACAGGCAAACCAGCACTACAGGGTTTTAGTAGTATAATAAACTCCCTTTCATGTCACGAATCGTCTAGATAAAACGCCATAAACGATGTCTTTCTTTACGAAATATTCAGTGTAAGAGATGGTCATTACTGCCAGTCGATGGATTCGAACTCGTTTGTCCCAAGATTTGACTCTTAATTCAACCCCATTTTAGTTACGTCATTCACGTTGCACGGGGACAAACAAGCATGTGAGCAAGATCCACATAATTTAGAAGTATATTTGTAGCACACACACACATACACACACACACACACATATATATATATATATATATATATATATATATATATATATATATATATATATATACAGGGACAATTCCTGTTCGTTTCTTTTTTTATCCATCTTTTCATGTTGACGGACCAATGATCTAATGTACTGTTCGAGTGTGAACAGGAACTCGCCAAAACTGCTAACGTTTTCGACTTCCATGCATCTTTATCAGGCATGTGAGGAGTTACGTAAATAATAACTGGTGAATTTATTAAGAAACTCGGTTAAAACAATTTTTGAAATGTATATATTAAAGGCATTTTAGTATACTTTCTCTCCCCTCATATCGAGCTTGATTTATGGTAGGTTTGTTTGCTCGAATGAGTTAGTATTCAATTATGTGGAGGCGCAGGTTGCTATTTGAGACAACGAGGATGGCAGTGTTTTTGACTAATATGTTCCTGAAATCTTTTTGTGGGGGTCATGTTCTACTAGGTGTTGGTAGATAGAGATATGGGGAAGGAGAAGTGACATGTAAGGCGACGAGAGATACTAGTCCTAGTCATACCAATATATATATATATATTGTTTGTGGAGACACGTTCTCCTATTTGGCATTTAAATACATACACAGCATTGCCAGTTTTTAGTAAACCGTCCCCCAATGTCGGGTTATTGCTTATTAATAAGTTAGTTGTTTTAATTTTTTAATAGTAAATAGTGAAACGGAGTTTATGGTTTTTGTCAGTAGGAGATATATGTTTATGTAGTGTATTGTTTATTATTTTTTCATCTACTTGATAATTAGGGTGTATTTATTTATTTATTTATTTATTCATTTATTTATTTAATAATTATTATTAGTATTATTATTATGATGTTAAATTTTCTGATCGACGATATGGTTAGGGAAGTTATTATTTATTAGTGTTTGTTTAATGTCAGTATATGCAGTATAAAATATTTCATCAGTGGATGAGTTTCGTCCTGCTCTGTAGATGAGATTTTTCACTACGGCTATCTTATATCTATAAGGGCATTCACTTTTAAAATAAAGCAAGCTTGAGCCTTTGCTTGTATTTTTTTTGTATGGGTATGTAGTGAACTTATCCGTCGGCTTTTATTTCTATATGGAGGAAGGGTATTTTGTTATTTATATTTATTTCATGAGTGAAATTAAATACAGAGTTATTTTCAAATGTATTTTTGGTTATGGTTAATTTATCTAAATGTTCGGTTAATAGAAGGATGTCGTTGACGTACTTGACGTATATGAAGAGTTGGCACGGTAACAAGCAAGCATGTGAGCAAGATCCACGTAGTTTAGAAGTATATTTGTAGCATATGTATATATATATATATAATATTTTTTACAGAGATATTTTCTTAATTTTTACATGCAGACACATGTGTTTCATGCTTACGCAATCTTCAGTCTAAGAGATGATCATTACTGCCGGTTGAAGGATTCGAACCCGTTTGTCTCAGGAATTAATTCTGCAGTCTGGTATTCAAACCCTCGGTCACCATGAATTATCATGGGAACGAAGAGAATTAAATTTATATCATGTCGAACATCGGGCATACACAGTAAGCTACTCATAACAGTGTTGTACAGCGAAAGCCGGAACTTAGCATTACGCTTAGATTGATAGCTTATTCATAATTCTCTTAAAGAGGTGTCATCCTTGTTGAAAGGGGGCTAAACAATATATATATATATATATATATATATATATATATATATATGAAATAATTAAATAAAGTCGACGGTATTAATTAAAAGGGAATATCGGAAGACCTAAAAGTAAACGTTTCGCACAACTATTGCGTAGGCATTTTCAAGAGCGAAAAAAATGCTAAAAGTTTCAAAGAACAAGAAAATCTGTAATTTTGGGAATATATATAGCGATAATAAAATTTAAATATATATATGTGTGTGTGTGTGTGTGTGTGAGTGTTTATGTACATATTTGCATATCTCCCTCTCTAAATATTTTTAAAATATTTTTAACCGTATCACTATATACATATTCCCAAAATTACAGATATTCTCGTTCTTTGACACTTTTGCATTTTTTTTCGCTCTTGAAGCCCACGCAACAGTTTGGCGAAGCGTTCAGCTTCCGCTGTACCTCACAATACACCGGTTTCACTTTTGCACATTTTTCGAAAGATTCCGGTAAACAGACCTCTTTAGTCTATGACCTGTGAAAACATTTGCTCGATGTCTATGCGAGGAGACATTCAGTATGCTAATGTGCATAGAATAAGCTTTTGATCCATACCAAATTGGTTTTATCAGGAATTACTTCCGGCTATGATCCCCCTATTAATTCGACTAAAAGTGGGTCATGGTAAGCTTCAAATGCAGAACATCTGGTGTGTCTAACCACTGGCAAAGATTCGCGTCCGTCTAACGGGAAATAAACATACGGGGTCGAAAGAAATAGCTTGAAAGGAGATAAAAGAAAACCGTTCGACTAAGGAATAATTTAAAGAGAGAAAGAGAAAATAATAATATTCTTCCTTGTTCTATACTCATTTCTGGACGACCTGGCTTGTTAGCTAGCAGAATGATTGGACTCAAATATAAATCATTCCGTATATCTAACCACTGGCGCAACTCACTAGCGGCTAATCTGAAAGAAATGAGTGATGCGTAAGAGATAACATAAAAAGAAGAAATCGCTTCCATGTTGTAAATGTGTACGCATATTTGGATGTGAACACATTTCGAGTCCAGATAATCCAATAACATCTTGAAAAATATTAACTAAAATAGGCTGCGGGATGACTTACACATAATATTTCCACCTAAGCTGCCATAAGCAGTTTTTGTTGTTATACGTGGAAAGTGTATTAAGTACGTTACATACAGTAAAACGCAAACCACCCTTGCTCTGATCAACAATGGCGACGGAAAGATTTTTGACATCTATTATTATACTAAAGCTGAGAAAGCTCATCAACGTTTGGTTCTCTAAGGGTTTTTTTCCTATATATTTGAATGACACAAAATATATGTTAAAATATGACTTAGTTCTGGGATTGAGTTATGTTTGAAAAAAAAGAATTCATTTTAATTCTTCTAATTAACCGTCATTTGTAATTAACTGAACAAGTTACCCATCCCTCTCTCTTAGTTATGTATTTCTATCTACATTTCACACTCTGTGTTGATTTAACAATTCTCTAATAGCGTTGAATGTCTCTGTGTAGTACACACATATGAAAATGATTAATACAGCCGTCAAATGCCAGGCAAAAAGGACTATGTTAGTATTGCAAAGGGTGTTCACAAACAAAAGCATTTAATACTATGTAACCTGGATGAATTGTATGTTGCTTTTAAACAGAAGTATCCCAATGTCAAGGTGGGGGTTTTCCAAATTTTCTCAGTTGCGTCCAAAGTTGTGTTTTAGCTGGATCTAAAGGTACCCATTCTGTTTGTGTGTGTAGCATACATCAGAATGCAAAACTTCTTGTAGACGCCATTAGTTGGGATGTCACTTACAAGGATTTGATCTCAAAACTAGTTAGTGATTCTTCCAACAAGGAATGCATGATGCACCGTTGTGAGGCATGTCCTGGCAGAGAAGCATTGCAGAAGTTCTTGGATGAAAAGCTGGTTGATGTGGATCCAGATGATGAATTTCATTTTAGTCAAAGGGACACAACTGACCGTGCCACATTAAGTACTCGTACAGCAATGTATGAAGAATACAAAGACTTCTTGATTGACAAAATCGACAATCTCACATGACACTCATATATAAAAAAATTTCAAACTAGATACTTGACTAAAAAGAAAGAGAATCTTTGTTCGAATGAGGTTCTTGTCCTTGTAGACTTTGCAGAAAATTATCAATTTCTCATACAAGACAAAATCCAAAGTTTTCATTGGAGCGAGGAATATTGCACCCGGCACCCTGTAGTGCTTTACTACCGAAATTACATTTTCTTTGGTCTGTCAAGCTGAAGTTCAAATCGCATTTTAGATGCTTCCACTGATGTCTATCACTCTTAAGTTTAGAATAAAATTTTCCTCAGTCTGCCAGATTTATGTTTAAATAGCATTTTAGATATGTCCACGTATCTCTATAGGGTAATTCCATGTCAAATCATCCAGAAATTTTGAATTTTGAAACCCATATCCTCAGATTTTGTTGTAACTTGCACCACAGATGGACATCATAAATCTAACAAATCCTGAAAATTTGAGCTTGCCACTCCGAGCATTTACAGAAAGAGTGGCTCTCTCTTTTCAGCTATTTAGCATATTGTGTTCATACACACCGTAAACACGTATGTAAATTAGATAGCATAAATTATAAGTCTTTCTTTACTTCCATTTAATCAATAATAATAATAATAATAATAGCGGGACCACGTGGAAATTTAACGGTGCTTTCTACATCAATCTGCATAATATATCGATAGTCATTATATTCCTTTTAAAATCATAAATGTGTTTCAGTGTCAATACTATTAAGAATGAAATTACGCTTTCTTCTTCCGTAAAAGCTAAATATTCTTTAAATAAATAAAAAAAATGTTTCTTCTTAATTTATTTAAAATGTAGCAATTTAATTATTTTTAAATCAAACCGTCTTACCGTAAAAGCAATTGTCGGTTAAATAGTCTTCAAATCAATAAAACGAATGCCAGTTTTCTTTTAATGTATTTATTTAAAATTGTACTGTTTTAGTCGACGGGTGACATGATTTGATTTTGGAACAGTTCATTTTAAAATGAGTAAAGTCGGAATTATTTACCTTAGCGATATTAGATTAATTGCAAATCACTTACTTTTCTAATCGGAAGAATTCATTTTAAAGGTGTGTGAAAGGTCAAACGTATATATGAACGTGAAGTGAGTGAGCGTATCAGCATTACCATGATCATCATCTTCATCTCAATCAATCATCATCATCATCATCATAATCCATAAAAATAATATAGAAATAAAGAGACTTATTATCTTTAATTATGCAAGAATTTCTTAACATATATGTCACAGTTTATGAATTTTCGAATCAAATCAAAATAGAACAGACTCATGCAATGAGGAATTTATATATGTTTAATTTATGCTTGTGTTCGTATATTTGTATGTCACGTTAATGTCTCTGAGCGCATTCATTTACTCTGACCAGCAAGAATGATGTCTCCATCGGGAATATGGTTGAAGGATAAATGCCAATGCTACTTAGTGTCTGAGAGGAGATCAGAAAGAATCGGTGTATTCTAAGATCTTGATCGAGTTCAAAGGTTTTACTCAAGGTTACCTTGGTCGGGCATCAACTCTGATCGTTGACCAATCGATTCAATCTTGACAGACAACAATTCAAATATGGTCGGCCTTGCAAATTTACTTTACAAGCCGGAGAGTCGGCCGTCAGACATTTTTAAGCAGCCTGGAAGATGTCTGACATGAACAAAATATCCATCATTGGACTAGTAACATATCGATCTCTGTCATTGCAGATTGGGAGAAGCCACGGACAAAATCAACAACCGTTTCTCTTGAATTACTTTCATTGTTGTTGTATAAACAAAGACTATAGAGACAATTTAGTTAAGTCTACCATGACAGCTGCAACGACCAATGTTTATCTTGTAAAACGGATTGAATAACTTTAAATTCGGGGCGTGTTTTGAGCTCAGTATTTGCTCTCTCGATTACAGTTTGAAATACTTGCTTGTCCAGCGACACTGAAGAGATGTAATACAGTGACACAGCATGTATGTGGATTACTATATATATATATATATATATATATATATATATATATGTGTGTGTGTGTGTGTGTGTGTGTGTGTGTGTGTGTGTGTGTGTGTTGAAAAATTATATACTCGATGAAAAAATGTACGACCTAAAATCTTAATTATTTATTTAAAAACTATATGTTACATATTTCGGAGACGTGCCGTGGTGTCATGTACATGGTTTGACATTCTACCGTTTAAAAAGTCCGTTAGAGTGCATACGCATCATCAGCGACTAACCAAATGGTTTTTTCTTTGTGGTTTTTTTTTTCGTCAGCCGCTGATGATTTGAATGGATTCTGACGGCCTTTTTAAACATTGAAATATCAATCCATGTCAATGAAACCATGGTACGTCTCTGAAATATGTAACATATAGGTTCGAAATATATATATATATATATATATATATATATATATATATATATATATATATATATATATATTCAAACCTAACGGTGGATTCTGGAAGGAAGTCACTAAGAAAGCCTTTCCGGCTTTGAAAAGTGTGCACTTGGATGAGGGGGAGGCTCACAGGTTGCCCCGAGGCGAGTGCTCCTTATATCGCGAGTGTCGACGGGCCTTGAAGTTCCTTTTACGGGTGAAAGAAAGCCTCTCTGACACCCAGCTGTTGTCCCGAAAGGCATTATATCGGGTTATAGTGCGGGGATCTGTTCAAGATGATAAGATTGAGGGGCTCGGTTTGATGAAGGGGGAGCTGCGCTCAATCTGTCCATGGCGCCTGGGTTGAGATGTTTCGATAATGACGAAGCTTCTTTGGCCTGGCTAATGATAAGAAATGCCCTCTGGGTCGGCAAGAGACTTCACGCAGCTGGCTTTACTAACTGGCCTACTTGCGTCCGATGCGTGGCGAAGACGACACTTTGAGTCACGCCTTCTTTTATTGCCGCATCGTTGTGCCGCTGATCAAGTTTCTTGGGGGTCTCATGGTTCGCATTCTGAACGTAACGTCTTTCGACCTAGAACCAATTAATGTCTGTAGCAACTTGGCACCGACAACAGATAGGCAGAGACGTTTTGTCTTTTTAAGCTTACTAGCGATTGCGAGACGAGCTATATGGTCTACACGCTTGAAAGTTGTCTACGACGGTGAGACATTCACTCCTGTCAACCATATTCGAATTTTCAAGTATTTGCTGAAGATTCGCATTAGGGCTGATAGGGCGAAACTCTCGTCGGCAGAATTTGGTGATAGATGGGAGAGAGTGGCGCGTGTTTGTAGAGTGACAGTAGCTGGCATTGAGTGGTATTTAGACGTGCTTTAGGAATAGAATATTGGATTGCAAAAACGAACGTTGTTGAAGACCCGTTTATAAGTTAATATATGTCTCCTGTAATAGTTATGCCAAGTCCATAACTTAGCTAGTGTATGGATGAGTTTCATTACGGCCCCCTTTTTTCTCCCCTATTTAGGTGTCGGATAGCGTGATTTGCCAGTGATGCAGGTCACCCTTCGATATTTTTGAAGGAGGAGTTAATAATAAAGCGTTGGGGCCTGCATCAATTTTCGTTTCGTTTTTGACTGGTAAACCTGCATATCTGCCACAGATTAGTAGTGGGGGTCTTTTTACTAATTTGGGTTAGTTTTATTTTTATTTTATTTTATTTTCATTCCCATTGTACATATGTATCATTGTTTTTTGTTTTTTTTGTATATAAATTTTTTAGTGCTCAAATCCCCCATTGCATATATTTTATATATGGTTTTAAGTAGGATATTCATTGAATGATTTCTTTTGGTAATTGGTGAAGAGGGATGTATACTATAAATGTGGTATTTTGGTTAATGATGGTCCTAAATGAAACTAGCTAGGTTAGTTCTTATTTTGTTAGTATGGACCAAACCTTTTCCCGCCCCTTTTTTGGCCTTGTGCCTCATTTCATATGATGTATTTATGTGAATAAATAATGGTACCACATTTAGGCACGAGCACTGCAAATACTGACTTGTGTATAATTTCTCTGTTCAATACAATTCGTTATTATCTGTTGTTCTTTTATTTCATTGTTGGTACCCCTAAACGGGTTCACAACAACTGGCGGCGAGTGATTCGTAAAGGACTTCGTTGGAAACACTTTGGACCTTGCAACCTGTGAGTGATAAACCAGTGTCTACAACACGGTCAACCTTCGGAAAAAAAAATTCTACCCGTTTGAAAAAAAAAACCTTGTGCTTTACAATTTTCGGGAAGATATTGGAAACATCGAATACATTCAATTTTGGGACGAGTCTGCCTTACAAGAAATAACCAGTTTAAACAATTACTGGAAGAAAAAAAAGTAAGACAGATTTTACTATTTGTGTTCTTCGTATTTCAATACGGGATTTTACCTCGTGCAACAAATGAAATTGGAATACCATGTGCTTATAAAACTGAAAGGTTTGGAAAAAAACAAAAAAAACTCCATACTACAAAAAACTTTTTTCGTGTCTGATATAGTCAAAGGTATTTTGCGAACAGACTTGTCACTGTAAAATCGAATAGTCGAAAAAAAAAATCTGACAAGTAAAACCAAGTTACTTTCTTGAATAACTAGTCAATTTTTTATATAGCCATTACTTGCTATTTTGCATTTTCAGCCTACACTGAAAGGCAAACGGACTTATTGGAAAAAAAAGTTCCAGATGCGAACACAAATACAAATTTGTTAAATAAATTACCCAATAAGCCGGATTAATAAAATCGTTTTTTCTCAAAGAACTTTGAAAGAAGAAAAAAAGAGATTAGCAAGTGCCGGTCGAATTCGAAACCCGAATGACGCAGTGATGAGAAGGGGTTGAGTTTGTTATTAAACAGTAAGCATTTGAAAAAAAATAGTGAAGGACTATTTGTGACTAATTCTTTTTCAAGAAAGTATTTCTTTAATCATGGAAGATTTCTCGAAATAGATATTGGAGTTGATTAAATTTCAATCAGAATAACAGAAGGCAAACGATGAAAAACATCTTGCTCTACAAAAAGAATTTCAGTCTCAACAGAAGGAATTTCAGTCGCAGCAAATGTGTTTGATGAAGTATTTTGAGGAAAAGAATTTAGCACAAAAGCGAGAAGATAGAAAAGCTTTAGACGAACAATTGATTGGGATAAAAAATTTACAATTAGAGCAACAGACTCAATCAGAGAGAAAATTTAAACAGCTGACACAAGCAATGATAAATACGACGAATGACGACAGCGATGCGTTCAACCAAAATGCAATATGGTCAGCTATAAAAACCTTCAACTATGTGCCTGAAGAGGACCTAAACTTCGAATCATGGTACCGTCGATATCAGGATTTTTTCGACATTGATTGTAGCACCTGGTCAGAAAAGAAAAAGGTTCGTTTAGTTCTTCGTAGACTAGGTACGGCAGAGCATACAAAATTTGTCGATTATATTCTGCCGAAGAAAACGGGCGAACTATCTTTCACGGAAACCATTAAAATGTTAATGGAACTATATTGCCCCAAAACAAGTTTATTCCACAAAAGGTGGAAATGCATGAACCTAACGCGAAAAGAAAGCCAGGATTACTCAACGTTTGCTTCAATCGTCAATAAACATTGTGACGACTTTAAGTTATCATCCTTGACAGCGGACAATTTCAAAGTATTAATATTTGTTCAAGGGCTCGTCTCGGAAAACGATGCAGAGTTAAGAAGACGTGCAATAAGCAAACTAGAAACCGAGCCAAATTTAACATTGCAACAACTGGCCGAAAGCTGTCAACGACATATTTCCGAGAAAAGGGAAGCTAAAGAAATAGAGGAAGCAGCAATTTCTAATATTAAAAATGTTAGTCGTTTTTCAAAAAAATCATACTCTTCGAAGGAAAAATTCCGGAAAGATTTGCCTCAAAGGTCGGATGAAAAATTGCCAAACCACCCTTGTTGGGGTTGCGGGGATCTACATTGGTACCAGAAGTGTCCTTTTAAACGAAAAAATTGTGACAAATGCCATAAAATGGGACACAAAGCCTCACATTGCAGAAGTAACACTAGAAAAAAAGTTACATAAAAACAACTAGAATTAATGGTGGTAACCTAAACATACGAAAGTATGTTACGGTAAAAATGAACAATCAAGATGTTTAACTACAGCTTGATTCAGGGTCTGACCTATCAATTATTAATATCAATACCTGGAAAAAGATCGGCAGACCGACTATGTTACGCACAGATAAAGTGGCTCGATCGGTAACCGAAGAGAAAATAAACTTTGAAGGGGAAGTCATTTCAAGTAACACTAAAAAATAAGACATTGAAATTACGCATGTTCGTAATGAAAGATACAGGAAACTTGTTCGGTTCAGATTGGACTCAGCAATTCCAGCTCTGGGATTCGCCGATAAGCGCCTATTGTCAACGAATAGAGAACCTTTCTGCATAAGCAGAAAAATTGAAGAAGGATTTGAAAGAGTCATTCCCCAAGTTGTTTTCTAATGAATAAGGACGCTGTACTAAAATGAAGGCGAGTTTTGAACTAATTGAAAATAAGAATCCCGTTTTTAAGAGAAAACGAAGTGTACCATTTGCCTCTCTTGAAAAAATTAATGCAGAAATAGACCGGTTGATGGAGAAAGGTATTTTAACACCGGTTGACTACTCAGAATGGGCGGCACCAACCGTCTACGTGAAGAAAAGATCTGGAGAGATCAGAGTGTGTGTCGATTTCTCAACCGGTTTGAACGATGCGCTGAAAGATTATCACTATCCTCTGTCGACTCCAGAAGAGGTTTTCACAAAATAAAACGTGGAAAACTGTTCTAAAAATTGACAAAAAAGCCTATCTGCAAATACCTGTAGAGGAAGATAGCTCTAAGCTTCTCTGTATTTCGACACACAGGGGACTACTAAAGTTCAATCGTCTCTCTTTTGGAATTAAAGTGGCCCCGTCGCAGTTTCAGCAGGTAATCGACACGATGTTGAGCGGGCTAGATTTTTCGATCGGCTACCTTGACGATATCTTAATGAAAAGTACGAACGTCGGGGAGCACCGTGAGCATGTACACAAAGTATTCGAAAGGATAAGCGATTTTGGTTTTACACTCAAGGAGTCAAAGTGTGAATTCTTTCTAGAAGAGATCAAATACTTGGGACATGTCATTGATAAGAATGGAAGACGTCCCGACCAAGAAAGATCTATAACCATCAAGAATATGCCCGAACCGAACAATGTTACCCAACTACAAAGCTTCCTGGGTCTCGCAAACTATTACGAAAAATTCATCCACGGTATGCACAAATTGCGAGCCCCCTTAAATGAGTTACTTAAGAAAGATACTGCGGCATTGGGGCGTGCATTTTGCATAAAATGCCGGATGGCTCGATGAAACCCATCGCGCACGCTTCAAGAACTTTACTTCCTGCAGAGAAAAATTACTCGCAGATTGAAAAAGAAGCGTTGGGTATTGTGTTCGCAATGACCAAATTTCACAGGTATCTACACGGCCGTCATTTTATCCTACAAACAGACCATAAGCCACTTATCACCATCTTTGGATAAAAAAGGCGTGCCAACCTACACAGCAAACCGTTTAACGAGATGGGGTATAATTCTGTTAAATTATGACTTTGAGATGGAATTTTTACCGTCAAAAAGACTAGGACACGCAGATGGTTTATCGCGGCTAATCCCAAAGTACACGGAACCGCTCGAGGATACAGTTATAGCATCCCTTCGGTCTGAATATGACTATAGTAAAGTGCTGTGTAACACAATAAAATAGCTGCCGGTCACACTTGGCGATATACAAAAAGAGGCAAGAGAAGATAATTTTATTATCGAAATTAAAAATAAATTACAAACAGACGATGAGCAAACGGCAGAAGCTTTTTCAGTCTGTTACGACACATTATTATACCGGGAGCGAGTAGTAATCCCAGCTACGCTAAAAAAAAATCCTGAAGGATTTCCATGATGGGCATCCCGGAGCGACACGCATGAAGAGCCTAATGAGATCGTATGTGTATTGGAAAAACATGGACAAGGACATAGAGACGAAGGTGAAGGCCTGTACGGGCTGCGCGTCGGCAGCGAAAGCACCACCTATTCAGTACTGTCCATGGCCAAAGGCAGAGCGACCATAGTCCCGTATTCACATAGATTTCGCGGGGCCATTAGAACGCTTCTACTATTTAATTATAGTCAACAGCTACTCAAAATGGCCAGAAGTTGTTAGATGTAAAAACCTCACAACGAATGTCACGATATGCGCGTTGCATGAACTGTTTGCCCGATTCGGAGTGGTGGACATTGTTGTATCGGACAACGGTACACAATTTACTTCACGAGAGTTCAAAGAATTTTGTGAAGACTTTCAAATTAAACATATCACCACTCCGACTTACCATCCGAGGTCAAACGGACAGGCAGAAAAATTCGTTGATACCCTGAAGAGAGCGTTGAAAAAATCGACGGGCACGTCGAGAGAAAAGGCACTCCAGCAGGTCCTCCAAGTGTATAGAATTACACCCAACGAGAACACACCAGTCCAGGTACCACCGGCGGAAGTAATGTTTGGAAGAAAAATAAAGTCGGTATTCGACAAACTTTTACCAAAACAGGTGAAATCGACCAACATTACGGCACCAAAGAAGAGTTACGAGGATGGAGAGAAGGTATTATTTCCAGGAACACCATGGAAACAAAACCGTGTGGGAAGTGGGAAATGTACAAAAAAGATTGGGGCGGATGGATTACATTGTAGAGGGTCCTAGGACACCTGTAAAAAACACAGTAACCAAATGCGTCGTCGCATGTCGCACGACCCAGGGGAAGGCCCATCGGATCAGAGTGAGACCATCATGGAAGATCTATACAACGCATTTGAGCTGCCAACACCAAAAACGCCTCCGGAACAGAGACGTTCATCAAGTAAACGTAAAGTAACCGGGAGTTTCGAGGTGAATCCTAGGAAAAAAATATACCTTGAGATTCCGGGGAGAATGAGTTTCGGAAGGGGGGGGTGTTGTGGGTGAACCTACCTACCCTTTAGTGATGACTAAATGGTAGCAACCGGCTACCATAATACCGGCTTTTGCCGGGAGAACATTGGTACCACATTTAGGCAATAGCACTGCCAATACTGACTTGTGTATAATTTCTCTGTTCAATACAATTCGTTATTATTATCTCTAAACCTGTTCTTTTATTTCATTGTTGGTACCCCTAAACGGGTCCACAACAATAAGTAATCATATCTTGTCGATTCCATTTATTATTTTGAATGTTCTCATAATATTCTTCATCATTTAACTCACAATCCAAACATCTCATTACCCCTTATTCTCGAGTGGATTTTAGCCTTGATAAGTGGCGACTCATCAGCTAACTTGTTTTTAAAATGTAGATCACATATGAAAGGAAAAACACTATAAAAATGTAATAAATATATGATCTGAAAACGAGAAAAATTGAAATTCATGTTTTGCCTTTTCTTCTTTCGTTCTGTCTTTTTTTTAACGATTTGACATCATAATATCATACATCAAATATTCATATTTGCATTTGTCTAACTGTTAAAGATTGTCATGACGCATCTTGTTATTACGAATCTCGTCTTTGACTTCCTGTAAAAGAGCAACCAGAACGGAAGTTCGTATATGGCAAAGAGATCTTGTTCCGTTTCGTTGGGTGTTTGGTTTAATATCAGCTCGACATTTTCATCTGACTCAAAAAAGAAAATGTAGATATAAACGAATTAATATATACATACGAGCAGCTGCATTTTAACAAGTTGTGCTCGGCATTTACGACATAAAATATAGTCACCGATTTTGTGTGAAATCCGCTTTATTTTAAAACTCTACCAAATGTAAAGTAATCATGTTGACACGTCAGTTCTAGTTACATCAGCGAAGTTAAGCGACGATGAGCCTGGTAAATACCAGATGGGTTACAATTTGGGAATACCAGGCAAAATCATCTCCCCTGACCGGGATATACATGCGACTTAGAACCTTTTTGTTAATTTAATATTCCCTAGAAACTTCCTCTTTCGAAAGAAACCCAACTCAGCTTAGCGTGAATGCCGCGCTAGGCAGTCAGCTAATCGTTTAACTTTAATAAATCTTTTCACACTTATGTAAAATAGACTTCACTTTTGTATCATACCGATTATTCGGACTACTATCATTATTTTCATTGTTATCTTCACAACGTTTCGGCCGATGTAATCGCCGATCTTCTTCGTCTGCATCTTATTAAACTTGGAAACGTTCTAGTCGAACTTGGGAATTATGCAGAACGCGGTAAAGCTTTACGAAATTTCTAACTGAACCGTTTATTTAATCCACTAGGGGTAGATTATTCTCATTCCATCAGCTATGACAGGATGAAAGTGTTAATTCATGTTATTCGTGTAACGATTTCTACTTAAGCAATTGTTAATGCTACGGAGGCTTCTGGGGTAATAATCAATTATTAACATACGAGTTAACAATGATTCTTTCACTGATTGCTTGGATTGAAGCAAATACCGATTACTTCATAGAATTCAGCGATAAATTAGTTAAAACATTACACGTTACAGACGATTCAAACTTGCGAATTTTATCTTTATTATTACATCGGGTGGCTTCCATAAAATGTTCTTCTCACCCAACCATCTTTCCAGCGAGAAACTAAATGATTGTGCTCATTTCATTAGCTAATACCGGATATTGGTGTAAATTATGTTATTGTTAGTGATTATCGCTTGTCTATCGGATTGAACCTTTAACCCCCAGGAAACTGTCACTTTAAACATATTTTTAACTAGCGCTTTTAACCATTAGTTCCATTGTTTTTGCATAAAGCAAGGCTATATACATGATTTAGGTCAGTCTATGATGACAACTGCTGCCATCAATGTTTTCTTGTAAAAAAGTTAAGTGGTCGACCATAGCGGAGGGCTTCCTTTTCATTAACTACTACACCGAGGTATAGGGGAGGGCGCCACTTATTTATAAGGATTACTCAACTTACACCTGATCCTTATCTTATGATGTTAAGTGTTTCGCAAGAGAGGATTAAGTACTATTTTTTTAATTATTGGTATGACTCGACCGAAGATTGAACTCCGATATCCCGACGAATTAGCGAAAAAACTAACCAATATGCCAAATAGACTAATTTAAGTTATAACGGATTGAGTAACATTAAAATCGAAGCATTTTTTAATTTCGTAAAATAAAAAATCCATTTCTATTTTCCCATGATTTAACCTATGTTTTCTCTTCCTCACGGCCACACGTCTTTGATCAATGGTAAAAGTCCAGAATATTTAACCAGTCGAGAACTCGTAAAGAAAAGGTAAATGCAACAAATAATTTATAGCACACACAGTAGAATTAAATTTTTCACCGACCCGTATACTTTTAATGTGTGGAAACTGTAAGATTTTTTATTTCAAAAAGTTTATTTCGATCTCCATGTGTTTAATCGACATACGAACAATAACATGACGGTCGGGGTGATAACTTTACTTCGGTTAACCTCATACTGAAAAGATAGTCAAAAATTACTTATCCTACCACTAATTATAAGTCTGAGTGATAAGCCCCGCTCCCCACAAAACCTTCGTAAAACCACACGTAAGCATCTAAGTTTAGCGAAGTTAAGCAATCACCAGGGTCGCCATATTGTTTTTTGTTTCGTGTGCCCACGTCCATGTCATAACATACGAACATCGAAATAAAAAAAGGGTATTTTTAACAATAGCCCAACAACGAAAACGCTGAAAAAACAAATATACAACAAATAAAAGTTACCGTAGCCGATAAAACTGAATTTCCAAGTTAACTGTGACAGTTATTAATGATTATAATCCGTTAAAAGTGCTATTTTCTATAAGTTAATAGTTTTAGCGTACGTGAAGTGAAAAATAAAATAGTAATGGCCGCTTCGATAGAAAACACCGAATCCAGAACGAGACTGCAGCCTCGTTCTGGATTCGGTTGGTTTTTTACTAAGACTCATAGTCAAAGCGCAATTTTTGCATTTTTTAGCCAAGCAGAAGAACAAAACAAAACTACATTTTAAGCAAAAGGAATAAAATAATTTTCTTTTGATTTACATGTCAGTGTGCTTTTATTTACATATTATTTTCATTCGTCACACCGTAATGTTTTTTTCCTGTTTCTTTAAAAAATTCCTAACCCTAATCCTAACCCTAACACAGCCCTAACCCTAACCTAAACCCAGCCCTAACCCTAACCCTAACCAAAACCCAGCCCTAACCCTAACCTAAACCCAGCCCTAACCCTAACCCAAACCCAGCCCTGACCCTAACCCTAACCCAGCCCTAACCTAAACCCAGCCCTAACCCTAACCAAAACCCAGCCCTAACCCTAACCAAAACCCAGCCCTAACCCTAACCTCCAATGACGTAACGACATGCGCGCTCATTCGGTGATCAAAATGATCGTTAAAATGTTCGTTTCATAAAATTAAATTTCAAAAATGCAAACCCCAAAAAAAAACAAAAAAAAAACGCCGCTTTGATGATGAGTCCCGGTAAAAAAAAAACGCACACACGTGACACCGATAGCAAAAACTAATGACGCCATTTTGTTTTTTAAATAAGAAGACATTAAAAAAATTTTTTTTTTCATGTCTAATAAAAACCCATTTACCATACGTAAACATACAAACAAATGGAATAGAAAACTAGGAAAATCTCCGGTCTCGACGTACGTTGCATTTATTTGTTGCATATTCATTTCTTTGACTACGTTCTACAACTTTTTTTCAACCCGACTCGCGAGTTGTAGGGCTGTTGTAAAACATTCCAAAAAAAAACTTACAAACAGTTTCTACACGCTAAAATATACAGAGTAGGAAAGAATTAAATACTTCGGCGTTTTCTATGAATTATTTGTTGCTTTTATTTCTGTTCACGAGTTCTCGACTGTTAATTATTCTTTACTTTACGCTAGTCAATTATATAATTGGCTCTCCTTTGCGGCAGACCAATAACCTGACATTTATAATATTTTAAAGATAGAATCAATTAAATAATGGTCTTATTAAAAAAGACATTTGTAACAATGTCATAGATATTAAAATTAATTAAAAACAGAAAGAAGTAAATAAAAATGTAGTGCTAAAATTGTGTAGACAAATTTATAGTCGGTATTTAGCAACATCGTGTTATAAAAATTAGTGACAAAAACGGTTAAAGAAACATCGATCGCCGATTACCATTGCTGATAGCACCCCTTCCGAGAGTCCAACGTTCAAACGCCTCGGTCTTACATTCACAGGCAACATGAATTGGAATAAATACAAGTCTGCTGCAAATAAGGTAGGTTTACATGTTTGTTTCGGTTGACACCGTGTGCGTTTAAATGGAATAGGCATGTAAATGTGTGTGTATATTAGCGTGCCTCTGTTTTGTTAGTGAGAGAGTGTGAGAACTTGCGTAGATGTGCGTTCGTTGATCGGCGTGTGTGTGTTCGTCGATGGTTGTGCAGCAGGTCGTAGATGACCCCCATCATGCGTGTGCTATTGCCAAGAGGGGGCAGGATAGATTGTGACCTGCACACGTGTGTTGTCTGTGAAAGAAGAACAGGAAAATGGCAAAAAAACGCTGGGTTTTGGTTTTTATACTACGCGCAAGATCTTGAAAATGAACTAGTCTTATTGAGTGAAAAAATCCTGCTGATTAGAGCTTTTGTCCAATCAAGAGTCCATAAGTACAAACAAAATGTACTGCTGCTGCTTCATCTAACAAGATAAACTTGAACAAAAAATGATAGAGACTGGAACAGCGGTTCTAATTTATTTAGTTTTTTTTTAAACTGTGTACAGTTGATGATATCTATTTATTGTTGAATTCTAAAATTTAAATTCGAAGTTGTACAATTTAGAATGTTAGAGTTTTTTCTATTAGAAATCTCTGTTGCGTTTTTTTTCTTTTTCGCAAGAGAGCAAGCAAGAAGAAATGTCAAACGTGCCGAATAGATCTGGTTCCGCCATGCTGGGCGTTGCACTGCTAATACCAACAGCGATACTATCTTTTAAGTGGTAAAGAAAACGCGAACTTTTTTTGCCGAAAAAAAGAACACGCAGGATTTCAAAAAACTATCAGTCGAAGAATCCAAAAAATATTGAAGTGACGTTCAGTTCTCATCTTCCTACCCCATCTCAACCGATGAATATGTACATATATTTTTGTAAATGAAAAGAAAACCGTCAAACGATTTGGGATAATGTTAAGTACCTTTTACCCATAGATTGAATGTGTTTTCGATGACTGAAACTAGTTTGGAGAATAAACCCAGACGACGACAGCCAACCTCCATCCAACCTCACCCAATATTAGCCACATCTTATTTAATAAAGAAAATGTACTATACTGTGAACTTTTTTGTAAACTTTTAAAGATAAATAAAATCATTAAATCGTAATTAATTTACGAAACATGTGAGAGATAAACTAAACTTTAAACATTTAATTACCAGCATATAACTATTAATTAGACTAGTAAACATATGCTCCTTTCGGTTGCATACGTTTGCTACCCTAGGGGTATCATGACAAATGAACTTATATTGTACTGCTAATCCAAAGAGAGAGATAATGCTTTCGAGGATTGTCTCATGAGAACAGAACAGATACTACATCATAACACCAAGAAATAAGAGGACGTAATGCCTGGAAAGATAGTATAATAACAACTGAACAGATACGACATCATCCTCTCTCCCATAAAAGGAGGACGTACGACTGGGAGGATTGTCTAATGACTACAGAACAGATCCTACATTATCTCTCTTTAAAAAATAAAAGGAGGTAATGCCCAGGAGAATGATATAATGACAAACTAAATTACCCCCCCCCCCCCGCCATGTAAAAAAAGAAAATGTATGCCTGTGAGGATGGTCTCATGACTACAGAACAAATACTACATTATCTTTCCTAAAAATAAAAGGAGATAATGTCTGGGAGGGCGGTATAATGACAACAAAACATATACTAAACTACACCTTCTCAATTGAGCATTGAAATATAGAACATTAGTCTGAATTAGTATAGTAAACTGCATAAAGCATTAAAAGGTAGTATAGTAGTACAATTAATAGAAGTAATAGTATAGGTTCGGCTTTAGACAGACAGATACCAAATCTCTATTAGTAGTAGATATACATTTCTCTCAATTTCTCTGCCTTCATTTTGCATAACAATGTCTGTCTTTCTCATGCCCATCCTTATTCCGTTTTTTTCTTTTGTCACTTTCTTATTTTAACATCATTAATTATGTTGTGTAAATGATAAGAAGATTAGTAATAGAAGTAGAAGTCGAGTTCCGGTTTCAGAAAGACAGATACGAAATCTCGATTAGCAATAGATGAATACAACTCGTAAAAAATGCAATATTTCACTGAATTTTATCTTAACTAAATGTATATTACTAGTACATCTATAGGGTGATTGGAAAGTAACTTATTATTATTATTATTTAATGCTCGATATTTATTACTGAAATATAATTCTTAATAGAAATGAATATAACAAAGAGTACAGCATGGATTTATTTTAATTAAAAATTCAATATGGGCGTCAGCATTCGCCACCAACCTTTCAAGCAGTCTTAGCACCGCATCAACTGATTTTTAAAAGGATCACTTTTTTTTTACAAATGAGACGTCACTTATCAAGGCTTAAGCACTCGAGGGTAAGGATTAATGAGACGGATATATTGACAGTTGCATCATGATGAATACTATGGGATATTGAAAATCTACACATCGGAGAATAAGAAATCTACTGTGGATGTACTTGCTGCGGCCCCGCAAATCAGGCTTCCTCTATTTTTTTTATTTAGTTCTTAAATTCATTGAGCAGTGTTTCTGACAACAGGGACGGAAAATGCTCTTTCCTGATTTATTTTATTTTTCTTTATTTGTTGCTTTGTCAATAGAAGACTGCTGGGAGTTAACGCTTTCATCTGGGTTGACGTTATCTGCCTGATAGTACAAGGACACAGACCTTGGAATAACTTCCAAGGAAGCTTTCTTATCAGCAAGTGCGTAATACCGGTGTTTTCCTATTTTGTGAATGGTATATGGGCCATGCAGTAGTTCCCGTTATGGGCATCTGGATGCTTTATTAGAAGGAATTGCTTCCCTTTTCTTTCTTCAAAAGTTAAAAACATAATATGTAGCCATCTTCTCAAAGTTTTGCTTTCAATACTTCTACCGACCTCTTCTACATTCCTCAACTCAATTATGAAATAGTTTTTTTTAATAAATTGATTGGACAAAAGTTCAACCCAGCTCCTTAACTGCTAACGTTGACCCCTACAACCAGATCTTTTCAACATCTGAGGCCTGCGTTCAAACCTTCCATTGGTTAGAATTCCATTTACTAGAAACCAAATCTGATTTGATGTTCCTGTGTGAAGCCGCGATTGCCCGTCAACTTCAAACAATGATTTCTAAATTATAGGTCATGATACTTGTACGGTTTTCCATGGTGTAGAGACATCTTCAATGAAGACCCTGAGATGGCATTTATATGTTTCCGTGTAGTTCTTGTACACTGTATCTTGTTCATTGTTGCTCTTTATCGCCCCCACACCGAAGGAATTACTACCTTCGAAAGAATCTCAAAAAACAATTACAAAATCCTATCCATCTATCGTTCTGCCGACACCCACATCTTTGGTAACTTTAATAGCTAGTTCATTCCAATAAAACTGATTGTGAAAGAAGGTTTTGTCATGTATTTTCCCTTGCCTATGAGCTGACCCAGTTTGTCGACAAACCCACACGCATGCCCGATGCTGACGGATATTTTGCAAGTCTTGCTCATCTACTGTCTTACCCGCTCTGGGATCTTCTGATCACTCTGTTGTCTCCATCAAGATCAAATCTAGATTTAGGGAGACTCTGATGTTTCTTTCGATTGCAGAGTGAACACATACGCAAGGGAAAATAGGGATAGCTCCAAATCTTATTTTCTCAGAAATTCTTATCTATTTAATTTTCAAGTGAAATATATCCTGTGTCTTCTCAGAGATATCCGACGTGTTAACCGTTGGTATTGTGTGTTTTATACTCTCTAAAAATGTCAACAGAAACCAAATAGTCAGCCATGGTTAACTGCTGAGTGTTCTGCTGCCATAGTTTATACAAATCACTATTTCCATATTTATCAACGGAATGAAATAGGTTATATGGCCAATCTGTAAAGCCATAATTTTGAAACAGGGTCTTGGTTCCCGCGAATTTAAAAAAAATAAAAGACAGGGCACTGAACTTATGTAAACCTCTATTCCCACCACCATTTTTAAGTGAGCTCTGTGCCATTTGATTAAGCCAAACTTTTTGTAAAGAACTTCACTACAAACTCCATTGTTTTACGATTACGGCTATCAATTTCCTGAATTTCCTCCTGTGACTGAAAATAGACTTAGTTATATATCGATTGAGCACATTGTCAAACTTATCAGGAACATCGAGATACTAACGGAACATGCCCCTATTCTAACAAAATTATACAAACGATGCTTAAAGGAGAAACACTTAACATCTATTTCAAAAACTTTGTTGGTCAACATTATATTTTAAAATATTGGTGATCAGTCCACCGCTTGTCAGTTCAGACCGATGATCTTTCTATGTATTATGAGTAAGCTGCTTTAATATTTGAAAAATAAGGCAATTACCAACCACCTTCACAAAAAAAGCTGATATGCTAACTGTAATGACACATAGGAATAGCGAATCTCTTAGTAGGGTATTTTATTCTAGGGGGATAACCCTTGATACATTAAAGGCCTTTGACAAGGTCTGGCACAAATGGTTGCTTCACAAACTTGCCAACTATGAAATATCTGGGACAGTCTTTGCAACCATCAAATCCTTTCTTTCAGATAGGTGTATAACGGTAATTGTTGATTGGCAGAGCGATGAATCACAAAGAATTAACACCGGCGTATTCTAAGAATCTTTTCTGGGTCCAACATTATTCCTGATCTTCATTAATGGTTTTCCAAAATATATCCTGAGCTCATTTGTAGACACGACTGTATGGCTGCACTTCGAAGCGTATTGATGACCAAGTTCTCGCTGAATCTCTCTCTGTACTGGGAAAAGTGGCTTATTACATTTAACATCTCTAAAAACCAATCTTCTCTCTTTTCACCACCAACGCTCGGATCTCTGTTTTACCCGAGTCTAAATGAGGTGGTATCTCCTTGAAGAAGACCCTTATTTCAGAAGTTCCTCAGCCTGATGTTCAACCCCAGATCTAAACTGGAAGACAGATATAAAGTCCATTGCTATAGTGGCTAGGAAAATGGTCGGATGATTCTACCGCTACAGAAAATACCTGACACCTGATCTAATTCTTTATCTATATAAGAGTCAGATGCTTCCAAAGAAGGAACACTGCTGCCATCGTGTGGGGAGGCGCTCCACAAAGCACTTTTCCCCGCCTCGTCAGAGTATAAAATCGACTTAGAAATCAGGTGGGGAGTAAACTTTTCTCCTCTCTAAAACCTTTTTTCTCACAGAAGAAACGTGTTTAGTCTCTATATACTATATCGTTATTACAATGGAAGGTGCTCGACTGAGCTCCAATCTTTTGTCCATCTTTATAAAACATTAGCAGCAGGTACTCGCTTTTCGACTACATCGAGAAAATACTTTCCTTTCTCTCTTCATCTAGCGTCGTGCGGAATTATCATCGACAGAGCTTCTTTGCTTTCTTTGCTGAGGTGGTTGGTTCTGTGGAACACATTTATGCGGGACTGCTTCCCAGCTAATAACAACTTAGTGGTCTTCAAATCTAATTTCAACAAATTATTGTCAAAAACCGCCCTATAAGTGATTATCAGTCCAAAATAGTTATTAATAATAGATGATTCATATTAATAGTAATCTATTAATATGAATCATCTATTAGTATACTAAATCTGAATCAAAATCTTTTGTTTTCCAGAGTTTTTGTTCCTATGAATTTTAATAACGCTATATATATGCTAAAATATTCCCCAGTTTTGAAATTAGATTATGTTTAGCAAATCATCTAAGCTTCTATCTGTCACTTTGACACTCTCTCACTGTATGTTGTTTGATCCTCCCCGCTCATATTTTGTACGGTATCTATCACTCTTGCCTCTCTCTCTCTCTCTCTCTCTCTCTCTCTCTCTCTCTCTCTCTCTATCTATCTATCTATCTATCTATCTATCAATCTCATATATAAATTTTACGATGATATTATTTGCCAAAACCTACCTTTGGTGTTTTCGAAAGAAGATAAATATATTTATGCATATGTCTTTATGT
Source organism: Sepiola atlantica (assembly GCA_963556195.1). Lineage (NCBI taxonomy): Eukaryota > Metazoa > Mollusca > Cephalopoda > Sepiida > Sepiolidae > Sepiola > Sepiola atlantica. The sequence continues at coordinate 130,720,931 of OY744523.1, forward strand.
TTTGAGGCTTATTCGCACACACACAAACACACACCCACACGGACACCCACAGATATTGAATACCCAGTGTAGCACCAAGTCCTCGGAACATATCTTAGAAAGAAATGTTGAAAATAAGTCATACATTATCTACTATGACTATGAGGTCCTTACAGCTACATATTTAGAAAACGGAGCCGTTGAACCTGACAGGGTGACATGAGACAAAAAGGAAGAAAATAGCTAGCCAAGTTGATTTCAGTGTCCCTAAGTCTGCTGGCTTAAACAGAGCTTAAGAGGGAGAAGATAAGTAAATACTAAGGTCTTATGTACGATATAAAAAAGTGGAATCTTAGGTAGATTTTCAATCATTTCAGTAATCATAGGAGCTACCGAGCTCATGAAAAAGTATTTCAAAACTACCTGACAAATATACACGGTCAACCAAGTGCAAGAGATATTCAAACAATTGCACTTAAAAGGACGGTTAGAATCCTAAAAAGATGTCTCGGCTAGAGTCTCTGAAATAGCGGGTGAATATCTGGAATTCGGTAGGATGCTCCATCTCCAGCAAAAAGAAAAGATCGAAAAATTGAAAAAGAGAGAAAACTGACTTTTATAAAAAAGATAGGGATAATTGAAAAGTTACAAACATAATGAGATAGATAGATATATGGATAAATAGGTAGTCTAATCTGAGCTAAACGCGTCACATTTTTCATATATATAAATATATATATATATATATATATATATATGCTTTATTTATATGCGATGTAGCTTATGTATATCTAACTTTGAAAAGATGCAGTTAACAGCGTTCTTCAGACCATGACCATATACAGAGGGCGCGAGACACACACATCCAAACAATGAGGTTGGGATGAAGCAGAAGGTAAAAGTATAATAATAGATTCCATATAGAGAGACAAATAGATAGATAGACAGATAGAATGTAAGATCAAAATAAAACAATGTATAGACAAAATAAACCGGAAATAGGAAAAACGACAATATGTCTCTCTCATCTCTCCCTTGATGTTTATGACTGTTGGGGCGCCAAAAGTGACAACTAGTTTTCTCCAGCTCTCACAATTTTCTGTATTCCTGAGCGTGTTACTCACTCTAGGCTGTTGTATTCCCACCTCTTTCTTTGTATGCCCCTTCTTTCTTCCTGTAGAGTTCCTTGCAAGATTATCTTTGTAAGACCTAATGATCGTGTTACATGGTCGTACAACTTCATTTTCCGTTTCTTCTCATTGGTCAGTAGATCCTCATATGGCCCGACTGCTGGTCTGAGTCTATTTTTCACTCTCATATGTGTAATGTTGTTCCTGTGTGAGATTTAAAGGATGATTCGAAAGCAATTCATATATATAACATGTATCCTTCTCTCCAGGTTCACAGTTAAGGCCCACGACTCACACCCGTCCAGTAATCTGAAGATGACCAGGGAGCACATAAATCTGTTGTTGTGCTTTTAGTTGAGTGTGATGTTTCAGTCATTCCATATGAGCCTTAGTTTCGCCAGTGTCGCTGTTGTCCGCTATGTATTTAAAGCTTTGGACGACTTCCAGCGTCCTTCCTTTTACTTTCATGTCTTTGATGACGCGAGTCGAGTTTTTTGGTCATAACTTTGGTCTTTTGTGCGCTGATTTCCATGCCGTAAGCTGTCGAAGTAACGGCTAGGCTTTCCACAAAATATACTACGCAAATACAGAAGGGAAATATTTGTCTACGACGTGGGTTTTGATGTTATCTCGCTTTTTATAGTTTGTACTGTTTGGGTGTTATTTAGTCTGTAAGTAGATAGATAGATAGATAGATAGATAGATAGATAGATAGATAGATAGATAGATAGATAGATAGATAGATAGAGCGAGATAAATACACATACAGTGACACTGTGCGAACAGAAAAGCACGATCAGAATGAAGTAGACGTGAAGAGGCAGATTATACTAGATTGATGTGAGCATTGAAACTGAATTGACATATGTAACATATATTTACATATATTGACAGGTGGTTATTCATTCTTCAATTAAATAAGCTCCAATTTTATCCCTCGAGTTTGCTAGGTTTGCTTATCTTAGAATTATAATGCAAATTGGACGAGGCTGGAATGAAATATCCTCGGCCAACGTCAGTTTCATCTCGTGATTATTTTAAATGTCTGTAGAATTAATCCTCTTTTAATCACTTTCTGTTTGATTGCATACATACCTATATGTATATTCAGATAAACCGAGAGAGAGAGAGAGAGAGAGAGGGGGTGGAGAGAGTAAGAAAGAAAAGACGAGAGAGAGAAAGGGAGTGTACTAAGAGAAGTTTAAATACCGAAATAGAGAAAGTAAGAGAGAGATCGACGGGAGAAAAAATCGAGAGGGAAGGAGAGAGATAACGAGAGAGACTGATGGAGATTGATATATATCAGAGGAGGGAGAGCAAGGCTGATGAAAAGAGACCGAGAAAGAAGAAGAGGCCAAGAGATAAACCAAAGTAGAAATATAGATGAGATAGATAGAGAGAGAGAGGGGGGAGATACGGACAGACAGAGTAACATAGACAGGGTCAGAGAAACAAAGATATCGACCGAAAGAAAGCAAGTGAGACATAGAAAGAGAGAGAGAGAGAGAGAAAGAGAGAGCCGTGGAGAGAAAGTAAAATGTCGCTGGAGATATTGAGAGACCTAAGGAGATATAAATGAGAAGAGGACGGGATTAGAGATAAAACTGAATAGACAGAGAGAGAGAGAGAGAGAGAGAGAGAGAGAGAGAGAGAAGGAGGATTAGAGAATAACTGTTTATATGTAGAGGGCAAGAGATCAACCAAAGTAGAAACATAGATAGATAGATAGATAGATAGATAGATAGATAGATAGATAGATAGATAGATAGATAGATTGATAGATAGATTGATAGATAGATTGATAGATAGATTGATAGATAGAGCGAGATCGTGAAAGAGAGAGAGTGACAGACAAGAGGTGGGTGGAGAGACTATCGAGATAATCAGACAAGAAAATAGAGAGAGAAAGGGAGAGAGGGGGGAGATACAGACAGACAGAGGAAAATAGAAAGGGACAGAGATATCGATTGAAAGAGAGCTAGTGAGAGAGAAAGAGACCAGTAGAGTGAAAGTAAGATGTCGTCGCCGGAGATATTAAGAGACCTAGAGAGATATAAATGGGAAGAGGGTGGAATTAGAGATAAAACTGAATAGACAGAGAGGGGGAGGGGGATTAGAGAATAGGTAAGTAGATAACTGTTTATATGTTAAAAATGACTTTTTATCCTGAGACCGTATTAATTAAACATGAATTCACTCTACAAGCTATGATGCATGGCGTTTTCTAATGATGTCTAAATAAGCAGTGTCAATGACATCAACGTATACTCTTAATATCCACTTCTATTCTTTTTAACTCTCTCCTCTTCGAATTATTGTTCACTTCATTTCATCTTCAGTTGGCTTCTTCTTGACACTCACTGATCAGTTTTCAGTTTTTTTTTTTAATCAAATTCATTTACAATCACCTGTATTAACGTCACTAACTTGAAGCTGCATATAATAGTCTACGTCTCTACCATATATTCCCGGTTTAGTATCATTTAACTGGGATCGTATTCAGGAGAGATTGAAAAAAAAAACGTAATTATAAAAGTCTGGTTTTCAGAAGGAAAATCTTGTAGAAAACTCATGTGTTGCCAAATTATGTGACTATTTAGATTTGATTTGTCTGCTTTACGTATATCAACCATTTTTAAATTATTTTATGGAGAAACACAATAAACATTGTATACGATTCATTGTATAAAATTAATTGAACACAAGTTGCTATTTTACCTGTAACTAGAGATTCTTTGCAAGGGTTTCTCAGCTGTGGAACACATTGCCAATAGAATACTTCCCTACTGATTACAACATGGTCGTTTTCAAAACTAGTGTCAACAAATTCTTGTAATGGACCACCCACTAAGTAACCAAACGCAGTACATAATGTTGATCAAAGTTAGCACTTCCATAGTGTTCCTCATCTTCCGGCTGGCAATCATGCACGTCTCATTGACCCTAATCCTTGAGTAACTCTTGGCCTTGATAAATGGTGACCCTATTACAAAAAAGATAATGCTAAATTGCAGCTCCATATCTTTATGAAAAGTATTAGTGCGTGTATGATGATTTTCGATTCGATAGTTCTGATTCCATAGTCCGCGGCAGTATCCATTAAGCCAATCACACAGTGATAATTATTAAGGATACAAGTTTAATACCCACACCGGAGCAATCGTTTTGTCTGCATTTATTTATTTTTCTTGTTCGGACCGCATGAGGCTCAATTCACAATTACAAACTCGAAAAACTGGTGCTTTTGATAAGCAAGTCCAGATATTTGTCCCGAATTTCTTATAAGATGTTTAATTTAGTGGTTCAAATTCATAAAACTCGGTTCCATCTAGTAAATAATTGGCGAATTTTTCTTCCGAATCTCGTAATCCAAAGATAGGAACGTGTATTATGCATGTAAACCTCCATCAATCAAAACAAGCCATGAAAGACTCGTTCAAATCAAGTGATCCGTGACAAATCTCGTTGTATTTTGATTGGATCTTAAAAGCGTGAGTTTCGGATGCAACTTTCCTGTTCGTTTTGTGTTTCTTGTTATTTATTTGGTGTCTTTTAATGATAAATAAAAATACGATTCATGAGACGCAGTTTACACCTCCTTCTCAATGATGTACGAAATTAAATCCAAAGAAATGTAACCTTAAAAACATTAAGAAGTCTATTTCTCGGCCATTATAGCAATATGAGAGACGGCTGTATAAGAATAATATTAGTAAAGTAAATTTCCACGTAGTGTTAAAAATTAGGTAGAGTGGAATTTTCTATTTAAAATTAGAAGAAGGCGACGTGTCCTGGCTGTGATGTCACTAGCACAGGAAACGGATATAGCAGATAGGTAGAGAGAATCGGGTCTCTTTACGTTTGAACCACCAAAGAGTGCAGTTCGGCTTTTGGATAGCTGCTTCATCCACCTACCCCCATGGAGAAAGAAGTGGGGGGTATATGTGTACATGTATGCTCTGGAGAAGAATTTAAAAAATTACAATATCTTTAAAGTTCAATTGTATTTGTTAATAATTATTTTTTAAATAATGTAAAAGTGGTTGATGATAAGTAGAGGACAGTGACAGAGAAAAGAGGAGATGCAAAATCTTGACTGTCACTGAAAGCTGACCACTGAATCCAATCAACGGAGTGGACGAACCGTGGATATTGAGGGGAGAGAACCCTGGAGATAAACTAAACACACATTATGTTACAGCATTACGATTTATTTGTGTCAGAAAGTGGAAGTCTTACCATAGAGGACTTATTTCACAGGTTCGCTTGACGCTGTGAAATAATGGTCAAATTCATTACTCAAATAAGGTTAGTAGGTTAACTGGTACACACATCTCCTTGGTTGTCCGCTGTGTCTTACAATGGCATTCCTACTAATGCTGCCAATGTGTTTTGATATTTAAACATCATATTTTGTCAGGTTTTGGTTGTCAGTGTATTTACACCGTGGATTTCGCCCAGATAGTGTAAAAATAATAAATGTTGTAAAATAAATCATGCACAATAAATCGTTTACAATAAGTATTGTGTTTTTGACATTAAATAATATTTTGTTAGTCTTAAGCAGAGTAACTCCCCTTGATACACTGCATGTGTTTGGCATAACATTGTATTGTGAGAGAGTATCCAAGATGGCTGCGATATTATATTAAAGCTGACTTAATCACCGTTTGTTTCAATAATGTTTTTCTTATATTGAGTTATGTTTTTAAAAATCCATTTTAATCGTCCTAATTATCCGTAATTTGCAATTAACTACGTTACTCACTCAAAGAACTCCTGGAACAATGCGAAAAACGTACTCTGCGCTTTTCTCCGTCGTCTCTTTAAAAATGCTCTCTTTTCTTTAGCTTATTTGTTCATTTTCTTTTGACACCTGAGAATGAATTGACGAAGAATCGAAAACGTTCGTGAAATCTATGGAATCTTAATTATTATTTTTTTAATTTTAATATAAAAATACCATCAGAAAAAAAAATAAATAAATAAAGTATAATTAAACAGACGAATTCTGTTATTTTAACAATATTTGCATAAATATATATACATATATACATATATGTATATATATGTAAGATAATGAAGAGTGGCAAAAATAAATCGTGGACAAGTGCATAGTGAATGGGACGTCGAGAAAGAAAGAAATCGACTTGATAACTGTTAAAAAGGGGAAGGTTCCGTAGTGCAAGCGATATTGAAAGGCGGCGGTTTCAGAAACGCGAAGAGCCGGAGGGCTTGATGATCGGAGTATCGAAGTACCGGAAGACTGGGAGTTTACCGATGTTTATGGCACCGATGAAGTTTTATTGGCTTTCGTACCCAAGCCCGTCTTGCTGTTAGGCTTTCATGTCCGCTGACTAAAAATGCGACTGATAAGCAAGTTGATATCCTCTGACTTGTATTTCATTAAACAGACAATTGGAAGTGCTTGTGGAACAATTGCTTCAGTTCACGCTCGGATAGACAATGCAGAGAAAATTGCTTTCCAATCGGACGTATATATGAAACCAAGTCTGTGACCTCAGCAAGGAAAAGACTTTCATGAGACAAAAGTATGTCAAAAGATTTGTTTATATGTGTGTGCGTAGCCGGCGTAAACCATCCGGTGATGGGAAATAAAGAAACCAAAGTTTTTCTATATACGTTCTGTTCTTTGTCATTATTGTTGGATCTTACCGGGTACCCCGAAAGAACGGGTAATTCAACATTATATATATATATATATATATATATATATATATATATATATATATATATATATATATATATATAACATTTAATCAGGGATATTATCAATTTTACGTAAATATGTAAAACTTATTTTTTAACTTTTAATAATTATAATTACCACTTTGTAAAAAATAAATAAATAGAATAAATAAAAATAAAAATTTAAAGACGAAATATTTCTTGAACTTTTTTCTTGATTCCGTTTCGTTATTTCGCTTTGTTTGACACACTTTAATTAGTGTTCTGTTGATTGGTTATATTTTTAGATTTCTTCTCCTTTCTCTTCTCGCGCGAGAAACTCGTTGCTCGGGTGCGAGAACTGACGTAAACAGAATCTGCTCACTGCCTGTTCTAGTCAGGCGCGGCTCCAAATTATTTGGAAGACGTCGTTTATCGCTGCGACGTAGTGCTTATTATTGGAGAGTTACAGAAATTGCCTTCTTTTCTATCCTGATTGATTCAATTTGTGTTTGTTTTCTTTTTTTAAAGTTAAATCGTTGCCCAATTCCATGGCTCTACTTTAGTTTTCAGTTATCCTTCTCTTTGGTGGTTTGTTTTTTTACCGCCAATCAACTGTTTTTCGTATATTAAATCTAGAAGAACGGCACGAACCAAGCAACATTAACAAATGGATTTGATTTAATTGGAGCATGCATTGTGAACTACATGATAAATTCTCCCCTTTAGTCAAGTAGTTTCGTGTACAGTTGCACGGCGTGTTGGCATCGCAGGTGTCATTTCGCAGTTTTCCGTCTCCTTGACAAGTTGAATACAATACTTGGGAATTAAGTTTACTTACTTTATGTAATTCTGAAATAAAAAAGAAGGAACTCCTCTCCAACAACACCGCAGCAAAAAAACGACAAATTTCAACTCCAATGTTCTCTCTCATCTGTCAAAAATTGAACTGTCTGCCTTCCCCAACTCGTCCTGCTAAAAGTTGTTCGCCTCATATGCAAATGAATGTCACCTATAAAACATCTAACTACGAGCACAAGTTCTTTTTCCGCTAAAAAGCGAGTGCCCAACATGATAAGCAACCTACACGCTTCAAAGTTGGTAACCCTTCTTTTTTTCTCTATTCTTACAGTAGGCAACATGTAACTTTTCTTTTATATCTTAAACCACACTCTACTATTTGACACGTAACTCAAAGGAGCAGAGATAGATAATTAACTTTCTAATGGATATTATGGAAAGTGATGATTTACAATCCCATCGAAACATAGAACGCGGCTTACCGAGTTCAGAGTCTTTAGCAAAATTATACTGTTGAGAAAAGCATGAACCAACAGTCCCTATAGCTGCGGGTAAAATAAAAAGGTGGGTTCGATTAATCTAATTAAATGAGAGGCTTAAAAAGAATAAGTATTGCGCTCGGATACTGACTGGAATTATTCTGCCTTGAAAGGAAACTATACTCTCTGAAAGTTAGCCACGCGATGTGGAGTCATAATGAAGCAATAGGTTCGTAATCCCCAAAGACAATTTCCTTTATCCGGCGTTGGTTAAGTACAGTGACATGTAGACATTCAAGACAACGAGAAGCAATGTATGGATATACAGAGGATGTTGTTATTTCGGAGATTTTCCTTCTCATCGACTGGTAGCTCTACCAAGGCTTAAAAGTATCGTATTCCCTGCTATTTCAGCTATAGCTAGGGAAAGACGAGAGATATCCATACGCTCTCCAAGGGTATTAAAGAAATTCCTGTTAAAACCACTCCCACACTTAAACTTACGATAACAGGTATTCCTAAAAGGTCACCTGTTTAACACATCACCCAATATGTTCTGGGTATACCTCATAAAACAAGGCAAAATTCGACTTAATTCATCAACATAGTCTCAGTCCAGGGTGATAGGCTGATTCCAACGCTTATATAACAATGATATGCCTTTTTGAAGAACGATTTGTCTTTGGCCTCAAAATACGCTTCAGTTTCGATATAATTTCATTGGAGCCTAATCTTTCTCTTTAGCATTATTTTGAGATGTGTAAACAGTCAGTAGTAGCTGAGGGCTAGATCGGGGAAGAGTAATTCGAATTACAATTAATGTCGTGTTGCTATCGTTGCGATAGACTTGTTACACTGTACATTGTCTTCGTAAAATAGCACTTTTTTTCTTAATTTCTGGCGGTTTTGGGGAGAAAGGTCGATTTCACTCTTCAACCGCACCAATAATGCTACATGATATTCGCTATTGATGGTTCTGTCGTTTTCATGGTAATAGGTGAACAAAATACGAACACCAAACCCTTGCTTGCTGAGAGAAATCATCGATTCATGTTTCATTTATTGCCACATATTAATGCAAACACTTATGTTTGTTGCGTTTAAACAGTTGAAAACAAAGCTCTGAATCGTCGACGCGTTGTTGTTTTTGATCGACTGTGAGCAAACACGGCACCTACTTTGAATACAGCTTTATCATTGACACATGGTGAATACACTGTATTCCGATATCTTCAACCTCTATCTCACGAAACTTTAATTTTTGAATTTGTCGACATTTTGATGTTTCGGTGCATCAACTACCGAATTTGGGCGTCTTGAGCGTTCAGCATCATGTGTGTCTGTACGACCGCGTTTAAAGTCAGCATACCACTTCTTTACCGTTCTTATCAACAGAGCCGTGTTCTAGTAATAAGTATAAAGCCATTGCTTTGCGTGAACAATATTTTTTACTATCAAAAAGCAATGCTTTATCAACACACGGAATTCAGGTGTTTCTTTTTTTAAATTTGCAACGGTAGCTTTATGTAACTTGTAAACTAATAATGAAGCTCAAATTTTGACATGTTCCATTTGAAGGTTAATACTTTATAGAAATCATATTCATATTTGTATTAGTGGCGCAATCTAATGCGGATTAGGCTCAGCGTTGCTTAATTTTGGTGATCGGACGAGAACCGATATTTCAACGCGATATAACTGTTTGCCTTTGTAATAAATGACTTTAAAAAAGCGTTTATATACCGTCACACCGACAAGCTAAATATTTTAAGGTACATCATTTCTATCTGTCTATGGAAACGTTCCCTTGAAATTCGGAAACGCGAAGACCAAACTCCAAAGAATCCTGTCTTTTTTCCCACTTGCTAATACATAAATAACACTGTACGAAATCCCCAAAAGGAAAATCAAATTTCATTTGGACAAACGGAACCTCAAAGCAAAATGTGTTGATTTGATTTCAAGTGAGAGTTACTTTTCTCGATGTGAAGGCAAAGAAATGTGTTAGTTGAATGGCAGGTGTCGAACATAAGCGTTCAGTTAAAAGCATATCACACTTATAAGCGCAGATACACGCATCGCACAAAGACTCGTTACAAACACTTTTTACATGCGTATGGTTTATTGCGGTGGAGATCTTTAAATACGACTATTTGAGTTCTTGTTTTCTGGATAAACTGGTACAACAAGAAGATAAGATCATTTTTTTAAAATAACTAAATTATATATTTGTATTGAGTTCTCATTACATTAGTTAAAACGGGTTATATTTTCTGTGAATCTCTATGCATAAGGTTGGGCTATTTATCACACTGACAGTGAAATTAAAACGTCAAATTTATATTCAAAATAGCAGAACAATAGCTTTCTGTTTAACATTTTGATTTTTTAAGTAGCCCGAATAACACAAATACTATAAATTACCAATCCTCATTTAAAACAATTTCGAAAAATAGCTTTCTAATATAGAGATCAGGTGTATGTGATCGACCTTTAAAGATTAACTGATTTGCATAAGGACATCTCAGTAATTAACCAATCATTCTTATAGTTTTCTCATTCAATAAATGTCTTCATTTTATTATAATACATAGTTCTGTTTTATTTGCCGTAGGTAGAAACTACGCATTTTAGATGAAAATGCTATTTAATATTTTCTGGTCAATTTATTTCTAGGAATTTCGGTTCTTCGTTTCCTCATTTTTCTCGCTCAACATTTGGACAGGGGTTCCGCTAATAGAATATAAAAAATATACTCTTGTCTTCAAAAGTTAGAATAAATATAAATGAAGCCGAATTACTAAATATAATTCAATCCTGTATGCCAAAGCAATATGCATTTTTAAATGCATATTGCTTTGGCATACAAGATTCAATTTCCTTTTCATAATTAACAAATACCTTTAGAAATTCTTTATTTTTGTAACAAAGGAAAAAGTTCTTAAATGTATTTAATCCAAATATTTTCGATAATCCCCCTAAGGGTTTCTTGGACTTCATTTCTTTTCGTTTCTATTGGGTTGGCCAAACAGTTCGTTCGTTTTTTTAAGTGGATATTAATGCAATTCATTTTCTACGTTCGATTTTGAAATTTTGACAATGTCTGCAATTTGTCTGGTTATCAGACGGCAATCTCGTTTAACTACGGGTTTTACTTGATCACACTCTATCATCTTTGGCCGGCCAGAGCGAGAAGCCTCTCTCACTTAAAAATGTAATCTTTCGGAATCGAGCAAACCATTTCTGGCACACCCGTTCTGTAACAGCATGTTTGTCCATACACATGACATATCTTTATGCAGGTTTCTGTAGTTTATTTTCCATTTTTGTAGTAAAAAATGCCTCAGATATGGTAGTGCTCTGCTTTATCTTCCGTTTCAAGCCCTGAAATTCAAGCAAGAAGGTAAGAACCCCTCTGCTCGGAAACTTATTAACCACTGACGTCAAGATATTCGCTACATTAAATACAGGATTTGAAGAATATGAATATAAACGATGTTTAGTATGCTGAAAAAATAACATTAAAAAAAGAACGAACATTTTGGCCAACCTAATATAAGTTCATTTTGGCAAGACAATTTTGAATGACATATGCAATTGTAAACTCCCTATCCCCATATATTGATCAACGTTCCATAAATTGAACAACTTCTGCAATTGCCTTTTGAACACTGGACCAGGAAATGATGCTGTCTTGTATGCATTCAATACTTGATCTTTCTTATCATGTCTCTCTACTTCTTGCAAGACAACCTAGTTTTGAATACATTCTTCTCTCACGGTAGATTACACCTCAACTTAGGCATTCATCTCAATCATCAGAATTCATTATGAAATCAAATTTCTCTCTATTTTCAAATTCCTCGATTATCTTCAATATAATGCTAGTACACTTCTCTTTCCCTTTCCTTTCCCAACGCAGGCACATTTTCAGTGATTATTAGCGTAATATTATTTCATTATGAATATGATCTGGAAGAAGTCAAATTGAAATCATTAACGAAGAAAAACAAATTTAAATATGAAAAATTCCTGATGTTCGTATTATATATATATATATATATATATATATATATATATATATATATATTTGTGTTCCTTATATTTTTTTATTCCGCAAATTTTGTCCTCCGTAATTAAGGAGTTCTGCTATACTTTTCACTTGCAGAATGCTGACAAATTCAGTTAAAATTCTTTAGAAATCCTCGGTCTTGCGTTCTTTAATTTGATTGTGCAAATCCCTTTTCTGTATAATGTGACATATATGTGCAGCCTCTGTCAGCTTCTTCCGATCAACTTCGCTTCCCTCCACGTTACGAATAAAGTCTACCCTGAAGAGGAAGTTCTGTCATCGTAGTTTGATGAAGCCATCAAATGAGTTAAGAAAGTTGCAGCTTAATGAGATAAAAGCTGACACACTAAGACGGTTAGTTGCCGTTTTTGTTGAGATATTTCGGGTTTAATGAGATTTTTTTTAAATGATACCAAATAAACTTTCGGTGACGAAACATAAAGATTTTCTTTGTTAATAAAACTGTAAAATGATTTGTATTTATTTCCACAAAACCATCTGATCTGTAAACCGCTTATATGTTTAATATCTCTCGGCTTTATTAGGTTGCACTTATCAGCGGACTCATAAAAACCAGGTCTTTAAATTTTGATAAACAATATGGTTTCTTTTTGTATGCTCATAAAGAAATGTAATTATATTAGCATTGCCATCTCTACATATAAAGGTCAATGTCTGTGTGTGTTCTCTATAGAAAGAAAAGTTAAAGAATCTATATAAATGATAAAAGCGTATCCATATGTAAGCTTTTCCGGGGAAGAAAATGGAAGTGGCCCCGAATCTATAGCTGCATCCCTAAGAGAGCTATTAAAACCCCCTTAAAACTTAAAATACATCCTTTTTTAATGAAATTTAAATCAGAGCTATAAGGTATTCCGGGTAAGACAATAAAAGTGGTTACGAAACCATACGTGACCTCATACGGAAGCTACAGCAGCAGAAGCTCCTATAAAACTTCAAATACATATTATTTAAATGAATTTAAAATCATATGTATAAAATTTTCCGGGAAGACAAAGGAAGTAGACTCGAATCTCTACGTGACCGTCAGTGTGCCAAATCTCATAAGGGAGCTATGAAGCAGAACCCTACTAAAGCTTCAAGGATGAATATACCCAATTTTAGTGAAATTGAAATCATATGTCTAATACTCACATTATGAGAGTTTTCGAAAAATTCAGTTTATTTCAGTTATGTAATGGGTGAAACAGGCGGAATAGGCAGTAAAATAGAATGAAATAACATGGTATTATGTGCAATGTAAAAAAGAATATAGTAGCGGTTCTCATTCAATCCCGAGTAACGTCGAATGTTCTAGCTATTATATACTGAAGCGTGTCTGACTTATTCTAGGACAGAAGTTCAAATGAAGAAACAATTTATTGTAGTAATTAATAAAAGTTATAAAAAGCACATGCGTAGTATATATATACATATATATACACATATATATGCATATATATACATATACATATATACACATATATATATGCATATATATACATATACATATACATATACATATATTTACATATATATACATATATATATACATATATATAGATACATATATATACATATACATATATATACATATACATATATATA
>OY744523.1:130737187-130744687 GCA_963556195.1 Sepiola atlantica
AGTTATTCAAACTGTGGACACCGAGTTATTTTTCTTTCCTTAAGCCAAGGCTTTTCAAAGATTAAAATCTTATCATCGGAGGAATTACATAGATGGATGAGTTGGCAGTGGAAAAGCCAAAATTCAAAATTTGAAAAAATTTGCCGGTAAATTGCTCCTCTTAAATTGACATAAGGAATTTCCTCAGATTATCGCAAAAAGACAGACAATTTATCTGATCTTTAAGCTTAGATTGAATAAGAAATTGATGGCATTGCAACAGATTAATTAGCCAAAACTTTCGAAAAATGTCTTATTACGTCTTTAAAATAAACCTCTATTGTTTGTTACTACGTTATCCATAAAAGTTCGCTTAGTTATTTTTTATTTTCATACATAGTTAAGTAATTATCTTCGGCGAGACGTATAGCCAACTCTGTCGATTCCAATAAACTTCGAATTCCGAGAAAAAACACACCGTAAAGCAAAGTAACTATGTCGTAAAAAAATTAGTTGTGAATGTTGAACATTGCAGTTTTTATGCTTGTTTTTTTACCCGGATGACTGTAACGATTCCCGACAAACAGACTCCGTAAACCAAAAACAAAACTGTATCAACGTGAAAAAGACGCGATTGGTTGGTAAACATTGAGAAAATCTAATTATAAACTGCATTAACTTGACTTAGTCGAATTGGCGCAGCGAGTAATCGAAGTTCATCCAGTACAGACACAAATACTGATCGACGCAAAGTCGAGATTTCTATTTAACGGTGTTCTTTCGTCATGTTTAACTTTCATAATTACAGTTGAATTATACAGAATGTGCGAAAGATGAAACAATGATATTCAAGAACTATCGTTTTAAGTCTGGTTCGGTTTTCTGTTTTACAGCATATCAGTCCTTTTTTAATACCGAAACAGTACCTATTATTAACGAACCATTAACTACATTCAGTAGGTTTATCTTTTTTTATTGATTTATTCACCTGAAAAGTAAGAGGCTACTGTGATAGGAGTCAGATTTATTTTCATTATTCTTTGACAGAGTGGCTTTATACAATATGGGTGTTTGTTGAATGTCTAGAACAAAGTGTAAATTAGTAGTCTATTAGACGAATCTGTATCTATAGGGTGGTGGCCCAGGGAAAGCTAACCGGAAATACGTTCAGCATCACTTTCCATGGCACCACAGTTATCTCGATATTATGCAACTGTTGACAGAGCAGCCGCTCTCATCGCTACTTAAGAATTATGGCTCCTGTACTATCAGTCGGAAACAGCAGCTAAGCCAACTGTCAAGCCTGTATCCTCAACCTGTCAGAACAGAAAGTCATACGAAACTGATTGACAAACACGTATCTCCACGTTGTCCAGGTTAAAGGAAAGAGAGATAGAGTGTCGAGCACCGTTAATTTTCTAAGTCAAAAAAATAAGGTAAAGCACTGGCAGTCTTTGAAGTTTCCCCGTGGTCTTACCTTTGCGCATGACTATTAAACTAAGAAGAAGGACAAGCCAGGCAATAGGCAGAGTCTATCTTACGGCATATCAATCTTTTTTTAATTCCAAAACAGAATATCTATTATAGACGAAACATTAAATACGTTCAAATTAATAAAAATTGGTGTTTTACCCATAACACAAGGAAATGGAGTGTATAGGATGTTTACGACATATAAAAGGTAGACCGTTTATGTTTTACGGCATGTTAATACTTTATTTACTAATGAGTCTCTGTTTATCAAGGCCAATAGCCACTCGAAGATAAGTGTTGATGCGATGGATAGATTGTTGGTTTAATGATGAAGAATATCATGAGAGTATTCAAAATGATTAATGGAATATACAAAGTTTTATCATTTATGTGGACGATTTTTGACATTGAATTCGAAGATTGCCGTGTTGTGGTCTGCAAGGAAGCAGTCGACTGATAATGTTTTCCACACATGGAAAGTTCTTGAAAATAAACTGCTCATGGAAATGTTATCTGGCGCTAGCTATGCAGACGGGGAAAAAAGAAAATGTCTTTTTCAGTTGTGGTAGGAAGACGCGTTCTCACGGTGAGAGTTTTTACAAGGGAGGGAGTACAGAGATTGGAGCTGTTGAGTATCTTCAATGGAAATAAGGATAGAGTAGAGAAAGACTAGCCACGTCTCTTCTATGAGAAAGAGTCTGTGGAGAACATATATTATAAAATTATATACGACTAATTGTACACAAGTTTCTTTCTTACCAATACTTGAGAGGAAAAGGCTTCTCTTGTCTGTTTACGGTATATAAACTTACCTTATGTTATTTAATGCAAAACAAACAATAAAAAGCTCGTCGCGTTTGTTTTACGGCATATCAACCTATTTTTTTCATTTAATGCGGAAAAAATATAAAAGGCTTGTCTCGTCTGTTATACAGCATTTAAATAATTTGAAGCTTTTTTAATTGCCTAAACGTAATAAAATGCTGATCACGTTTTTTTACGTCCCATCAATCAGCTTTGGGTTATTTTGTAACGAAAGATTCTACAAGTGATTGAATATAATAGTATTAGCACGTAAATGACCGATAGTATTTTCAGTCGAAATAAACCGTATCGATTATACCAATTACGCCTCTACTACTGCGAAACCTCTGTTTCATCATCAGTAGCAACAACAACAATCAGCAAAGAAGCTATCTTTGTAAAATAGTAGATGATTATTGGTTGAATACTTAATACTGATTTGGTCGATTCTATCAAAATACTCAGTCACGATTTGTTTCCGAGACTGGACTTCAACTAATTAGAAAGAATCGCCTCTAGAAGTTGAGAACCTGTCGGCGTTGGCTACATAAGCTAGAACACAGCTGTCAGTGAGAAACTCAACTTGCCACAGAAACCTATGTCAGTCATAACACGGTGTTATTAACTGCTACACTGATTGATTGCAGGCGTACTAAATCTAACCGTGACAACTTGGCTATTAGCATCTTAGCAAACAACACTAGTTACAGGCATGGACTACTAAAATATAGCGACAGTTTATACACAGTCTAACGACGTTACTCATACACATACGGGCAAAACAACATTTTCTTCGTCTAGAGCTTTTGGACACTTTCTAACTCTAAACGTTTTACTTTTGGTTGTTTCATCAAGTACTAAATACAGTTGATATAATGATGTATGGATAAATATAGTCATTACTTTTTGATATTGCCGTATCTTTTACACCACCAGCAGAAATATAAGTGTAATCCCTGGCACAGTCTCGCACAAATTTTGACTTGACTTAACTTGTAAACGCATAAACTCGGGGTGGGTTGAGCCCGATCCATTGAGTGCATTCACCGCCGTGTCAAGGTGAATTACGCACGTCGGTCGAAAGCCGAGTCTTCGGCATACTTCAGCCATTCCCGGTTCCAGCGACGAATTAAAACAAACGCCGGGGTAACATTACTAGCTCGATTGCCGTCTTCACCATTGTGATCCACGTCTTCACTTGAACATCTCGGCACTTCTTCCAGTCCGCGGGTGCGTTTGGATCCATCAGCTTGAAGATGGATTTCTCCTCAGTTCGTCGAAAAATGTGTCCAATCCAGCAAGGTCTTTGTTTTCTCCCACACAGACATATTAATCTCCCTTAGAGAGTAAATTTAGAGTTCAATAAGAAAAGAAGTACGATTAGAACCACGTGCCAAATACGCTTTGTTTAGTTTCGGAATGTTTTTTGGATGAGGATTGATACTTTATATTATTTGAATCATTCGGACTACTGTTCTCATTTTCGATGTTATTTACACAACGTAGAGAAATTAAGGACCCTTAGCGAAATGAATATAAATGCTAAGCGAAAATCAGTTATAAGTCACTGGAGGTTGAAGGTTCAATCCTTAGTACGAACGATACGAAGAATACAATTACGAATTATTTAAGACTGCTACCTGACCATGGCTGACGGGACGAGAATAAACTACCCCCGTTGATTAAATAACGGGTTCTGTTCGAAATTATGTACAGATTCCTGAGTTCGACATAAAAATTCCCGAGTTCTGACATGATAAAAATTCCCGAGTTACATCAACCGAAACTTTGTGTGAATAACATCTTGGATGACAACAATTATTTGAATAATTCATATAATAGACGTGTTGTATAATTTTGGTTATTCGGACTACATTCTCACCTTTAATGTTATCATCACAACGTTTCGGCCGCTGTAACCTCCGGCCTTCTTCGGGTGCATCTCTTCGAACTCGGGAATATTTCTATCGAACTCGGGAATCTGGACGGAATTTCGAACGGAACCCTTTATTTAATCTACGGGCGATACGAAGAATTGCGAATTACTGAAGATTTCTCACAGTCATGGCTGACGGAACAAGAGCATGCTACCCGCGTGGATTAAATAACGCGTTCCGTTCAAAATTTCGTCCAGATTACCGCGTTCGATAGAAATATTCCCGAGTACGAAGAGATACACCTGAAGAAGGCCGGAGGTTACAGCGACCGAAACGTTGTGATGATAACACTTAAGATAAGAAATGTAGTCCAAATAACCAAAATTATACAAATTATCAATCCTCATCTTTAAAATTCAGAAATATAATAGACGTTTTGTTTAGTAAATTTTAAACGTACAGTGGTATCTCGGGTCACGAAGTTAATTCGTTCTTTGATTGCTCTCCTGGACTAAAGCAATTTTTCTATTGAAATTGATGTTCATCCAATTAGTCCATTAGCCTTCCTCGGATACATATTGTTTTTTATTAATCCATATAACTAATAATTTCTCTACTTCTTTATAGCAGTTGAGACAGTTTTTTCGTTAATATAGTCACATCAGTACCGTTCTGAGCGCCTCTTTGTTCTTTAAAATAGCACAGATCTTTGAGCTCAGTATGTCGTACTGATTTTAGAGATCAGTATCAGTAATTTTTACGGTACGCAAATCTGAGTACAACTGATGCTCCACGCTACGTTAGCATGGCGCAATAGCGTGTGTGTCTTCGTGTATCAATACATTGTTCGTGTGTCAAAACGAAATCTGTTCGACAAATCTGTTCGTGTGTCGATTTGTTCATGGTATGTGATGTTCATGAGCAGAGCTACCAAGGTATTATCATATACGTAAGCTTCATCCCGCTGATTTGAAAATAAAAATGTAACTTTATATGTCTTAGGCATTACATTGTTACGTACTGTTGTTAGCTTATACGAGGGCTGTCTAACAGACATTAAAGTCTCTGATTGGTCAAATAAGATCACATGTTAGGAGTAAGTATTATTTTCAAATAGACAGAATTAAGTAAGCAGTTGATGACTGGCAATATTGGCGTGTGAGAACCTTTCTCTATGGCGCTTAGATATGAAAACGATAATTGAAAGTTACTCTGACGCAAGTAACCAAGCCAACCGCTAAAATTATTTCTTAGTTTCTGATCGTTGTTGTAAGTTGGCTTGAAGAGGATGCTTTCGACGCAGTATCAAATAGTACAGTGTGAGAATCAATCTTTCTTGAAAAAGCTCCTACCAACGTAATATCATACAAGGTGGTCAAAGCTCTGTGACTGCCACTTTGGTTAGCATCAAGGAAAACGTTATTATACGCTTATATCTGTCGACAGTCAACAGTATTATCCCTTAGTTTCTGTTTCTTGTGGTAGGTTGGTTGAAAGAGGCTGGTTTCGACACTATGTCAAACAGGCGAGTGAGCTATTTTTTCCTTTGAGAAAGATTCTCTCAATGTAACATCATATAAGGTGATCGAAGTTGGCTGGCTGGCTGACTGGCAATATGGTTAGCGTAAAGGTAGAACTTTTGTTATACGTTTGTCGAAGTCGAAAGTCCTGTTCTCTCTCACACCAGTAGTCACAAACTTCCAAATCAAAACTTTGATCAACGCTGCATATTCTGCCATCTGCATAGTACCTTTGTCATTGACCTTCTTTATGACTCGAGTCTCGAGACTTCGTGGTCTATAACCTCACACTACCATGTATTAGTTTTGCTTGATCTTGAATTCCTTCAAATAATATCCAATAAATCACAAAAAGGAAAAGAAAAATTATCTGAAACCAGTCGATATATCGGACATTCAATATATGGCACAAACGTCACATTGCACTTCTTGAGTAATAAACAAAGAATTGCGTAAGCAGAAAATCCCACGTACAATCCGTAAATATAGATGTTTATCGCTTAAATACGCACTAGTAAACAAGTGTGAATAGGCAGTAGTAAACAAGTGTGAATACATAGAAATGTTTCGCACCTTGGAGATGTGGCTGGAAACAATGCGCGTCTCGGGTTATGTATCCTCGGGCCGTCAGAGAAGAGAATAGAAATAAAATGAAATAGACGAACAAAGAAAGAATATAAACGAAAAGAAAAAGAAAGAAAGAAAGAAAGAAAGAATAAACCGCATTGCTTTTGTTATTGTGCTTAAAATGGCCGGAAGGCGAATGTAATTGAACGATACTCGATGGATTCGCTTTACTTTCAAATCGAAAACATTAACAACAGCTTGTTTTTTTTCTTTTCGAAGACAAACCAAATTGAAACAGGATAAAATGTTGAATAGACTGAAATTCATTATTTTAAATGAAATTTCCGCGTTCAGGAAACAAAGGGAGACAATTAGGTCCGTAGGTTTTAACGATTCTTAATTGGTTTCTGTAATTGTACGAAACAATGGTGATGAGTAGAAATAATTTAACTCAAGAAACAAATACGAAGTGTAGTTTCTACCCGTCCAACGATAGTATTCAAGTTATTATCATTGTTGTTCTCTGAATAGAAATACGAATCCTAATAGTCTAAAGATAAAAGAAAAACAATTCATCCTTGAATGATAAACAAGATTGCGCGAACTGGCTGAGTGGCAGTTTGGTTAGCGTCAGAGGAGAACGTTTTTTTATACGTTTATCTCTGTCGACAGAGCGGGTTCCAGAATGATTCAGTCTGTAAAAGCTGGCTGATTATTGTACCTCCTAAATACCAGCCGAGAATACGTTCTCGACAGAGATTGACCATTTCGGTGGCCTTTATCCGTCGGAATGAGGTATTATGTCTTGGATAGTCCAGGGAGGTCTACCCTCCCCATGCTTTGCGTTTCCTTTTCGGGAAGAGGTTAGTTTATTCTCAATTGCCTGAGGCTTCCCTACCGGGGAATGTCTACGGGACTATTTTCAGAGGCCTTGTACTACATCTTACTGCAGTGGAAAGGAAGTAAATAAAATAGATCTTCTCTTTCATCCTATTCCCTATTTGCTTGCCTCCTCTGGGCAGAGATAGACACACAGTCGGTTTTTAATGTGAAGAAAATCCAGCGTCCCTAAAAAGGAGAATTCTAGATTGGGACAAAAATAAAAACCGCCTCGGTCTAGAAAGGTTTCTCCTTTACTGAATGGAGGCAGAAAAGATGAAGTGTGGTATGCGAACCGATACTGCAATTTGCTCCTAGCCAAAAGGACAAGATCCCAAATGAAGTTATTGGGTGTTATTTGAAAGACTTCATGGACAAGACAACATAAAATATATAATTAT
>OY744523.1:130749687-130772187 GCA_963556195.1 Sepiola atlantica
GAAGACGAAATAGTAAAAAACATTTGGCGTTATATTCGACAAGATAATCGTAGGCGGAAAGTAACTATTCTGATTGGTGCATTACATAGATCGGTTGATTTAAAAACAGGAATGGCAAATCTTTTTGTAAAAATAAAATTGTACCTAAATAGTTGAGCATTTTCTGAAAAAAAATTGATCTAATTGTTAGCGATATCTGATTGTTAGTTTTATAATTTTACTAGACGTATCCGAAACTCGTCGGCTTACAAACACTACTATTAGGTCGTTACAAAAATAATGGCTGATTTAAAAAAAATACATTTATTCATGAAAATGGGTTAACCATTTCCAAACTCTGTAAATGACGTGAAACCGTTGAAGTGCCGACATCAAGTGTCTGAAACATTTCTTTGACACTTTGACGTAGATTTTGCTTAACAAGTGCTTACACGGCCGTCGTCAACCTTCTTTATCTTCAAGGCTCTCATCTCAACTAATGAATTTCTTGAACCACCTTCGTACTCTTCTGTTGCTTGTGGATCCATCTCCCCATGCTCTAATAATATTGGCAGACGTTTCGGAGGCATTGTGCCAAAGTTTGATCTCATGCAACATAAGAAGGCGAAGGTTATCTTTTGGCATGTTTTCATTGAAGGTCTTCTATGCTTCAAAAATACTTTCTATCTGAAAAATAAGTTCGAACTTATTATTGAGAATACATTAAAGCAATATGACATAAATGCAGGTGTACCCCAAGTATCCATCCTCGAACCTTTGTTGTTCCTGATTTTCATAAACGACCTCCCTGATGACATCGAGTCTGAGATTGGTATATTTGCTGACGACACCACGCTGTACTCTCGTCATGTGGGCAAAACGGACGCGTACATTTTAACTACTCAGTCTAACATTCACAGGTAACATGAATTGGAACAAATACATTTAAGACATTGCTAAGGCTGGGCTCTCTCTACCGTGTTAGTAAACTCCTCAAACCTGACATTATCCTGTATCTCTACAAAGCCACCATCCGCCCATGCATGGAGTATTGTTGCCACATCTGGGCTGGTTCCCTGCGTTGTTTGAAGTGAAATATCTTCTTTTTTTTAATTATTCCGAAATAAACTACAAAATATATAATAAAATGACTTTTTAAACCCCAGCGCTTCAGGTGGACACTATTTTTGTAATGACCTAATCTTCTTACATAACTGCAAATATTAAGCCTCTGTACTTCTATATTTTATAGATAATATAGAAGTCAACTAACCTATTATTTTTCTATCTAATTTACATACGTATGTATGGTGTGTAAGACGCACAATGTAAATTAGCTAGAAAGAGATATTCTAACTATTTATATAGTGGTTTAGTCAACATAGATTTAAAGGGGGCGAGGGGAATACATAGATAGTTAAGAAGAAGATTGGAGACATGTTGAGTTAATTAGAAAAATAGTTTTTCCAACATCAGTCAATCGCAGAAGTTAGGTATATTTGAACATGTATTTTTTGTTATTAAATTATATAGAGAAAAATCTTAAAGGAAACAAACGTTGATTAACTCACATTTAGCATAATAATAGATTATAGTGATGAATTCGGCAAATGGTATTTTATCTGAGGCACGACATATAAATATCTCTATAAAAATATATAATTTAGTTACTTATTGTTTTTGAATGTTTCATAAAATAAGTGATACATTTTCTAACGAAAGGGTTATTTGCTATAAGCTATTCGAAAGTCCGCGCCGATATCAGTTAGAATAATCAGATTCTGCTAAAATTTTAGGAACTTTTACAATAAGGCCTGAAAGCAAAAACAGTGATTGATATGAAAACTATTGTTCAGTATATACTCCTCTTTACTATTTACTAGCTGGCTTTGCCGGCTCGCTATCGCTTCGCAAAGTTCGCTATTTGAAATACTGGAAACATTGATTTAAGATAATATACATTTCATTTATAACTTTTTTGTAAACACAAAACAAAATATATATATTTATTCATGTAGATGTATAAAATAATTATTTTGCTAATTTCGAAACACATTTTAAATGTTACCGTAAAGAAAAGAGAAGAAAGAAAAATTAATTTTCCTTTTGAATTACAATTTTGAAATGAATCGCAACTTGTTAAAAATTAAGTTGGTCTCTCTAAAGAAAAGGACATTTGAACACAAACGCTAAATATTTGTCTCAGAAGTAAAACAATATTGTGAAATAGAACTATTTGTTATATTTAAATCAAAACAATCATTGTAGTAAAAAATACCAACAAATAATAGTTAATTAATAAAATATTGTTCTTTTTTAAACTAATATACAAATTAGTTAACTTTGCTACTTGTATCGCATATGTTGTTGGCATCTGTCTGACTCAGGAGACAATGGAGTTCTGTGCCTCAGATTTCCGTTGTCAAATTGCAGCGTCTGCTGTAACTGTGCAATTCTATCCTGGATAGACAGGGACTGTTGCAATTGCCACTCATGTAGGTGGTGTCTGGTTGCGAGAGCTCTGTTACAGCCCTCTGTCGTCTGTTCTCTCTCCTCTCCCTCCACTGCTGGTCTCTCTCCTTACTCCTTCTGCGATATGCCTTTACAGCTCTTCTCCAGCGGCTGCGATCTTCAACGACGGACTCACAGCCTGTTGAGTCGATGTCACCTGCCCTCACGTCTCGCCTGCAGACTTCCTGGACGTGTAAGAAATGTTTTCCTGCTAGTCTGGAGCCGGTTGCCAGAAGCCATAGAGAACATCCTTTGCGATCATTCCATCGTCCATTTGCCTGGCATGGCCAAGCCACCGGAGTTGTCATCGGGATGTCAGCCTGATCAATTACGATATTGTTTAAGATGTGCTCCGGCCAGGTGATTCGTTGGATTCTCCTAGGGTTGCGCAGGTAGAGGGTGTTGAGTCGGTTCTCTTGGCGGGAGTAGAGGGCCCAAGATTCACTGCCATAGAGCAGCGTGCTGAGCACGAAGGCTCGGTACACCTTCATCTTGTTATTAGTGGTCAACATCTTGTTATTACAGACCCTGTTTGTCAAGCGAGCCATAGACGTTGCCGTCTTGCCGATATGTGTGTTGAGTTCTGCATCCAGGGAGAGATTGCTCGAGATGGTGGAGTCGAGGTATGTGAAGTCCTCGACAACCTTGAGGGTGTAGTCGCCAATAGTGATTTTGGGGGTACTGCTTACATTTCAGCCGAAGATGTTAGTCTTTTTAGGTTGATGACCATACCAAACTCTCTGATAGTTTGCGCAAAGGAGTTGTGAGTCGCTGCAAGTCTTCTTCAGAGTGTGCCGTCAGTGCTGCATCATCAGCGACGAACATCTTACGTATAAGTACCTACCGCACTTTGGTCTTAGCTCGAAGGTGGGAAAGGTTGAAGAGGCTGTCATTGCTTTTTGTATGGAGGTACACTTCATCCTCCGACTTGTTTAAGACGTAAGACAACAGCAGAGAGAAGAAAAAACAAAGAGTGTCGGGCGTGTACGCACCCTTGTTTCACTCCGTTCTTGATTGTAAGGTAAGGTGCCCTTAATGTCCACATGAAATGATGTGATAATTTTCAGGAGCCTAGGAAGACATTCCTTCTTCTGCAGCAGAGTTAAAGTCCCTTTCTGCTGACATAGTTAAAGGCCTTGGTTAGGTCGATGAAGGCGATGTACAGCAGTTGACTCTGTTCATTACATTTTTTCTGGAGTTGTTGTATGGAAAATATCATATCGACAGTTGATTTTCCTGCTCTAAAACCACACTCTGCCTCGAGGTATACACGCCCTGCAAGTAACTACAGCCTGTTGAAGGTGACCCGGGCGAAGACGTTCCCAAAAAAACCGAGGCGGGATATTCAATGATAGTTGTTGCAGTTGACGCGGTCATCCTTATTTTTGTACAGAGTGATGATGCTTGCATCACGCATATCATGGGGTACTGTTTCCTTTTCTCAGCATTGCTGCAGTATCTGGTGTAGGTGGTGGAACAGGTCTGTCTTCTTTCTCACCTTGATGATTTCAGATCTGATGGCATCTTTTTCTTGAGCTTTGCCGCAGGTTAAGGCGTCGATGGCCTTGTTTAGTTCTATTACAGAGGGGGGAGTCTAGCTCTTCTTCAACAGATAGTGCCTTCGGCGGCTTCATCTGTGACAACGTTCTCAACCCTGTAAAGTTCTTGGTAGTGATCAGCCCACCTCTGCATCTGTCTGTTGTGATCTAATATTTTGTCACCGGCAGTTAATCTCAAGGGTACGATCTTGTTTATGGTTGGGCCTTCTTCAAGCTATCGTACATGCCACGAATATCGCTTCAGTCAGCGGAGTACTGAATACCCTCACAGAATTTTAGCCAGTAGTCATTGGCACAGCGCCGAGCGATCCGTTGAGCGTGGTTCGTGGCCTTTCTGAGAGCAATGACTATTTTTTAGAAGGCTTCCTCTTGTAGTATACGAGTGTTTTTCTTTTGGCATTCATTATTGGCTCTAATTCCGCAATGCCGACTTCTGAACCAGTCTGGATTTTTCCTCTCTTTTCTGTCAGAAGTTGTAACCCACCTCTCTACAGCATTGTCAGTAGGACAGCCCTTAGAGGGCGTTTTCGATGGTGTTGGCGAAGCACTCGCATTGGTCTGGTATTGCCGTTCTGCTGGTGTTAATGCGTGCAGGCTTTTCTGTTTGGTTCGATGGATCCACTTGGACTGGTTACATACTTTACTGCTAATCATGAAGTGGTCAGTGTCACAGTACGCACTGTGGAAGCTACGTGTAGGGAGAACCCAGTTCAGTGAGGGGTTCTCTCTGATTACAAGGTCCAGCTTGTGCCAGTGCTGGTATCTTCGGTGTCGCCAGGATATTCGACGATGTGACTTGGTTATGAAGAGGTTGTAGTAGGAGAACAACTCAAGGAGCCTGTGCCCATTCTCGTTCAGCTGGCCGGCACCAAAATGACCAATGCAATTGGGGAAAGAGTCATAGTCGGAACCCACTCGTGCATTGAAGTCACCGAGTAGATACAATTTATCTGTGGCAGGGATATATTTGATCGTGGTGTCAAGATCCTCATAGAATTGGTCTTTGGTCTATGTTGGAGAGCATAGCGTTGGAGCGTAAACGCTCAGGATGTTCACTTGGCCTGTGGGGCTGATAAGCGGAGACACAAGCCTATGGGTGCGCTACTGGATACAGTATTGGTTCCTCGGCTTCCAAGCCATGCCAACAAAAATGTGTAGTTCTGTTCTATGAGGCTGCCGCGTGATGCGAGTCTTCTTTCTGGTAGTACAGCTACGTCGATGTTGAGCCTTGTGAGCTCTCGGTCGATGATAACTATTTTTCTGGAGTCATTGACCTGTTGTTAATCATCAGAGAGGCGAGGGCACATTGTCCTGACATTCCTGCTTGCTAATCGCAAGATTTGTGGTTTTATTTGTTTGGTGCAGGGTTTTTAGTCTGCTTTTTGGTCTTTTCCCTAGCTCCAAGCACCCACTGTGGCGAGTTATCACCTTTCTGGCTAGGGACTGCCCGGCTTGAGGCGGGCAGTAGCTGACGAGTGGGACTGCGATGGTCCCTCCCACCGTCGGAGACAACTCCTCGCACCTTGAGTTACGCCAACCGTTCCTAGCTTATTCCTCGTAACTGCTGTCTTTTGTGTTGTTTCTGACGTTGCAAACAGCGACACTAAAATGGCATCTCCGGGGCGCAAGCCTGAGCGATTTGTATGGATATCCTGAGCTTCCCAGACATCAGGATTCCTCTCTAGGTCTCGCTGATGTGGGTCAATGGAAAGCTGAGTAATACATTTCGCACACGTTTAGCTGCACCAGCTGTCGGAAAGAAGTAATTGTGATATCCAACCGCCTTAAAAGCTCCACTCCGGATTTAGTTTCTGTGTTTACTCGCATAGCTTTTTCTCCTCCCAGAGATAGTCACAAGGCCGTGGGGTCATAATCCATGGCTGGGTTTCACATTGTCAATAAAGTTCTTCTTTGAACTCTTCTGTCATGGCTGGTGATTTACATCTAGGAGATTCATACGCCCAGTGGTGCCATGTAAACACCATATACTCTCACATGGTTTAGCCAGCGAGCTAAAGCGGTTTCCCGTAGCATGGCGCCGAAATATGAGATGAGTACGGACCAGTGGTGCTGTCTATCCTATCAGGTAGGATGCAGCTGCCGAACTTGAGGGGTACTACCTCTACCCAGAGCGCCCGATATGCCTCTATCGCATACACATAAAAAAAGGTCGCGTCTATTGTGTTACGTAAACTTTCACATTTATTTTTTAGATGTAATAGTTCTTTAGATGCATATATTTTAGAAATAATTACTCATCCATATATTAACGAACTCCAGTTGTTATTTTTAATCAGTATTATTTCCTTTAAGTGTAAAGCCGACGAATATTTTATTTCCTAGCTTTATACGTTTTAGTCGTCACGTGTTCGTTCGGTTATATCTTTCCTGTACACGAGGCCGCCATTTTTGTGTGCTGTGTTATCGTGGCTAACACCCACACAAAGTCGAAAGAAAGAAGAAAAAACAATAGTGAAGAAGCAGATAGATTTATTTATATATATATATATATATATATATATATATATATATATATAGTTAAATAAGAGTGTAAATAAACAAATATAGTGTTACAGACTGAACATATTTATTTTCATATATCCTGAATGGAGAAGAACCTCCAACATACATACTATGCCGGTCACTCTTCGCTGTTGAACACATACTCATTGCTTGTAAAAATCTCCAACGAACCAGTCAAAAATACTACAAAATAGACATTTTGAAGGAGCTGTTTGACAAAGTTCACGTAGACAATATATTCAATTTCCTGAAAGCTACAGGACTTTACAAGAAAATTCGTAAAACACACTATATTTTTTAAAAAAACATACGGCCCAATTCTACTGCAAAATTTCACAAAATTACATATTTTCTTGTTCTGTGTCCCTTTCAGCATTTTCCTCTCTTGAAAAAGCTTACGCAACAGTTGGGCGAAACGTTGAGTTCCCAGGTCTTCCGCTGTTTCATTTCTAAACCATATATATATATATATATATATATATATCACATAAAGAAAGAGGCAAAATGGCTTCAAAAAACATGTGTTAGATGAAGATATTTTTATTAAAATCAAAATAAAAAATAAAAACAATATTTTTCTCTTCTTCATCTTGACTTTTTTTCTAATATTTTGCTTGATATAACAAGCCTCGCCAGAGCTTTAGATAAATAACAGGTATTATCATTATTTTTTTCGTGATAATCCTTCCTGGTCTTCTAGAAGTCACGTCCGATTTGTGTGGACTTAATGGTGCAAATGTCTCCTTTAAATTGAACTTAAATCGCGCATGGTCGCTGATAGGTATACATTTGAGAAAGTTCATTTTTTTAAGCATCTTTAGAATTTTAAACATAAAGAAAGAGACAAAATGTCTTCAAAAAAGGCATTTTGTCTCTTTCTTTATGTTTAAAATTCTAAAGATTCTTAAAAAATGAATATTCTCAAATGTTTATATATATATATATATATATATATATATATATATATATATGTATCATGAATTAGTTGAAAAGGCCAAATAAAGTGCTCGATCGTAGGTTCTACAAGAGCCGAGTGACTTTAGTCCCTAAGGCCTAGGTTGTATTTTTACGTACGCACTTGTGTTGAGTCTAAAGAAAAAAACGGTAAATGGCGAAAAAAGCTGTATTTTTTAGTTGTTATACTACGCACAACATTTAAAGTGAATATTATCGCGCGTGTGGTTGGTTGAAAAGAAACTGCTGATTTGCGCTTTTGTCCAATCGAGATTGGATACTAAAAAAACACATTCGCTGGCTGCTGCTATTGCTTCCAAGAAAGCTCTTTTGAAGCCTTTGACATTTCGAAAATAACTCAATTTTCGGCTTGAATTAGAGCTTAAATCAAAAGGTTAAGTATTATGTTTATATACCTCCTATGTATGAGGTTAGACGTCAAGTCAGGTGAGGCTTTGAAAAGCCAGCGCATTAAGAGTCGTGTACTCTGACCTACAATAAATGCCTCTGAGACCTCGTTGGCATTCCTCTATAAGGGCGTCTCAAGCGAATTTCATAAAAAGACCGATTGTAAAGTTTTGGGGGGTCGATCTCCTCGTACTGTACAGAATCATACATCAGCGTGACAGAATCAAGGCCACTGTCGGAGAGTAGTTCAGTTGTGATTTTAAACTAATGAAAAATTTAGGACACACCTTTGTCATAACAAAGAATCCAAAATTAATTTGCTGACTTTTACATTGCATTCGTCTCTACGTATTGATGTCGAGAAAATTAATCTAGCGTTGTCGGAGTTAACCGGTTGTTTTCAGCGTGCACCTGTCAACATAGGGCAATCCTCTTTTCCCCTGTTCTTTATTGCGGCGGTTATTGATGAGTCGCTCTCAAATGATGGAGCCGATCCTGCGAAGATGACGAGTGCTTCATAACCCCCTTACGCAAAACTAAATTGGAAAAAGGAAAGAGTGTCGCATCTACTGATCAATAGATTAAAAGTAAGAATTGTGGGTAGTTAAGGGATTTTCGCGCAATAAGAATTCAGCACAAAACTGGTTTGACATATGTAGAAGAGGAGCCATAAAGAACCTCAATTATATCAACACTTCCTCAGTGGATAACGCTGTATGCACTAGGGAATGGATTCTACCACCGATCTCTTTTATGTGAGAAAGATAATTTTATTATCCACCCGATAAGAGGTGGATTTGAGACACGATGAGGAACTTGTAACTTTAACTCATGTTTAAATTAATTATGAAATAGTTCATTAAAAAAATTGTCGATCTCACATAAAATATTAGCATATATTATTTTTTTCAAAATATTATTTTCACACAAGATTTAATTTAAAAAAATAATATGCTTCCTGTTGGGGTGACAGTCAACAACCTCATAACACTTGTATTTATTTTCAATAACTAGCGGAAAGGGCAGACGGCAGAAAGTATTCAAAGCCAAATTATGTTGATAATTTGAAGGGTTAAAATCTACAACTAGAATCAACCTGCATGCACTAGGGAATGGATTCGACCACAAATTTTTGATGTGAGAAAGATAGTTTTATTCACAATCCGATAAGAGATGGATTTGAGACACGATGGGGAACTTGTTGGTTTAACTTTAATTGTTTGTTTTTTAATGAAGGGTTAAAATCTACAGCGAGAGAAAATCATTTATTTTTTTTATTTTTAACACAATTATCAGAAAATGCTTTAAGTGCTTTTTCAAGATTAATAACAAACTTGTGTTTGCAATTTTACAAAAGTTACGAGATGGCATCTGTCGAACTGATGTCGAAGTATCAAACAATAAGAAATCATTTTTGGATTCTAACAAAATCGTCAAGAGATCATTTTCATAATTAATACTAAACAAAAGTGTGGTTACGATTTGATAGGTCACGATGACACACCTATCATCTGATAAACATATTTACATATCACCAAATACTATAGTGGTAACATTTTTAAATAGTATCTAACCCCATATTGCGGGTTAATTCCAAGTCCATCGTTTTTATGTGAAACAAAGACTTTAATTGCTTAAGACTTTAATTGCTTGACTAATCATAAGAAAGCAGAAATGCGACATGAATTCTAATTGGGTAACAAATCACAAAACTTGTTTCAAGTAAAGGTTTCCAATAAAAGAACTGACATTTGGATTGTTTGCTAGAATACCGTCGGTAAGTTCTAGAGACAGAGTGAGAAAAGGACTGAAGTCGACAATAATAGAAAATTGTAAGAAAAATTATTTTCAAAGTACGACCTCCTCTAAGAAACAGAAACATAAAGCACATTTTCAAAGCCCGCCAACCAAGCCGTATTCCTCACCTTTTCTTTACTCCCCAGCAAGAGCAACATAACTTTTCTTTTTTTATAATTGGTACACACCCGTGTTCTAATAAATATTTGTTATTGAAGACGGCGAGCTTTTTTGTTTTGTTTTGGGGTTTCCGACAGAACCGACCATTTGATCAAGTCTCCGACTAAGTTGCGAAAAAAACAAAATTCTGCAGTTCTTTTAAACACAGCATTTGCGTATAACGATTGACATAGAAACCAATCAGGATACGATTCCCATGGCATCGAACTTCATTTATTACCGAGTCACAAAGAATAGCACACTGAGTGACTTTCACGGCATATATCGCCACGTTTTGTGCTATAGAGTAACATAAAATCCGTACAAAGTAGGAAATCAAGAATATGTTAAAGACAAGTTACAAAATAATTAACTACAATATCCCTCCATGAAGATACGTGAAATTGCCAAACGTAAAGGTATCATTCTTTAATGTAGTCAAAGTAATTTTATTCGTCACACGACTGCTACTTTGACATAAAATTAGTTCCAATTGAAAGATCAAATATATCTCGAGAACGAGGACATGGATAATATAATCCCTAAACTCAGACTCAATCGCCAAACTTGTATTTACAAGACGCAAAATGTATGAGGGAGATTGTAGATATTTTATACTTATTGAGGCAATTAGAGACATGAAATTGAATCGCCCCCGTCGAGAGCTGCGCATGTATAAGGGATTAGCTATGAATCTCACTCCTTAGTTTAATTAGGGAGACATTTTTGGGCACCTTCAAATCATAGATGTTTTGATACAAGTCTGATATAAATTTTCACGTCTCGAACCCTACAATAAACAGGGAAGTTATTATAATGTCCCTAGCTCTTACTTGATATGTTCACAATTGTTGCTACATGTATTAGAAGTTAACCGGAGATATTTTTCTTACTTCTCTCTCTCTCTCTCTCTCTCTCTCTCTCTCTCTCTCTCTCTCTCTCTCGTGTTTTGAGAGAGATAGAGAGTTTTTGTATTCTACCGACAGTAGAATGATTGGGATACAATCTCTTCGGGGCTTTTCTTTGTTTCTGTGGTTTTCTTTGTTTATTCACAAAGAAAACCACAAAGTGAAAAATTAGACCCGTACAGGATTCGAACCTGTACCTATGTGGAACTAAATAAACCGTTTATTTAATGGTACTGTCAACAAAATGTAGCTTGATACATTATATACGATCGTGAATAAATTCTTTTTTCACATACGTAACAAGTTCATCGCATCCGCTGCTCGACAGAATTTCAAGATCATAGCTACATTTGTAGTAAAACTGCAAAAGAATTATCGCCGATCTTGGGAGATGTTATTTGTAAAAATCCAGCTTCTTATGACGTGTGGTTTTTTTAGTTTAGCGTTCAAAGACGACACCTGCGCCAGGTTGTCCCTATTTCCGAGAAACAGGTTCGAATTCAATACGAGTCTCATTTTTCACTTTGTTGTTTTCTTTGTTTATACCTACCCGCGTGGACTGAATAAACCGTTTATTTAATGGCATTAGCTATGCTAACTCACAGAATAGACTTTGTTAGCCTCTATCTCTCTCTATCTCTCTACTCTATCGTTAGTACTATGGAAGGTGATCGACTCTGCTTCAGATTTTGATCCCTCCTTGTAAGACATTTACACCAAGAACTCGTCTTTCCTCCACGACGACAAAAGAATTTCCTTTCTCCCTCTATGTCTCTAGCTTAAGGAGGAATTTCTATGCACAGAACTTCTTTGAAAAGGCTGCTCACTAGTGGAAGACATTGCCGCGAGACTGCATATCTGCTAGTTTCAACTTGGTCGTCTCCAAATGCAATGTCAACAGATTGCTGTTATGGACCACCCCAAAAATAATCAAACGCAGTTCATACCATTGATCAATCTTTGTACTTCCATAGTGTCTCTCATTTTTCAGCTGGCATTCATAACCGTCTCATTCACCCTTATCCTCGAGTGACTCTCGGCCTTGATAAGCGATGACCTCGAAAGTAAAAATAAAGAAAGACAAGTGACAACAAAAGAAGCAGCGTGATAGATACTATCTATATATATGTACATGCATCAGTCACTTCATTATCTATATATCTATATATCTAGTAATATATTTTTCATGATCTATCTATATATCTGCGCAATTATTTCACTTATATATATATATATATATATATATATATATATATATCTGTTATTTAATAATCTATCTATATATATATATATATATATATATATATATATATGTTATTTCATTATCTATATATATATATATCTGTTATTTCATTATCTCTCTCTATATATATATATCTGATTTTCATTATCTCTCTCTATATATATGTATATATATCTGTTATTTCATTATCTATATATATATATATATGTTATTTCATTATCCATATATATATCTGTTATTTCATTATATATATATATATATATATATATATATATATATATATATATCTGTTATTTCATTATATATATATATATATATATATATCTGTTATTTCATTATCTATATATATATATCTGTTATTTCATTATCTATCTATAATGCATCATTCCTTCTTTAATAGTAGTAGAATGCCTGGATATCGTGCCGCTTTAAATGTGTTAAAATTATCATTGTTTATCGGCTATTCATATATTGGGCGCGAGGTTTAAGACGCTGGATGCAAGTTGAAAAATACTTGTTATCCAGGGTTTCGAATCGTACGACCGGTAGTGAATAGTCATATCTCTATGCTGATGAGTCCTGATTGAAAAGGGACGAAACGTATACGTACATAGATTATAAACAACAACAAATATTTTATATTTGTCGCTCCTCGTAAAATAAGTAGAGTCCTCTTAATGGTAGTACAAACACAGCATGACGTCACTTGCTTTATAATGCATCATTCCTTCTTTAATAGTAGTAGAATGCCTGGATATCGTGCCGCTTTAAATGTGTTAAAATTATCATTGTTTATCGGCTATTCATATATTGGGCGCGCGGTTTAAGACGTTGGATGCAAGTTGAAAAATACTTGTTATCCAGGGTTTCGAATCGTACGACCGGTAGTGAATAGTCATATCTCTATGCTGATGAGTCCTGATTGAAAAGGGACGAAACGTATACGTACATAGATTATAAACAACAACAAATATTTTATATATATATATATATATATATATATATCTGTTATTTCATTATCTATATATATATATATATATATATATCTGTTATTTCATTATATATATATATATATATATATATATCTGTTATTTCATTATATATATATATATATATATATATATATATATCTGTTATTTCATTATATATATATATATATATATATATATATATATATATATATATATATATATGCGTCAGTTCTTTACCTATCTATCTCATTTCCGCGGATGTTGGCAAACTATATGAACCTGAATGCACGGTCTTCGCTATTCGTGATCCAGCTCTCTTTCCAAAATGAGACATAGCTGAAGGATGCTTCAAGTGAAGCGTCGTCAGTGGATTCTCCAGGGTGAAGGCGTGTCTCTATCCCGACAGAACGAGAAAATTATGCATTCTATTTAATTTCAATGATTCTCTGAATTATACTATCCTTCCGTGTGTCTATTTTTAAATGGAAATGTTACTACTTGGATACCTTCGTTCTTTCAATCGATGTTATTATGGTTGTTCAAACATAACTATGTTCATATTACATACATATATATCCAAATGAAAAAATGCAGAGGCGTTAGCCGTCTCTCCTTACTATATTAATATCAAAACAGGCTGTGCTTATTTAATTTTGTGATACAATATAAGATATGGTGGTAATGTATATATAGTAAACTGCAAATACCCTCAACACATTCAGATCTTCTTAATTTGCATATTTATCTCATAAACAGCTTCTAATAAATTTATATTCTGTAATATACAAATGTAATTTTGCATTGTAAGATTTTCTGATATATACGCAATATTTTCGTATGTAATAAAACGTCTGATGTCGCAGAGTTGTTAAGAACAGATACTACACTTTGATCTTAGCAAAATAGGTGTGGATTCATTCATCTTCAAATTCTACATTCAAAAACAATAAAAGTTAACAAGGCCAAAATTGGGTGTGGGTGAGATGGGGGTCGGTTGTCCTCCGGCTGGTCGATTCTATAAACTAGTTTCGGTCACCAAAATACCACATATCACTCTATGGGCTAACTTACTTAACATTATTTGTACTGTTTTAGACTTTTATTATTTAGAAAAAGCATATGTACGAAATCCATTGGTTGGGGAATGGGTGTACTAAAATAAAAATAACCAAAATGTTATAAAAATGATGTGTAACCAAATAAAATGATAAGTGTGTTGGTTAGTAGGGCTCTCCATAATCTATCTAAGTATGAGCTGCTCACTGTTTGTCGGTTTGTTTCAAGAGCCGAAAACAAGAAAACCAGTTCCTAGGTAGAGAAAGGGTATTATTGGGGGATAAAAAAGAAAATAGTGGATGTTGTTCGTGGGCATAGGTGGTGTCTTCTGAGATAGGTACAATGTTTTGAGTCGGGATAGATGACAGAATAAATGTGGAGAGAGGGCATAATCTCGGAGGATCTCTAATACCAAACAAAGACGAAAGAAGTGCGGAACTTAGCCAAATAGCCAAAGAACCATAAAATAATGTTTTATGGCGTTTAATGTTTGAAATGATTAAGAAATGTTTTAATCTATTATTGTATTATTTGTTTATGGAGATGGGTAGTGTAGTATTTGTTATGTTGTCATTAGACCGTCGTCCCAGGAATTACCTCCTTGTTTTTAAGGGGTGGAAGTAATCCTCTAAGATATTACATCCTCCTCCTTTAGAGAGGGTGTACTGTTGTATCTTTTCTTTTGTCATGATACAATCTTCCCGGGGAGTAATTCTCCTTTGAGGGAGTAGTATCTGTTCTGTTGCAATGATACCATACTTACATGCATTACTTTTTTCTTTATATGAGGCGATCCTCCCAACTAAGGCTAGCACAAATATGTATCAAGATATAATGTTTCTAAACCTTATATCTAAAATCTTTGTTCTAATTTTGATTAAAATTCATTACATTATTTTTATTCTAGAAAATGTCTTTATTAATTGATGTTTAATGACTATGGCTAAAATGTAAGGCAAATCTGAAAAACATTTGAATTTTCAAATGGAGGTGCCTATAAATGGAGTCAGGTTGCCTGACAGAATTTCCTTCAGAAATTGAAAATAAATAAAATTAAAAATTAAAAAATAAAATATATAAACGTAAAATGTATGAAAAGAAAAAAAAATGAATTATAATGTTTAAATTAAGGTTTCTTAGTTGATAACGTGTTTATTTTCAGGCAAATATCATTCATTTCTTTTATATGACCGTCAAAAAAAGTTTCGCTGTTAGAGGTCTATTTCATAGCTTTGACAAAAACATGTCTGCCAATGTGTAGCCAAGTAATATATTTTACAATACAGTAATATATTGACAAGTTCGTACGAAATTAAATATAAATAGTTACATATGAAAATATGAAATGTATATATCTATCTGCCTTTATATATACAGGGTTTCAACAAAAATAATTGAAACACCTGTAAATTTTAAATAAATGTATTTTAATACGGTGTAGGATCTCTTTTTGTGAAGCTCTAAGCGAACAGTTTTTTGTTGAAACGCGATTATCCAGATCATTGTTACGCTCTGCTGTAATTTTGAGTGTCGTGGCTTTGTGCTCCTTCTTCACAATCCTTACAAGGGCTCTACGATCTTTTTCAGACAGCTTCGGCTTTCTTCCAGAATTTTGTTCACAGGAGTATGTTTACCCTTCTTTTTCATAGGCTTTCATCACCTTCAAGACCGTTTGTCACGATACGGCCACTATCACAGCCACTTCCGTTACCTGCCATACGGGCACCAACAATCTGCTCTTTTTGAAAATCTAATAGATCTGGCATTTACATTTTCCTTACTAATATGCACTCTCTGAAATAAAAAAATAGATTTAACTAATTAATTCAGGACAACAATGACCATAAATAAATAAAAATTAAACCAACATTTTGGTCATTTGTTTCAATTTTTTATAGGTTTTTTAAAATTGATGCAAAATTCACAAGATGTTTCCATTATTTTGTCTAATACTTGTATAATCAAGCTCTCTGTTTACTTATCTATTTATTTAACTGTGTGTTTGTCTTTCTGTCCTTTTCTCATTTCTTTAATGAATAAATCTGTTTGTTTGCATTGTTTGTAGGAGCTCGTATACATTTACGACAATGTATATTTTATGATAGTGAAGTTATCTTACAAGTTTTACGACACCTGTCTCTCTATCTATATAGTTATATGTAGATAGATAAAAAGATGGATAGATAGACAAATAAATAAATAGATAGGTATGTGTGGTGTTTGGTAATAAACAACAGTCAATTGTGGTGGTTGTAAACATATCTTTATTTAACAAGGGTTATAACAACATGTGTGTATCAACGGTCGTAATCTATCTATGCCCCTAGCTATGTCGCTGCTTCTGCTGCTTCCTGCTCTCGTACCGATCACGTTGGTACGTGATCTTCGACACTACATCTTCCCTTTTTTTTTATAAATTTATGTCACTATAAAGTCTTCTTGCCACACTGGGGTGGATCTTACTCTAGGTGTTCTGATTGAACCACTAGGGGCAGTTAGGGCCGGTGTTAGGGGTTCTTGAGCAGTTTCCTTAGGGTCTGGACTGGGGATGGGAAGTGCATCGATTGGGTTGAGGTGTGTGTCTTCGATATCTGTTGTAGAAGTAGGGGGCCAGTGGGTTGTATCAGGGGGAGAGTAAACTGCTTTAGGGACGTCGGTGTAGTCAGGACTATACTGCATGTCGCCGGGTACCTTTTTTACATGGGCAGCGTTTCTCATTCTCACTTGGCCTTGGGGTTGTTGTATTAGAACAGCATTTCCCTTCTTTTCCACAACTTGATAGGGCTGAGACTCGAACCGAGCGTCCAGCTTGTTTGTTCTGTGTAAATTTTTACACAATACTGTGTCCCCTCTCTGGATCTGTTGGTCTCTGGCTCCTCTTCTCTGGTCAGCAGCTATGTTGCGTTTTAGTTTGTGTAGAGCATCCTTATCATGTACGTCACTAAAATCAGTGGACGCTCCTACAATACTTGGCAGCTTACCTCGGAGTTCGCGGTTCATTAGTAACTTCGCTGGGGATACTCCGGTTACTGTGTGAGGGGTGGTTCGGTATTGGAACAGAAAATTCCTTAGTTCTGTCGTCCAGTCTTTCCCTTCGACTTTGGCGATCTTAATTGCCTTTAGGATTGTTCTGTTGAACCGTTCCACTTCGCCGTTGGACTGTGGCCAATACGGGATCCCTCTCACCTGGGTGATGCCGTGAGTATTCATATACTCATTGAATTCTCTTGATGAGAATGGCTGTCCGTTGTCACTCCTCAGATAGTTGGGATATCCATGATGATTGAACATCATTTCTAGTGCACCCGTTACATTTTTGGCATTTGCTATTTTCATATGCGCAACTTCTGGCCATCTTGAGTAGTAGTCGACAACAGCCAGCAGGTAGTTCCCTTCGGAGACACTCAGTAGGTCAACAGCTACATAGGTCCAGGGTTGGTCAGGCAGCGGTGTACTCTCTAGTTCTTCTGGAGGGGCATTTTTGCCAACCACTTGACATGGGTAACACGCTTTTACTCGCTTTTCTGCCATTCTATCCATCTCTGGCCACCAAACTTTGGACCGTAGGCGATTTTTGGTTCGCACAATCCCTTGGTGTCCTTCATGAGCCAGTACAACTACCCGCCCCTGAAGTGCCTCAGGGATTATGATCCTGCGTCCTCGGATGACCATCTGTCCTGCTATCCAGAGTTCATCTTTGATTGCATGAAATGCAGTACCTTTGAAATGGGTCCAGTCATTTTCGGATATAGCTTGCCGATGTTTGGAGATCGTAGCATCATCCTTTGAAGCTTTTTCCACTTCACAGGGAGTTAGTGCCTGAGGTACAGTATCTTTAATGATACTGTAGATGTAGTCCATTGTTTCCTTTTCCTCAGTTTTGTCTGGGTTTTCAACGGGCTGTCGACTCAGCAGGTCCGCCTTATTGGTTCGGCCAGGAATGTGGATGACTTTGTAGGTGAACTGTTGTAGAAACAACAGCCATCTCTCCACTCTTGCTGAAGGGGGCTTCGAGGAAGGTGATAGTACCTTTACCAGCGCTTTGTGATCAGTCAGGATCTGAAAGTCCCATCCAATGAGGTACAGACTGAACTTTTTGCATGCCCAGAATACTCCCAGTGCTTCTCTTTCAAATTGAGAATATCGGGACTCTGTTGGTGTGAGCTTCCTACTGGCATAGTATACTGGTTTCCAGTATCCGTTTAGCTGCTGTTGTTCAATGATTGCACCCACGCCAACGGGAGAAGCATCAGTTGTGATTCTAGTTGGCAACTCAACACTGTAGTATGCCATGACTGGCGCTTAAATTAACCCTTTCTTTAGTTTGTTAAAGGAATATTGTTCCTCTTCTTCCCATTTCCAATCAGAATCTATTCTCGTAAGATCCCAAAGTGGTGCAGTTACACTAGCAAAATGGGGCACAAACTTAGCACAGAATTGGGCCAGTCCCAAGAAACTCCTCATCTGTGATGCATCTTTTGGTGGAGGAGCATCAACTACAGCCTTCACCTTTTCGTCCGAGACCTTCAAGCCGTCTTGTGTCAGAATGTGGCCCATGTATCTTATAGATGTCATTTTAATCTGGCACTTCTTTCCATTGACGGTCAGTCCTTGTTCGGCTAGGTGTTGGAAAACTTTGGCGAGTCTAGTGTCGTGCTCACTTTCTGTTTTCGCGACTACTATGATGTCATCTGACATGTTGTATGCTCCTGGGCAGCCAGCTATAACCTGACTTATGATTTGCTGAAATTTTTCTGAGGCCATGTTTACCCCAAACATAAGTCTTTTATGCCGGTATAGCCCATCAGGTGCAGCAAATGTTGTGATTTCTCTGGAGTCTGGATGAAACTCTATTTGATGGTAGGCCATATTCAAATCTACTTTTGAGAAATATTTGCCTCCAGCCATTTCTTGTATAGTTTCCTCAATCGTGGGCACTGGATGACGTTCTCGAACGATAGCTTCGTTTGCTCTACGCATGTCGATACATATCCTCACATCGCTTTTTCCATTGTCCTCGGGCCTTTTTTCCACTGTCACTAAAGGATTCACCCATTGAGAAGGTTCCCTGACCCTCTCAATTACATCCAGATCAACCAGTTCTTGCAATTTGTTTAGGACACATCGCCGCCGCTTGAATGGTATCCGACGTACTGGCTGAGTGACAGGTATAATTTCTGGATTTATTTTGAATTTTAATTGGTAGTTTTTCAGTTTTCCCAATCCACTGAAAACCTTTGGAAATTCTTTTAGTATTCTTGTCCATATATCCAGTTCCGAGCAGTTCAAGATGTTGGCGTTAACGCCCACACTTAAAAGTCCTAGTCTTTTACTAGTTCTACCACTTAAAAGTGACGCTTGGGCCTGTGGTATGACAAAAAATGGAACTGTTATGTAGCGATTTGTGCTAGGAACTTCAACCTTCAATATGCACTTTCATAGAAGGGGAAGTGTTTTTTCACTAGCATAGGGGTATAGTTTAGTAGAATCTGGCTGGAGCTTAATTTTGGGTCCTTCTTTTTCTATTTTCTTGAAGTCCTCTACAGATAATGTATTATGCTGTGCTCCTGAGTCTATCACTAAAGGGATGGTGGTGTTTCTGACTTTGAGGTTTATTACATTTTCACTCATTGATATTTTGAATAAATTAAACCCATTAGCGCCACCAGTTTTGTTATCTTCCCTTTCCCATACACTCTGTGGAATTCCTTTGTTATGATAATGCTTTCGTCCACCACGACTGTATTTTGGGGCTCTGTCATGTTCGTTTCTATTCTGCGTTTTTGTTTGTTTGTTTTTGTAGAAACAACAGACTTCAAAATGTCCCTTTTTCCCACAGATTCCACACTTGTGATGCTTGCTTCTAACACAATCTCTTGCAAAATGTCCATTCCCCCCACACTTATAACATGCAGATGACACATTGTGGCTTGGTTTAGGTGTGTGTCTGTCGCTTAATCTATTTATATCAGACGTACAAGTAGATCCTAAAATTAGGGCCTCTTTGTGGTGGTACGTCCCAATAATTTGGATGAGACGATCCAACGTCAAGTTGCTTTCACCATATAATTTGGCTTTTAGTTCCGCGTCCTTTATGTGAAGAAGGATCTTGTCTCTGACGAATTCGTTCGGTTCTGGAGTGAAACCGCACACCTTCGCCAAACTCTTTAAGCGAGTGATATAATTATTCACGGTTTCTCCCGTGTTTGGTTCAGACTCCCAAAATCTTGAACGCGCTTTAGGGATATTTTCCTTTAGAGCGAAAGTTTTGTCAAACAGTTCTATAGCTGTTCGGAATACATCGACTCTTTCTTTATTAGCCTCGTGGCTTTTTGTTCGTCCGTGAAATTCGTCCAAATTTCACGCAGACCCTCGCCTCCTGTTAACAAAAGGATAGCTCTTTTTTGCTCAGAATTTATGACACCTGAAGCTAGTATGAAAATTTCCAGATCGGTTTTCCAATTTACCCATCTTTTATGTAAAGACTCTGGATCTCCGATCGTATCTAACGCAAGTGGAGGGCTTAGCCCCCCCCCCCCCAATGTGACGAATTTTGCCATATTGTTGTTTAAAAAGACAATAAGATGTGAATAACAAAAGGATTGTTATTTAAAGACAATAAATGTGATAACAAACGAATTACTTATCTCTCGTTTTTTTTCTGTACTTTTCCTTTGGAAGAAAAAAAGTATATTTTTCTTTCTCTCTTGTAGCACGTGTGACCTCTTTTTTCGTGTTTTTTTTTCCGTAGAAAAGTTCGTTGTTTGCACTTTTTTTTTTTGTAGATGTCTTTCTTTGCTTTATTTTTTTGTGTGTAGAATTTCATCTCATCGTCGTCGCCAGTTTGTGGTGTTTGGTAATAAACAACAGTCAATTGTGGTGGTTGTAAACATATCTTTATTTAACAAGGGTTATAACAACATGTGTGTATCAACGGTCGTAATCTCTCTATCTATGTCCCTAGCTATGTCGCTGTTGCTGCTGCTTCCTGCTCTCGTACCGATCACGTTGGTACGTGATCTTCGACACTACAGTATGTCTATCTATGTATCTACCTATATGGTTATGCGTATATGTCTCTTTTTAATTCATTTAATGAAGAAAGGCCACTGTAAGAGCTTTTCGTCGGAACTCGATGACATTTACCACACTCTAGGTTTTATGTTCGTGAAATTGTCTTACGTTACGACCGTTCATAACACGGCCCTGGTAGACAACGTCACCAGATATGCATTCAAACTCTCTAAGAATTGCAAAATTGCAAGGAATAACACAATCCTTCCTTTTCGTGTAAGGAGCAAGTTACTTGATGTGGACAAAATATTTTTTGACAAACTGAAGTTTCTGGCATTACCCGAGTCGCATGGAAGCTTCGAATTTCACTACTTAATGGAGGCACATCATATTAGGTAATATTAAATTGATGAGATAATTTTATCTTTAGACGTCGCTAGTCACTTTCTATCACTAACACTCAGAAACTTAAACTGACCACAATACTTTATGAAGTTGGTCCTATCAGTAGGGAACTCATATAATGTTTGAAAACTCAAAGTCACAAACAGAAAACATTAAACAGCTTTCTTGCTGTATGTAGTTGGAATTCTCTGAATTCGGTCTCGGTGACTTGGAAAAAACTGCTTAGTGCAGTTGGATCCTTTTCCCGGACACCACTTTTTTCACTACTGACATCCGTCTCCACGTCACTTACTGTGCCTTGCCTGCGCCTTGTCGAAGTGTATCTGTGAACTGAATTTCAACGATGTAACTGTTCAGTAGAAAATAAATATTAGTTTGCAGACACACAGGCATACATACAGACCTCCTATTTTAGTTTTATATATTAAGGCATTTAACACTAGAATTTATTTCCTACAATATATCATATATTTGCTGGGTCTTTTATTGACGCGTATACATTAATAAAACTATGAACTGGATATAAACAAAGAATACGTCAAAGTGAAAAGTGAGACTTGTACAAGATTGTAACCTGTGTCACAGAAAACAGATGACCTAACACGTACGATTTCACGTTTCTTTTACCGTTCGGCTGGTTAGTCAAGCATTTGGTGGGTTCTTTTCTTTTAAGGCACAGGTTCGTATCTTATACGAGCATTTATTTTTATTGTTTTCTTTCTTCTTTATTTCTTACCCACGTTGACTATATTAACCGGTTATTTAATGATATGAGCCACGCAAACATGAGCGTCGACAAAGGAGTAGCGTAATAGAAAATACACTGCAGTAGATATGTGCAACATGCCTTCTTTTAGACATATTTCGTTATAAAAACTACAAACAAGAATCCGTATACTCGGATAAACGAGAATGTCTTAATGCGTATGCATTTAATATCCCATAGTGTCCCCCATCCAACGAGAAAAAACATCGGAAAATCGTTGTTAAATATGTATTTTTTTAGAAATGAT
>OY744523.1:130799687-130809687 GCA_963556195.1 Sepiola atlantica
CACACTCAGAAATAAATGTACAGGAGCATTTTACAAATATCTTGGTGTTAGCCGAAACAATTGTATGCTGAATAAAGAATAAGTTTTATGAAATGACGTGAATCTGTCCTTTATAACATTGATATAATGCAAAATTACATAAAAATATATTGAATATAGCATAGTTTTGGCCTTACACTATTGAGCTATTATAATTACTTCATGTTATAAAATTTATATTCGAATATATATATATATATATATATATATATATATATATATATAGCGGAAGTAATGGTCCTGAGCCAGAAGCGAGCGGTGTAAGTTGTCCCGACTTCCTTCGTCGGAGCCATAAAAGGATCCGTCTTGGCTTCAATTGTAGTTGGAAAAGTAAAGAAATTTCGAATTCATAGGCTACTAGTGAGGATTGAACTCACGACCTATGAGTAACAAAACGACTGGTTATTACACTGCAATAAGCAAATTCCATATATATTGGAATAAGTCCAAATTCCTCGTCGCCAGAGATGAGAACTTGAATGGCAGATTATAAATACGACAACACGGTGATATATTTACAAGAGCGTGTATTTACAGAAGTACAGAATAGTATGTCACTGAAAAACTTATTATTTAACTTCCATCCCACCGCAGGAAGATGTGACACAAGATCGGAAAGTGGGATTTAGTGGGATGCACACTAGAGGTA
The DNA here is from genome assembly GCA_963556195.1 of Sepiola atlantica. Taxonomy (NCBI): domain Eukaryota; kingdom Metazoa; phylum Mollusca; class Cephalopoda; order Sepiida; family Sepiolidae; genus Sepiola; species Sepiola atlantica. The sequence continues at coordinate 130,800,376 of OY744523.1, forward strand.
GTGCCGTCTGTCCCCGCAAAAAATACCTGGATAGCCACGTCGGCATTCTCCGGTCGAGGCTCCTCGGGCATTTTACAATAAACTAACTCTTTTCTAAAGAGGGGGGCAAGACCTGAGAGAGTAGACCTCCTAGGACTACCCAGAACCATACCTCAGCCCGAAAGAAGAAAGGCAACCATCAGTCATAATAACCCACCTCTGTCGGACTGATTGTCAAGAACGAATCCTTGATAGTGTAAGAATGGCTACTCTGTTTTTCACAGTAAGTCTGTGCAATAAAGACGACTCGCCCTTCGTCGTAGACTCTTTTATACATAATGTCGAGAAGAATTCCATATAGTCACGAAATAGGATAGATCACTATCACACCATAACAAATACCGATACAATTGTTTTTCAATCGTAGCAAAAATATCTATTTTAAAGATCATAACAATGGAAAGGTTATCTGGAAAAAAGGCACTATTAATAAACGAACTGGAAGAATACTTATATCATCAAACATACGAAATGGATTATTAAACGATACTGTGATCAGCTTAACAAGAGGTATACTATTGAATCAAATAGTCGCACAGAAGAGATTATAAAAGTAACTTATGATTTATTTCATGTAGTGAAACCTCAATTATCGCAACAATGTAACTCTGTCGTCCGTCCTCATCCTTGTGTCATACATGCAGCAAACAAGTTGCAATAATTATTACAGATACATTAAAGTTCACAAATTATTATTTATACACTTGCTGCTGGATGTTCTCCTTCTACGCGTTTCCGTCCTATAATTAAAACTTCTTATTTCTACTTTAAATAGAACTAACCAGACTCAACACTGATGGAAGACAACGGTATTTTATTCAATATGATCTTAGTTCCAAATCACTGATCATTCGGGGGATACAGAAACGGAGATCGAAATCACTAATTAATTTTCTTGTCAGCCCATTTAATTATAACGTTTGAACACCTCGCTTACTTCCAAACATGTTTTTCTATCACCTCTTCTCTTTGCCTATGTGACGTAATCTGATAAGTTGATCTCAATTTACCTCTCAGCAATTCCCATTTATTGTTGTTCTCAACTAACTAATTATATACTAGAGGATCTACCCGCTCAATATATATCTCACATCTGGACATTAATCAAAAAAGACAAAAGTACAATTCCGTAGGAAGTAAATTTTCAAAGGGAATATGTTGTAGAGTTATATCACCCTTTTAAAACAATAATTGACTATAAATAATGTGTTTTGTATTGTGTTATATGTTATATGAAATCGAGAATAAAACGAGTGATAGTTTATTTCCTAACCGTGTGTTCTAGTGTACATATTCTGTTAACTCGTAGTATACAATATAACGATATATATATATATATATATATATATATATATATATGATTATTCTTATTTACACAGACATGTACAAAATCTGCGACACTGGCATATCGATGTTATCGATCAACAGCTGTTATAAACTGAGATCTCACGACAACAGCTTAACCTCAACTTTCACTATTGGATTTACTTAATTTTGAACGCCTTCCTATGCTGCCTCCACGAATCTTTTTCTTCTCCATAAAAATGTCCTCCCATTGGACACCTTATCGGCGGACAATTACCACCTGGACAAACCCCATATTTTTTTACACGAACTTTTTTTCACAGGTCATTTTCTTAATATTTTTTCAAATGTTGAATTTTGGCTATTCTATTGCTAACTTATCTATCTGTATAATTCCTCTGATGATAAGATTTCAATCTTTGAAAAGCCTTGGCTTAAGGAAAGAATAATAAAAATAATTTTATTAAAGAATATATCTTGCATTGAACTATCGAAGTTTGAAATAAATTTTGACATTCGACATTCGTGTATCTATCTTTATATATATATATATATATATATATATATATATATATATATATATATATAAAGCATATATATAGAAATATACACTACAATAAATTAGTCAACCTGTATAATAATCACATATAATGAATGCCTACACAAATGCAATAACATTTCAATCATAGATTTAATTATTACATTAGATGAACTATGTTGGTTGGCTTAAATAAACGATTGGAGATGCTTGGCGCGTTTCTTTTTAATTTCTCGGATGCAGCATGGACGTAGCTATTATAAGTGTGAAGTTCTGGTTAATTAAAAGCAAAATATGTAGCCTATCATACTATTCAGGTAACGTGACGCTATTGAGACCGAGGTCTATTTCTGTTCATAGCATTCCTGGGTTAATAGTGAAACTACTATGGTGCCGGAAAACGTCATGATTTAATCAGTGCACAACTGACGACTTCATTGACTTTGACTCCAGGTTTAAAATAGAAAACTTTTACTAAATCGGCTTCAGAATTTCGGTGAGAAAAAATCAATTTCCATCCCGTAAAACCTCTCAGCAAGAATTCGTCTTCCTACCAACACTACAAAAAAGTCTCCTTTCGTCTTCTGTGTATTTAAAATACAACGTAACCACCGTGAAAAGAGTTTCTTTCCAATAACTTCTCACCTGTGGAACACGTTACGGCGGTAATGTTTTCCTACAGACTACAACATGGTCGTTTTCAAGTCTAATGTCACAAAATATCTGTCATGTCGTTCTAAGAATTAATCATAGTGCTTTATACTTTTATAATAATGTTCCATAATTGTGGTGACGGTGCGGAGAGACCCAGGGATAAGCAGCCACACAGCATACGTCCACTGCAAGGAAACAGTGGTTGCACGCGGGAGCAAACCTGGAACTGTTTGATTTTGAGGCGAGAGTCGTGATTATGCAAAATAGGCGCTTTTGTCAGTCCAAAATAGCTGAATAAAAATGTCAGATTTTTTACTCGAGGAGAAGATCTTTTTTAAACGCCACGTCGTTCGGGTGTGTTTTGGGGCGGTTGTCGGTTCATCTCTTGTTTGAGACTGTTGTCGGTTTATCATTTGTTGGTGAATACAAGAAAGATGAAGTACTGCTGCTGCTGCTGTTGCTGCTGTTGCTGCTGACACTAAGGATGAATGTCTTTGCTTTTGGTGAAGGGAAGTAAGAAAAAGTAATCCTGCTGATACTAAGCCCGAACGTCTTCTTTGTTGTTAGTGAACAGAAGAAAGAAAATGTACTCCTGCTAATAATAAGAGCGAACGTCTTCTTTTGTCGTTAGTGAAGAGAAGTAAGAAAAGTACTCTTGCTGATACTAAAAGCAAACGCCTTCTCTGTTGTTGGTGAAAAAACAAAATAATCCGGCACGAGTGTGTTTTCTCACTGAAAATTTCATGAATCCTTATCATCGAGTAGCTTTTGGCCTTGGTAAGTGGTGAAACATTAGTTACAGTCTTCTGGGTGTGCAGGTTCAAGCTTCACAACAGGCGATACTACTAAGAATAAAAAAAATTACTTACTTCGCCTTTCTACCCGGCTATGGCCGACGGAACGAGAACATGGACTAAATAAAAGTTACAATTCTAAATTCTATATAGATTTTCGAGTTTGAAATAAAGATTTTAGAGTTCAAAATGAAGGTCGGAGGTTTTATTGGGCGAGATGCTGTGAGAATAACATCCAAGATGTGAATAATTGTTCGAATAATCTAAATAATAAAGATTATCAAATTTCTTGCTAAGTTTGCTGGAATAATGGTTGAATCATTCTACCGTTCCAGAAGATAGCCGATTCCTGATGCAATCTTATACCTATATAAGATACGTCTTAGGTTTGACTACTGCTGCCACATCTGCAGAGGTGCCGCTCATAAAACTCTTTCTTGCCTTTAATAATTTCAAAATCGACTTCGAAATCTAGTGGACGATAATTCTTCTCTTCTCTACAGCCCATTTCTCACAGAAAAGATGTCGCTAGTATTTCTTTACTCTATCGTTTTTTACATAGAAAATGCTTCATGAACCTTCAATGTGTTTCTCTTTGTAAAACTTTTATAGCAAGAACTCGTCTTTCTATTTGCACTGCAAATATTTTCCCTTCTTACTCTATATGCCTAACATCAGATAGCATTTCCATGAACAGAGTTTCTTTCACAGAATTCCCCTTTCTTTCTCCATATGCCTAACATCAGACGGAATTTCCATGAACAGAGTTTCTTTCAAAGAACGTTCCTTTCTTTCTCCATATACCTAATATCAGACGGAATTTCCATGACCAGAGTTTATTTCAAAGAACGTCCCTTTCTTTATCCATATGCCTAACATCAGATAGAATTTCCATGAACAGAGTTTCTTTCAAAGAACTCCGTTTCTTTCTCCATATGCCTTATATCAGACGGAATTTCCATGAACAGAGTTTCTTTCAAAGAATTTCCCTTTCTTTCTCCATGTGCCTAACATCCGACGGAATTTCCATGACCAGAGTTTCTTTCAAAGAACGTCCTTTTTCTTCTCCATATGCCTAACATCAGACAGAATCTCCATGAACAGAGTTTCTTTCAAAGAACGTCCCTTTCCTTCTACATGTGCCTAACAGCAGACGGAATTTCTATGAACAGAGTTTCTTTCAAATAATTCCCCTTTCTTTCTCCATATGCCTAACATCAGACGGAATTTCCATGAACAGTTTCTTTCAAAGAACGTCTTTTTCTTTCTCCATATGCCTAATATCAGACGGAATTTCCATGAACAGTTTCTCTCAAAAAATGTCCCTTTCTTTCTCCATGTGCCTAATACTAGACGGAATTTCCATAAACAGAGTTACTTTCAAAGAACGTCCCTTTTCTTCTACATATGCCTAACACCAGACAGAGTTTCCATGAACAGAGTTTCTTTCAAAGAATTTCCCATCTACGAAACACATTGCCACAATGATTGCTCGTCTGAGTACTTTAACATGGTCATCTTTGAATCTATTTTCAATAAAACCTTATCATAAACTAGTATTATAAACATCAAATTTTATTTATTCCGTTCATTAATTGAATCCTCTCATAATATTCATCATACATGAAATATTATCCTCGAGTGTTTTTAGACTTGATAAGTGGTGAATACTAAGTAAAATAAAACTAGTTTAATCTACATTATATATTTGCTAGTTGTATATGGATGGAGTATATTAGTTCTGGCAAGGCTTTTCCTCGACTAAAAACACTTCAAGTACACGCAGTCCTCTATTCAAAATGCGCGACATACAAGCCACATTAGCTTTTCTCGGGTTTGAGAAATATATAAATCGTTGGCATTAGATAAGCACAAGCTGCAGTCATCATGTATGTAAATACCTGCACGTCTATGAATATATATTTTTTGACGTGTCACTATATTAGTACGTGCGTCTGTTTATATCTGTGAGTACGTCTATATGTGCGTATGTGTATATATATGTGAATATATGAGTACCTCTGCGCAGGTATTTATCAGATTACGTGTTTTTGTCTGCCTCTATGTGTGTCTACATGACTGTATTTATGTAAGTATCTATGTAAATGTGTCCACGTGTCTGTGTATCAATGTTAGTGTGTATGGCTGAGAATAATAATTGGTCTGTCTTTCTGTGTATATGGCTAGCACGTTATTCATAAATAGACAGGTATGTATATATATATATACATATATGTGAGTATATATATATATATATATATATATATATATATATATATATATACATATATGTGAGTATATATATATACATATATGTGAGTATATATATACATATATGTGAGTATATATATATATATATATATATATATATATACATATATGTGAGTATATATATATACATATATGTGAGTATATATATATACATATATGTGAGTATATATATACATATATGTGAGTATATATATACATATATGTATGTATATATATAATATATAGATGTAATTATGCCTCAGTTATGTTTCCTGTTTAAAGATGTTTTTAATAGACACTTAACAATTCTTAATAGCATTCGGCCGATATCAATTTTTACGATCGATATTTTAATATGAAATGTATTCTTGGTTATAGCGTTATTCGATTACATTTAAAATGAACTGAACACAGTTTTCCATAACCACAGTTTTTGTCAATTAAGATGTTCTTGTATCGTTCTCTCTTTCTGATTTTACACACACCTTATATATATATATATATATATATATATATATATATATATATATATATATATATATATATATATATATATATATATATATATGGCAAATAAGCTACACAGAGGGTCTCGCGTTTCATCCCCGGGGGAATCTTTAGCCTGAAGATTCCCTCGGGGATGAAACGCGGTAGCCTCTGTGTAGCTTATTTGCCATATATATATTTTCATAACCTACTACCTAGCTCTACTTCCGTATCGAGCACTGTTGAAGTAAATACGGAAAATTGATACATAAAAAATTATATCTCCTTATAAAATTTTATGTGGATACATGAAATATATATATATATATATATATATATAGGCAGCATTTTTTCTTGAAGGCAAGTATTGTTAAATAATATATTTAACAATATATATATATATATATATATATATATATATATATACTAGCTGTACCTACTCGACGTAAGCCGATAGTGTTTTACTTGCAATGTTTTTGTTTATTCATCTATGCGTTTAGTTTTTCAAAATATAATTTTTCCAAACAAATCTTGATTCTGTAGGTAGAAAACTATCTATCACAGAAATCGGAAAAGTAATTGACCTAAATTTATATATTAGATATATATAAAACTACATATGTTTGCGCAGACAAATGTCATCATAAAATAACAGACTTAAAATTATTATTAACATGGTATCGGACAAAGGAAATACAAATATGTATTATTTCTGATTCGTCAGAAATGTAATAACACTAAGCGTTTTCATTGGAAACTTGTATTTACCGTTACTATCTAAGCCTATTATCCAGAAGAAAGAAAAATAATAAGTCTTGCGATACCACCTTTCCTTGAATTACGCCATCTTTATTTATCCCACCCGTCGCTGTCTGGCCACGGGCGTAGCCATTAAAAGTCGATTGCAACCACACAATTTCATGGTTCAACTTTTCTATTACATCTATGACAACAGAAAACTTTATGTGTAACATGGTATTAATTGACATATTGATGCGTCTAAACTCACTCCGACCAGGCCGGGATTGAGCCTTACAATTGCTCCGACGCCTTTACTTCATCTGAAACCGCCCTCCGATGAAATCTGCCCCAATTGATCCCAAAAGAATGAATATGTGTTTAGATATTATTCATCTATGGCAACGCTGATAAAGAATATACCAACTTTGTGACTGTTTGTTTTGTAGTGTTTTACTTTTATCTTTTTTCTTACCGTAAAAATAATTGTCAGCTAAATTTTCGTTAAAAATGATATGAAACGAACGGAACTTCCAAGATGTATTAAAGTTAAAATGACAAGAAGGTAATGAATCGACTGTATAAGTCAACAACGGTGACAGAATTCAATTTGTGATGTTATATTCGATTTTGGAATAATTCATTTTAAAATGGATAAAATCTAAACTTTTAAACAATCGGCGACATCAGTTAATCAGTATTTATGTTGTGGAAAAAGGCAGCGAGATTTTCTTACTTTTCTCCGTTACATCGCAGCACTGGTATTTCGGCTCCCTCGTCCGTTCAATGTAAAACATTAGTGGAAAAACACTAAATCATTTTATATAGAAAGTATCGAAGTAAAATCTATGCTAGTTGAATGTCTTTAATAACATAATTCATTGCCTATCTATTTATTTATCTTTCTAATCTCCACTGGTTCATTTCTCTCTATCGTTTAATAGACACATATATGACTATTTTATATATGAATTTCTCTAGTTTCTACCCAAGCTGTCTTCACTCCTCTCTCCCTCACTCTCTCTTTCTCTCTTTTTCTTTCGTAAATTTCTCTTTCCCTTCTTCGCTTTCTCTCTCTCTCTCTCTCTCTCTCTCTCTCTCTCTCTCTCTCTCTTTATCTATCACTATCTATCTCTCTTATTCTCCCCGTAATTTTTACAGAAATTATCAACAATTTAATACATTGGCCATTTTTAATACCATTAACTGTGCCAATTCTTTTTTGTTATACTCATTAGATTAAATAATCATTGAAAATGATGAAACAATTGCCATAATCTACGCCGAGAAAGTGTGTTTGATAATCCGCGTGTGATACATAAATGACGTAAGAAACAAAGATGATAGAGATTTGATCACAAATTCGATCAGCAAATCGATTTTTAGGAAATAAAATTGGAAATCATTTTTTACTTTCATTTATGTAAGTCATAATTATATTCTGGTGCTTGCATTTATTTTTTATCAGATTTATTCTCAATTTAAAATGTAGTTAATATATATATATATATATATATATATATATATATATATATATATATAATGTAGCAAAATTTGTTAAAAATAAAAAACAATAAAGTGCTCGATCGCAAGTTTTGCGAGAGCTAATATAAATGATTTCATTTAAAAACTATACATTACAAAGAGAGAAAGAGAGATTTTGATGATTTAAAACGTTTTTCAAATCAAGTTCCAAATAAACAGCACACACCAAGATATTATCGTCGTATAGCTTTTTTGAGGCAGCACTTATTTTAAGTCATACAGTGAATCATAAAAATTATAAATGCTGACTCTCATCAGAACAAAATTGTCAAATTAGAATTTCGTAAGTGCCAAACAAAATAAACACATTTAATATACAAATTGTAAAAATTCCAACCAAAACAGGAACTTCGGTAAATACCATATATTAATTATTAAACTCAATTCCACATCAAAATGCATATTAAAAACCAAAGATTGAAGATGAAAAACATGTACATCCTCTCGGTAATTTTCCATGACGTTAGAGCGCTAGGCTGATTCTGTAACTGGGTTCGCGCCCTCTGACTGTCTGAAATTATCACTCCCGACACTGACGATTGCAAAAGGTTTGAAACGCCGACGTCTGTAAGTAAAAATGATTTATTGTTTATTCAATAAATATTGGTATAATCCCCTTTAAGAAATAAGGGTTGAGCCCTGTTTTGGGAGTTAAAAATAGACCGTCACTTAGTTTTACGAAAGGTTCCGAAAAAATTCGTTGAACCCTCTCGATTGTCTACTTCTGTTGTCCACTTTCTTAAGGCGCAAATAAAACTTAATTTCACTGTTTTATGCGGTAATTCCCCGTGGCCGTCGATAATAACTAATAATAACCGTAGAAGTCTTAAGTAATTGTTTTATTGTGTGAATAACATCCAAGATGAGAACAGCAGTCCGAATAATTCAACAAATACAAATTATCAATCCTCATCTCAAAAATTTTGAAACATATTCTGTTTATGTATCAAATAAACTTGCAAC
>OY744523.1:130814687-130842187 GCA_963556195.1 Sepiola atlantica
CTGTTGTGATACCGCAAGGTCATCAGCGGTGATGAACGAAAAGAGGTGGAGCATACTGGAAGTCTGAGGAGACTTGTTGTCACTCAGACTCCAGGGAATACCACAGGTTGTTGGCAGTGGGCGATCATTGACGATGACCAGTGTGATAACTCCTAGTGAGCAAATAATAATAATAATAATAATAATAATAATAATAATAATAATAATAATAATAATATTTAAACACTACATCAAAGAACCATTCTGCCACATGGTAGTTAGCATATAAAATAATATAGGAATAAAAGATTCATAAAAAGAAAGCATAAGTACCTTTTTTACCAGATAGGCAAATAGATAAGAGAAATGAAACCTAGCCATACAGATCTAAATACCCAATATACATTCTAAAGAGGCTATGAGTCATTTTAAGTAAAGAAAAAAAATGCTGTCACACATTCTAACTCCTCGACCCAACATTCACAGTTGGAACAAATACATTGAAAATACTACCAAAGATGCTACAAGGAAAGTGAGCTTCCTCTACCGTGCTATAAAACTTCTCACACCTGCCAGTATCTTATATCTCTACGAATTCACCATCCACTCATGCATGGAGTATTATTGTCACATCTGGGCTGGTGCACCAACCACCAGTCTTTTCCTTGTAGAGGGAGTTGAAAAAATGTCTCTAATCTAATAGGTTTCGCACTGTCTACTAAGCTCCTGCCCCTGTCACATCACCGCAGGGTTGCATCCCTGTGCTTATTTTACTAGTACTACAATGGAATATGCTCCGACGAAATTGCTGTGGTGGTGCCCCTCTCGAAGTTAATATACGCGACCAACCCGACAATCAGCAAAATCCCAGCTCTTCACGATGGAGATCCCCAGATGCAATACGACTTTCTACTCTAATAGCTTCTTTTTTTGAACTGCTTGCGTTTGGAATTCTATCCCTGCTCCCTATTTTCATGAATGTAATATAAACAAACATCTCGCTGTAGTACAGCTCCTTACATAGGGTGCCTCCTAAAAATCTGGCCCCTAAGTCTCGTACCCTCTTTCGTCTCAGTGGAATTGTGCCTTGTTTGAAGTGAATAAAAGTATAAAAATAAGTAGATTCCAACCTCGACACGAGGTTACCAGAAAACAGTTGCCCCTCTCCCAATAAGCAACAGATTACGCGCACATTTTAAACAGACGCAACAACGGCAGCGAATACAACGAAGCAATTATCATTTTCGCACTAACGCAGACACTCTTTAACTTACTTGAATACAACATTATAACTAGTATTGTTCAAACATTTGTTTAAAAATGCTGCTCCAACTTAAGCCTTTCATGCTATTTTCTGCATTCTAAAAGACGATATCAGCTGTATCAATGTTTTAAAACTATGCATTCAGATCGTGTTTCGTTTTGTCTTATGCTAAGACTGCTTATCAAATATACTAGGAAAATATGATGTACAAACGCATGTAACTAAACATGGCTTATCAGATTTAAAATATATTACATAGCTTGTGTTCACCAGATTACAATAATTTCCACGGAAATTATATTAGCATTAAAAAAATATTTTCGGATGTCTTCTATAATTATATTACCCCAATATGTTTATTATATTTACCCGACATAACTTATATTTTATTGTACATCTTTTTAAGATTCTTGTTCTATAATAATTATATTTTGCTAAAATTACGTTCACAGTGTACACACACACACACACACACACACACATATATATATATATATATATATATATATATATATATATATATATATATATATAACAAGATAATATAAGTAATAACTAAAACCACATGATTTAGTAGACATTGTGGTGTTTCAGTACACATGCAAGCTTCTCGAGTCATAGATTTATATATATATATATATATATATATATATATATATATATATATATATATATATATATATATATATATAATCATTATTTCATGTATACGCATATAATATTATAAGGTGATATAAGATATTATGTATATATTTTCAGTATTGACTTCAAAAGTACTCAATACGTAAATAGACATTAGTCGTAAAGTATGCAAATATATTTATGGCAATTAAGCTACACAGGGGTGTCTGTGTTTCATCATCGCAGGTAATGGTGAGGCTAAGTGCACTTAGCCTGAAAATTTCATGCGGGGATGAAACGTAGGGAAGTGTCAGGCTAAAAGGCATGGAGTTTATGTTGCCGGTTTTTTTTTAATATATACACGTGGTGTTTAGCGTTGCTAGTTAACTGTATAGCTTAATTGCCATAAATGTATTTTCATACCTTACTATGGCAATCGGTGGTTGAAAAGGTTTTTTATAATTGTTAAATGAAAGTAGCTTTGTCTTAGTAACATTAAATGGTACTATTCAACTACAGACTGGGGATCATTTTCTAAGGATTCACCCAATGCATTGGATATGCGCATGTCGATGATAGTGTGTGGTGCCATCAGCAAATATTCCCATCTCTGACACAATTCCATCAGAGGTAATTTATGAAAATCACGAACAATTAGGTCCAATGATCGACTTCTGGGTTACACCCGCATGAATGTTATGTAGTTTAGATGGATTATTCTTTTGGCTAAGGATATGATTATATTAAATATTAGTCCAGTATGACAGAATAATTAGGACCCTACGTAGAAATGAGGTAGAGAATTAAGACTAGTATATATTCAACCCAAATCGACCATCCAAGTGAAGGAAAGGAGGTGGCGTCGAAATGTCTGGAAAAGTTCCTTAGGTTGTCAAACCAAATTATCGCCACATAATGAGATACATTCGCCATACGCTGCCCCAAGGTTGGGGCAAAATATTTTATCACCGACAAAGAACATACGGTCCGACATATCAGTACTAGCTGGGTAGTCAGTGTAGGATTGGAAATAGCCATCTAAAAGCTGTCACCATTAATCAGGGCAGAAGCTTCCTCCCCCAGCGAGAGAAGGAATGATTGTTTTTTTTATAGAGATAACGTCTAAAAGAGAAATTCAAATTATCTGGATCAGTGAAAAGACGCGCCCCTCCCTAGCCTCCGAGAGAGAGAGAGAGAGTAAGTCCGTAGCGCGCACAGCACCCACCCCCAAGAGGGGGAGAGGGATGTTTGAAAAAGAAAGAGTATGTATTACACCCTTTGGGTAAGAGAAAGGTTTTTAGGGTCAGTTCCCGAGAGTCAGAACACAGTTACACGGGCAGTTAGAGCTGGGCGCACAGCTCGGGCAGTCACAAAATCGGCCGTGTGCCGTGCGACTATGAACAAGGAAGCCGGACAAAAACAAACTCCGCCATCGCTTTCTAAACATAGATTAAAGACTTAATTAGTACAACTCGTGAAAATAATTGTTGTAAAGGGATACGCACACACGCAGAGGGAGAGAGACGACGAAATAGTTTAGTAAAAAACAGACATTACCAAAAATAGACTTTACTTCAGGGTTAAAATGATTCTTTCCTTTATTTGTTAATAATTATTTGATACAAAAAGAAATCGCCGAGTTGTTTGAATTAATTCTCGTTGATTTTTTCTGCTTGAATAACCTTACCTTCACAGAGAGGAGATCGACAAAGCCAGCTATCATCATCATCATCATCATCATCATCATCATCATCATCATCATCATCATCCGACCGGAGGATATTTGACGTATCCTTTTTTGCTGCCACTATAACGATCATCGGCCAAAAGAGTGTTCACGGTCTGGCAGGATCTCTGTGTAGAGAACGACTATACACTCCGTTATAATTGGCACCGCGACCAGGATATCAAACACCTGTGCGTGAGTGGCCGACAACGATACCCACGGGGTGAAGAGAGTGGGGTACCTGTTACATATTAGTACCGTCACCAGGATCGTGTGGGGTCCTTCGTTATACAGTAATACCATGCGAATTAATTTTCATGAGAAAACCTTCTTCTTCTTTCGTGTGAATCAGGTGATTCTGGTGTTGTCATTAGTTTCCCGATGCTTTTCTAGTGAGAAAGCTTTCTGGAAAGACATCGGGTACTTACGGGAAGGACCACGAGAAGGTTGTCAACATCCCTAAGTGAAAGTGATACTGTGGAACCGACTGGATTCGAACTTGGAACACCCAGGTCTTCAGTCTGTGTCGTTAACCACCGTCACCTCCCAAGAAGAAGACCTTCATACCAGATTTTGTAAAACGATTTAGATATATCAAGCGCTACCGTCATAGCTTCACCTGCCTTGTCCAGTGTATGGCATATTCTTTCAGAGATAACCGTTATGATATTCGCAGTAGAACGTGTTTGCTTAAATCCGTACTGATGGTCAGTAAGACGTTTAGCATTCACGAAGTCGCAGACTATCGCTAGACTGATTAAAGATTCCAAGATTTTAGCGAAGGGCGGGATTAGACTGATGAAGCGATAGTTTTGTGGGTCAGTTCTGTCACCAAAATTTTTTTAACACTGGTACCACAGAAGCAATTTTCAAGCTATTAGGGAATCAAGATTTTGCAAAGTATTTGTTGTATAGTTTGAATAGGACAGGAGCCAGCTCAGCATAGCCTTTTGTATTACTATAACAGAGAGAAGATCAGACACACATGCTTTGAGGTGTCACGGTTATTCATGATATCTCTAATATAGGAGGGAATGATGATGAGGTCATCAAAAATTCCTATTCAAAGTTAACTTCTATTATTACGGCATCCTGTGGTCAATAAGTTATTAGTTGAACGAAATTATTATAAAACTAATGTTGTTCTTGCAAAGCCATGAGCGATAATAATCTGGGGCAATATATTGCTTGGGGCGACGCACAACAATTTACTTTGTAAAATCATATAAATGTGTACTGATAGAGGCAGCCACATTTTGGTAACCTCTATAGTAACAAAATTATTATATTATATGATATATATTTTTAATAAATAAAAAAAAAACACAATACTTTATAACGTATCAATTGTTTAACCATTTTTTCCGGGATAACAAATATGGAGTCCATATGAAAACTGATTAGCCAATCCGAACGCGTCTAACACAGGTGCCTACAAATAATGTATCTTATTAAATTGAGTCCTACTTTAATGAGTGGCAAGAATAGTACTTCAAAGTGTTAGAGTGAAGTTCGTTCCCCTTCTAATCCAAAATAAAATATCAATGAGATTAAATATAAAAATCGACGAAATCGATGAGAAATAAAATAGATAGAAAACTATTATGTGTATATCGAAACAGAATGAAGTATCTACTTTCTATTAACAAATCTATTAGCGTAAACGAGACGATGAATATACTGGCCCTACTTCATATATAAGATATGTATATGTGTTGTGGTTTGGGTTGTTGTTTCTAACTAAACCACGGAAAGAGTAACATTTAATGATTGACTTTTAGAGCCATGAACCCTGGTGTAATGTGGAGTCATTGATGTATGTGTGTGTATCTTATAATTGCAGCAAAGGCTTGGTTCATTATATTTAATAAATGTGTTTTTTTTTTTCTAATTTACTGATTTTCAAAACATTACCAAGATTGCACAGAAACCGGAAGCAGTAAATGTGAGTTTTATTTTTAGTCTCTAAACATCATCATTATCATCATAAGCAGCAGCAGCAGCACGTGATGACTTTCGGGCGTGAGAAATGAAAACACATGTTCAGGAAATTGCACTATTATTACCCCATCAGCGTATGCGTGTGTTCAAACGATTCACAATCGATCTATCGATCTTAAAGTGAAGGTTTTAAACCAAAAGAAAAAAATAGCTTTAAACTCTGTGCGTAAAAATCAAAACGTACTTAATTTGAATTATGACTTTTCCCAACGACGAGCTGCATCGATAGGAATAAAGAGAGGCGGAGAAGAAAGCACTTGCATTGGTGTCGATGCAGACACCGCCGGCAATGCGTTGTTCAGCATCACCCCCTACAAACATCATAGAAAACGGATCAAAAACGACTCGAAGATAAGGGTTATTGAGTTTGCCAGGTGGACGGTGAAACTGGGCAGAATTTGATTATTTAAAGGGGCGGCTCAACAAGAAATGTTTAACATTGGACTTGAATACGGACATGTTGTAGTCAGCTCGGAAACAGTCCGGTGGTATTGTGTTTCACAGACGGATAGTTCTTGGAAACAAATTCTGCTCATGGAAGTTCAGTTTAGTTCCAGAGACACGGAGGAGGAAAGGGGAATCATTTACAGTGTTTGTAGCCAGAAGAGTGTTTGCTGTGAATGTTTTAGAGTAGTTAACGGAATATTGGGTCTCAGTCGAGCACCCAACATGGAAATAACGATAGAGTAGAGAAAGACAAGGTCCAAAAAGAATCACTAACCTAATAGGTCCCTCAGTATCAACTAAGCCTCAGCTCCTGTCTCATCGCTGCAATGTTGCATCCTTGTGCCTGTTTTACAAGTACTTCAATGGATTGTGCTCCGATGAACTTGCTGATCTAGTGTCCCCTCGACGTAAATACACTAGACCAATCCGGTAATCAACAAAGTACCATCCATTCACTGTGGAGGTTCCCAGATGCCGGAGAGACTTCAAGTATAATAGCTTCTTTCCTTGTGTTGCCGGCCTCTGTAACTCCCTCCCTGCTTCCTGTTTCCCCGACTCTACCGACATGCAGAAATTTAAAACTGATGTAAACCGACATCTCGCTGCAGAGCTCCCAACTTAGAATGACCCCTCAAACTTACACCCTAATTCGTCTACAGTGGCGGCGTTCCTTGTTTGTGGTGAACTATGATAAAAAAAATAGTAGCAACGTCTCTTTTGTGAGAAAAAGGATGTAGCAAAGAGAACAGGGCATCCGCCATTAGGTTTCAAAGTCGATTGTTAACTCGGTCAAGGCAGGAAAGAGTGATCTAAGCGTCACCTCCTTAGATGTGGCTACAATACTCCATCTTAAAACGTTTCGGATTCTTATACAGGTAGAGGATTGTGTCAGGACTAGTGAAATACTTTCTGAAGCGGTTGAATGACTCAAGCTTTATTCCAGCAACCTTAGCAACAGATTTGATGTAAGTCTTCCATTTCAGATCAAGGTGCTTTCTAAAGAGAGAGAGCCATTCATTTCAACTGGGGCAAAGCGACGATCCGAGCGTTTCTAGTGAAAGGAGAGAAGCATTGTTTTAGATGTATTAAAAATAATCGACCACTTTTTCTCCATTACACCACATGCTTCGTTTTTGGAATTAATAACTTATTATCGTGTACGTTTCTTCTGCTCTCCTGTACACTAGCCAAGTCTAATAATACCTAAACCAACAGTTACAGTCACAGACGCGTGCACTTTGAATATTCCACTCTAATCTTTTTCACTTGTTCCTTTCCTCGCTATTTTATCTTTGTTCCGTATTCAACGCTAGCTATTTTGTTTTTTTTTGTTTTTTTTGTTCTTTACTGATATTCATAAATAAATGATTGTGGGATATTATCATCGACAACCTTCGTTATGTTGACGGAAGAAATCTGTTTCTCTCCTTAATCTGCTGCCAATCAGTACAGTTTTGCTTATCGAATACGTTTACAGACTTCAGTCTTGGCGTCACTTATTTACATCTACAGTTTATATTCTACATGTTTACCGCCATGTCACGGCTTATTCAAGAAAAAGGTGACCAAAAATAAATTCTACCCACAGAATTGCTAATTAAATCCACTAACCTTTCTGCAATCCAAAACATGGTACAAATAAACGTCAGTCGATGCCTGGGTTATCCGACAAGTTTCAGTAATGAATGTCCAACAGTTTTGTTTTATTGACGCTCAATGTTATGTAGGGACCCGTTGACGACCATATCATCGGCAGACGGTTTAATCCTGAATAGGTCTCACACTTACCAGACCATAACCACTTAGACTTTATCTGTGGGGTTATCTAAAATTTAATGTCTCCCAAAACGATACTCAGTCAATTTTGAAACTGAAGCTGACCATCACAGGTCAAATCAGGACAGTGCCAAGAGAGGAATGTGTCCGTATTATTGACAATTTTGAACGTTTTATTCGAGTGTAGTTATCATTGCACGTCGATAAGACAAAGCCTGTTGGGCATTCATGATTGAAACTTGGTGGACAAGTCAGGCATAGACTGACGTTGTTTTTTTCAGAAAATACAGTGAATCTTATGAATAATTTCATGGGTGATATTTTGGAGTCACTCTGTATTATGAGACTTGGCTTATGTTCAGTTCGAATGGAGAAAGATTATAAGCTATTTTGAGCGTCACTAACCATGAAAGTTTTACTTAGATGGATGGATTTTTGTATATATATATATATATATTTATATATATATATATATATATATATATATATATATATATATATATATATATGTATATATATATATGTATATATATATATGTATATATATATATGTATATATATATATGTATATATATATATGTATATATATATATATATATATGTATATATATATATATATATATATATATATATATATAACTGTACTTTTCAGTGTGTACGCACACTCAGAATCGTACCCTCCTGAAAAAACTTTTTTAAATAAGTTAGATTCAAAAAATTTAATAGAGAGAAGAATTACTCTACATCAAATTTTGAGTTATATTAAGTAATACGTTTTTGAATGGATCGGTGCACACGCGTCCACGTCAATAATATGCATGCGCTTGGTAAAATCCTTAACTATGGAACTGGATTATGGAATATGGTTTCTCGGCAACGAGATATGTAACGTTTGCACATTATTACTTTTTGTTGTAAACTTTCCCATACCATACTCCCAATAGAAAGAAAAAACATTAAAATTTAAAACTAATGCTATATTTATTGAGAATGTCAGTTCTGAAACAGATATTCTATTAGTATATATATATATATATATATATATATATATATATATATATATATATATATATAAATATTAAATTATTAATACCTACAGACGCTAGCGTTTCAAGCTTATTGCTCTCATCAGTGCAGGAAAGTAACAATTTGAGATGGTCGGGAGGCGCGAACCTGGTTCAGAGAGTCAGCCTAGAATCTGCAAGCAGTCGCCATATCCACTCGGCCAACAGAAACTGTCACGTATTTATTTTTATTTAAGAGAAATTAAGATCTCTATGTACCTAGATACAGATAGAAGATAAGTCGAGGGTGTTCTACGAACGTATTCGGAACCTTGCATTAGAGGTTATTGACAGTCTATTTTTAACATCCCCGAGAGTGGTCAACTTTAATTTCTTAAAAGGGCTTAGTATAATATATATATATATATATATATATATATATATATATATATATATATATATATATATATGGAGATATATATATATAAATAGCATAAACAATATTATAGCCTTATGTCAATCAACTAACGTTTTGACGCGCGCTACCGCATAATGTCAAAGTCAAAATGAAAATTTTCATTCTGTCTTTGACAAGATGCGGTAGCGCGCGTCGAAACGTCTGTTGATTGACGTATGGCTATAATATTGTTTATATAATTTTATAAATGCTCTACTTGGTATTGAGCACTCTTGTAAAAATGGTTTTATGTTGACTTCATTAACATATTTCAACTTTATATATATATATATATATATATATATATATATATATATATATATATATATATGATAATTTTATTTACACAGACATGTACAAAATCTGCGACACTGGCATGTCGATGTTATCGATCAACAGTTACTATAAACTGAGATCTCATCAGGCAGAGTTAGAATCCGATCTTAACCTCAGATCATCTAAATATGAGGTTAAGATCGGATTCTAACTCTGCCTGATGAGATCTCAGTTTATAGTAACTGTTGATCGATAACATCGACATGCCAGTGTCGCAGATTTTGTACATGTCTGTGTAAATAAAATTATCATATATAAAGCTCTACTTTGATATTGAGCACTTTTTATAAACCCGGTTAAAATTCTCTGGATTACCACCCTGTGGATATTTTTCACCTGGATTATTACCATTATTATATATACTAGCAAATATATGCTCCCTCCGGTCGCATATTTTTGCTAGGCTGCCGCATCAGAAATGAAGGCTCACGCGTAAGCCAATGGAGCCCCAGTCATATTTCTGTGGTGGTTAGACATTGATTTTCTGTGTTTATGACAAAGAATATTTTTAGTTGAAAATAAAGGAAAAAAAAATTCGACCCTACCCCGATTTTTGTTGTTCCCTCGCCTATAAATAGAAAGACCTGTAGTTTAAAAAGAAAGAAAACATTTTTTTTGTACCCCCCTCAATTTTTTTATATTACCAGTCATAGAAATATTTTTTAGTTGAGAAAAAAAAAAAAATTTTGACCGCCTTCCTCCAATTTTTTTATCCCCCCCCCCATACATGTAAATATTTTTAATTAAAAAGGAAAAAAAAAAACCTAACCCTAACTGTAACGACGGGGTCAAAGTTAGCGTGGGTCCTAAAATGAAAAAGCACCAAAAAATCAAATACAGGGAACACAGTGTGTGTGTGGGGGGGGGGGGGTTGTTTAATGACCTTTTTTTAATTAAACAATTTGATTCTACAATCAGTTGTATAGTTTCCAGTACAATGTGTTAGTTTATTTTGTTGACATTAAAGAAAAAAAAATCACATCTTTTTTTTTAATAAATAAAACATGGAATCATAAATTCTGTTGAGGTCGTGAAAAAATGATAATATTGGATATGAAAGTATTAAGAAATCAAATACAGTAAACACGAAAAGTTTTTTAATTCTCGTAAAGAAAAAGTTTACCTGAACTGTGTGTGGGGGGGCGTGCGCGTGCGCGTTTTTATATAGTAATTTTTAAATCAATTATTATTTTAATTAAACAATTTGATTTAATAAAGTTGTTTTTTAAAACATAATGGCTAAGAATAAACAAACTTAGGACGGTTTTAAAAATGGAAAAGTGAGCACGGTGTTTGTAAGCGTTGTTGTTTACATATTTAACGTGCCACATTAACGTCGGCTGCTTAATCAGATCGTCATATTTAATTACCGGAGGGAGGGGGGACACCACTGATTAAACAGCCAATCTGCTGCTTAATCAGATCGCCATATTTAATTACCGGAGGGAGGGGGGGCACCACTGATTAAACAGCCAATCGGCTGCTTAATCAGATCGCCATATTTAATTACCGGAGGGAGGGAGGACATCACTGATTAAACAGCCAATCGGCTGCTTAATCAGATCGCCATATTTAATTACCGGAGGGAGGGAGGACACCACTGATTAAACAGCCAATCGGCTGCTTAATCAGATCGCCATATTTAATTACCGGAGGGAGGGAGGACACCACTGATTAAACAGCCAATCGGCTGCTTACTCAGATCGCCATATTTAATTACCGGAGGGAGGGAAGACACAACTTATTAAACAGCCAATGACTTTGCAATTTTAACAGTACTCGCATTGAAATGGTTTAGAAAACACGCCGGTTATGATGAAAATGGCTTTAATAAATTGTATGAATAATGTTTATTAATATAACCTTATCGGAAAATATTGTAAATACATATGTAAATTTGATAATAGCAGTTATAAGTGTATATTTGTAAATATGAATTTAATTGAAGGTTTAAAGGAATGACTTATGTTAATGGACACACCCATCTGGTGTCTGAACTACTTTTGGTGACAGTATATAAAGAATTTCAAAAAGATTAGTTTCAGTAAAATAGTCATACTGGAGTTTCGGCTTCAGACAGACTGACAGACAGATACATAAACTCCATTATTAATATATATATATATATATATATATATATATATATATATATATAAAGTATACATTTTTATTTATACAAACATTATTGGTTACATATGTGCATACATGTTTCAGTTGCACTTTACCCAGATGGGTGTGTGTATGCGTGTATATGCGTGTATATCTATGTTACGAATATGCTCATGTATGGTTTATGTATGTGTGTGTATATATATATATATATATATATATATATATATATATATATATGTATATATATATGTATGTGTATATGTGTGTCTGTATGTATGTGCATGTATATGTGTGTGTGCGTGTGTATACATGTATCTGTATGTATATGTATATATATATGTGTGTGTGTGTATAGATATACGTGTATAAGTGCATATAGCTGTATATGTTGAGTCTGTGTAGACGTATGGATGTATGTATTGAATATATATCTAGAATATTCTTATTTCTTTATTTTTTATTGAATATACATCTAGTATATATTTATAAGCACGTATGGATTCTGAATATATGCTTGATTGATAGTGGATCTGTGTATGTGTCCATGTTTAGATGTGTATGTATATCAATGTCTGTATATTTATCTGTTTGTTTTTTTAGGTGTGTTTGGGTATGTATTAGAGTTTGTTTATATATGTGTGATTCTTGATATATAGATAAGATATTTATACTGGAGTGAGTCTGTAAAGCTGGGTAGGCCAGAAAGCAGAGAGCAATAAAATGAGGACAGGAAAAGGCGATGGAGACGCCATAAAGGGTAATAAAAAAGGGACAACCACTAGCAGAAAAGGTCAACTAGTGAAATAGGTAATCCGATACTAATTCATAAGAAATAGAAAATACTAAATCCCAAAAAGAGTTATTTAGGATAGAAAATTCTTCAAATCCATCCATTTCTCGAAAATTCTTGGTCTGATGAGGTTGACTTTCTGGGTAAAGTGCAACCGAAACATGTATGCACATATGTAACCAATAATGTTTGTATAAATAAAAATGTATACTTATAAACAGCTCTACTTGTTATTGAGCACTTTTTATAAACACTTGAGTTTCTACGGATTTACGTTTACAGAAACTAATACAATACATGTACGATATATATATATATATATATATATATATATATATATTGATAGAGAGAGAGAAGATGAGAGAAGTCACAAAAAATCTATGTGTTTAAAGTTGTAAACATTGATATTCATTATTTGTCGTGTGTTGCGCTAAGCGAGGTCCGCACAGCGTCAGTCAGGATAAAGTCCGGTCGTCTTGAGATCTTGTTGTAGGCTATTCATCCACTTTTGCTTCGGCTATCCTTACGTGATGATGTCCTCATTTGTATGCATTACGTGTCCGTACAAGAGTAGATGATTTTTCTTCATTTTTGTCTGAGATCGGTGTCTTCTCAGACCGGAAATTCAACGAAACCTCTTTGTCTCAATGGTCGATATTATTCGGTCTGATTTCGTTCGTTGAAAACCAGAACTCTGAGTCCAAATCAGACAGACATATATATATATATATATATATATATATATATATATATATATATATATATATATATTAAATGGACTGGTTTTTTTCCTGTGCCTTTGGCGAGAGTAAGAAAATAACCACATGCAGCTTACACTACTAAAATACCCACAGCAATAATCTTATTCATTTAGGCGTGTTTGCCGCATCTTTCGCATTATTCTCTGAACTACAACATCTACATAGACAGTGATAACTATACTTACTCACTGCGAATTAACTACTGTACCCGCCACCTATAACACTGCAGACTTTTATTTGATTCGGAATTGTTAAACAAAAACACCGCACAGTACTGTTTACATGAATATCATTCCGCTATTCCGAACACATAACATGTACATGTTACGGAATAACGGATTACATTAAAACAAAGACATCACGGGAGGCATAACGAAACCACTTCCACGCGTACTAAGTACACTTCTTAATTTTATAACATTAAAATAAACATTACATAATAAGAATATATTTATATAAACCTAAGTAATATATGTTTCATTCGTAAACATTAAAAATAGATTTTTTTCGGATTAAATATTCTACACACTACGTTTTCGTGTTCGTTACTGTTTCAAGATCGCCCAAATTATATACGAACACGTTGCCACTTTACACAAACCACCATTCTTTCAAGCATAAGTAATTTCAATGTTTTAAAATGATTGATAATTGCATATTCCTCACATTTGTCGGTGCTTCTTCCGTTTCAAAAGGACATAAACATATTTAAAGAAATGTATAAACTTTGTTATGGACTAATGTGTTAGCTGGAAATAATATTGTACAGAAAAGATTACGCAAATTCATCCAGTATTTATAAATATATAAGAAACAGAAAAAAAACGATCTTACGTATCGCTAGACATTTTTTTACCCAGTTCAGCTAACTGATAAGGCAAGGGAGATAACTCAGATTTTTGTTCTCGGAAAAACTCAAATTTTAAAAAATGGCGACGATAGATAAAATCGTTTTTTTTTTTTAATTTAATAAATACTGGATGAATTTACGTAATTTGTGGTGTACAGTCTTCTTTTCAGCTACCACGTAAGTACATAATAATGTTTATACATTGTTTAGCTATTTTCTTTCAAGAGAAGCCTAACATGTCATTGTGAAACGAAAGAAGCATCCAGTTTTCCATTAACAGACAGTACATATGTAGTTGTGACTTAATACATTCATTTATACCCACAGCCGTACGTATTAGAACGGTTTAGCGAAAATACTATTTCTTATTGAACACTTTTCTTAATAGATATTATACACGTGGCCCATACCAAATAATCATAGTTTGATCTTTGTACACTCATATTTGACATAAACAGTATTTCCTGACCAACACATCAGATTTCTTTTAATTTTCCAGCTCCATACGAAAATATAATTTACGTGACTAAAATAGTAATTACTGACCTCTTTCGTTTGTTTAATTAATACACATCAAAAACTTTATATTAAATACAATTTCTTCTAAATAGACATTTCCATTGAACTTTTAACACAAGATATGTATCAGATCAGAATTGATTTCATTTGTTTTTAAATATAATTCAGGTGACTAAAATAGTAATGATAGACCACCTTCATTGGCTACATTAAATACATTTTTCTGAACACTTCCTTTGTACTTTTAATACAATATATAGATCAGTTCAAAATTTATTTTATTTTCAATCCTACGTGACTGAAATAGAATTTATTTTCGTTACACGTGGAACATTTACATTCATTTATTAATTTGTTTCCTTTCTACTTACATAAGATATAACAATTGATTTGGTTTGTTTAACTTTTTACACAATATATATTTATATTACGTGCCTAAAATAGAATGTACTTTCGTTACACGTAGCCTACTTTCAGTAATTTAATTTTTTCAGCTTTAATTAAGTACAATATAATAATTGTTTTTTGTGGAAAGGACATTTAACACAATATATATATATATATATATATATTTAAAGAATTGTGGTTACCAACGCTAGTAAAAAAACTTTTTCAATAATTATTTATTATCTTATCATTTTAACATTTTAAGTTTTTTAAATATAATTACATAACGCGTTTCGAGCATTTATCGTTTATCCATTATGCTCTCTTCAGATGTAAATTCCATTTGATAAAAGTGTTTCATTTGAGAAAACGTTTCATTTTTCTTTCATTTGAAAGTGTCTGTTCCATTTGACAGAAAAAAATGTTTGTTCTGTTTAACAGAAAAAAAATGCTATCTTGTTGAGATAAAAATATATTTAGTTTGGCCAGTGTTTGGTCATTTAAGTTCATTTGTGTATTAGGTTTTATTGCTTTAATTGCTGTCGGTCAAATCTGTATGGTATGTGTGGGTGTGGACATTCCCGGTCATTCATGACGGTGTCCCTGCTGGGTTCACACATGAATGTGGATGTGTGGGTGGTTGGGGGTGAGGATGTTTGCTTGGGTTTGGAGAGAGAGATTAGTAGGAAAGAGGATGGGTGAGTAGATACATAAGTAGGGGGGAGAAAAAGTAAGAGAGGGGGAAGGAAGATTGAGGGTAGATAGAAATATAAATAGAATTATAGAAAGGTATATATATATCTATATATATACATATAGATATATATATATATATATATATATATATATATATATATACACAGATAGATAGATAGATACACACATTCATATTATTTTCTGTATGTGTGTATGAATACACTCACATGGGGTATGTATTTGTTCCATGTGTTAGGGTGTGCAAATGCACACGTGTCCGAGTGCAGATGGGTTCCTGTTTATACATGTGTTCGTACTTGTTATTATATGTCTGTGGTGTGATTTGTCTTATGATTTATTTAATGGTGGGTTAAATTTGTATATGAAGATTTTTTCTTGTGTTAGGAGGTATGAGTAGTCCTGAGTTTGGAAAATGGGCATTATCTGGAATTTTCCACTGCTGCATGAGTGTACATGTTTGGAGACAGGCAATTTTCTATTTTCTTGAATTTTAATGTTGCTCTTATGGAGGGCCACTCTATTATTGAATGTTTTTGTGGCACCTATGTAGTATTTTTTACATGTTATGCATTCAAGTACATATATTACATTTTTAGAGGTGCAGTTTAGATCCTTCTTTATTTTGAAGGTTTGTGTTGGATTTTTGAATGTGTATGTGTCACCCTCTATTATTATGTCGCAAACTCCACATCTTTCTTTGTTGCATTTTGTGACCCCTTGTGATGCATGTTGATTGAATTTAGATGAGGTTAGAATTTGTTTGAGGTTTTTCGGTTGGCGTTTACTTTTGATTATCTTCATTGTTTTAAGTATGTTGCTTAGTTTGCTATTTTGATTGAGTAAGGTTAGGTTTCTTGTTATCTCTGTGAATAATTCTGGGTTGTTTTTGTTATGTGTAGATACGTATGCTAATATGTGTTCTTTGTTCCGTTTTTGGGGAATTCGTAATTGTTCTAATGGTATTTGCTCGGCTAATTCTATACCTTTGTGTATTATTTGTGCGGGGTATCCTCTTTTTGCTAATGTCTTACGTAGTTCCTCCAGTCGGACAATCCGGAGGTCTTTGTCACTGACTATAGTGCATATTCTGCGTGCTAGAGAATAGGGTATAGATTTTAGGCAGCTTTTGGGGTGATGGCTTTTAAAGTGGAGGTACTGTTGGGTGTCCGTGGGTTTGTGGTAGATGTCTGTGATAATATGGTTGTTCTTAATTTTAACTAGTATATCTAGGAAGGGTAGCTCTGTGTGATTGTGTTCTAGTGTGAATTTGATTTTGGGGTGTAGATTTTGTAGTGTGTTGTGTAATTCGTTGATGTCTCCCCATGTGGGATCCCAAAGAATGAAACAGTCATCCAGATATCTTTTCCAAGATTTTATGAATAGGGATTTTGTATTTGTTCCATAAATTGATTCTATCTTTGTGTATAATATTTCTTCTAGGTAGGCTAGTGTCAGGGTAGCATATGTCGGTGCCATTTTGGTTCCCATTGCTGTACCTAAGGTCTGGATGAAGTTCTCGTTGTTAAATTGGAAGGAGTTATTGTTTAGGATAATGTTTATACTGTCGATAATAAATTGTTTATTAAACCTCGGGTGTAGAATTTGCGGATGTTTGTTAATCCAGTATGAGATTGCTTCTTTACCTAGGTCATGGGGTATGTTACTATACAGGCTGCTAACGTCAAATGTCACTAGTTCAGTTCCTGGCTTTACTGTTTGTGGTAAGGAGCTTAGAAAGTGTATGTTGTCTCTTATGTAGCTTCTTACTTGTCCGGTAAAAGGTTGTAGTAAAATGTCAATTAGGTTGCTAAGTCTGCTTGTTGGGCATGTTGGTCCTGCTACTATGGGTCTGAATGTAAGGTCACTTGGATTTGGGATACTAATGTATTCTGATTTTTGTGTGTTGATGGCATTTTTAATCTCATTTGATTTGTGTATTTTGGGTAGTCCGTAAAAGTAGTTTGTTTTTGTCATGAAGTTGGTTAGGAAATCTCTTTCTTTCTTTGTAAGAATGTTATTGTATGTTGTGCAAAGTTTTGTGATTTTTGAAATGGTGTTGTTGTCAATGTTGGTGCTAATTTGTTTATAGTAATCTTTGTTCCCTAGTGCTTCTATAATTTTCGATTTATAGTAGTTTTTGTCCATGATGACTACAGCGCTGCCTTTGTCTGCTTCTTTTATAATTATGTTATTGTTATTAAGGAGGTTATCTAGTGTCTGTTTTTGTTTAGATGTTAGGTTACTGGAAGGTTTAGTTTTTCTCTGGGTGTTGATGTTCCAGAGGTTTTCGAAGAAGGTGTTTAGTTCTTTTGTATTGTTGTGTTTGTTAGGGAAATATGTTGATTTGTTTTTTACTAATGAATCATCTGTTTTGTTTTCGTTATTATTTAGAGTTTCTATTAGTCTAAGTTTACGTTCAAATTCTGTAAGGTCCTTCTTTAATTCGGTGATATTGCTTTTGGGAGTCGGGCAGAATTTGAGGCCTAATTTAAGTATATTGATTTCTTCCTTTGTTAATGAGTGTGTGGATAAATTGACTATTTTAATAGTCAATTTATCCACCTAACAGTAACCTAACATCTAAACAAAAACAGACACTAGATAACCTCCTTAATAACAATAACATAATTATAAAAGAAGCAGACAAAGGCAGCGCTGTAGTCATCATGGACAAAAACTACTATAAATCGAAAATTATAGAAGCACTAGGGAACAAAGATTACTATAAACAAATTAGCACCAACATTGACAACAACACCATTTCAAAAATCACAAAACTTTGCACAACATACAATAACATTCTTACAAAGAAAGAAAGAGATTTCCTAACCAACTTCATGACAAAAACAAACTACTTTTACGGACTACCCAAAATACACAAATCAAATGAGATTAAAAATGCCATCAACACACAAAAATCAGAATACATTAGTATCCCAAATCCAAGTGACCTTACATTCAGACCCATAGTAGCAGGACCAACATGCCCAACAAGCAGACTTAGCAACCTAATTGACATTTTACTACAACCTTTTACCGGACAAGTAAGAAGCTACATAAGAGACAACATACACTTTCTAAGCTCCTTACCACAAACAGTAAAGCCAGGAACTGAACTAGTGACATTTGACGTTAGCAGCCTGTATAGTAACATACCCCATGACCTAGGTAAAGAAGCAATCTCATACTGGATTAACAAACATCCGCAAATTCTACACCCGAGGTTTAATAAACAATTTATTATCGACAGTATAAACATTATCCTAAACAATAACTCCTTCCAATTTAACAACGAGAACTTCATCCAGACCTTAGGTACAGCAATGGGAACCAAAATGGCACCGACATATGCTACCCTGACACTAGCCTACCTAGAAGAAATATTATACACAAAGATAGAATCAATTTATGGAACAAATACAAAATCCCTATTCATAAAATCTTGGAAAAGATATCTGGATGACTGTTTCATTCTTTGGGATCCCACATGGGGAGACATCAACGAATTACACAACACACTACAAAATCTACACCCCAAAATCAAATTCACACTAGAACACAATCACACAGAGCTACCCTTCCTAGATATACTAGTTAAAATTAAGAACAACCATATTATCACAGACATCTACCACAAACCCACGGACACCCAACAGTACCTCCACTTTAAAAGCCATCACCCCAAAAGCTGCCTAAAATCTATACCCTATTCTCTAGCACGCAGAATATGCACTATAGTCAGTGACAAAGACCTCCGGATTGTCCGACTGGAGGAACTACGTAAGACATTAGCAAAAAGAGGATACCCCGCACAAATAATACACAAAGGTATAGAATTAGCAGAGCAAATACCATTAGAACAATTACGAATTCCCCAAAAACGGAACAAAGAACACATATTAGCATACGTATCTACACATAACAAAAACAACCCAGAATTATTCACAGAGATAACAAGAAACCTAACCTTACTCAATCAAAATAGCAAACTAAGCAACATACTTAAAACAATGAAGATAATCAAAAGTAAACGCCAACCGAAAAACCTCAAACAAATTCTAACCTCATCTAAATTCAATCAACATGCATCACAAGGGGTCACAAAATGCAACAAAGAAAGATGTGGAGTTTGCGACATAATAATAGAGGGTGACACATACACATTCAAAAATCCAACACAAACCTTCAAAATAAAGAAGGATCTAAACTGCACCTCTAAAAATGTAATATATGTACTTGAATGCATAACATGTAAAAAATACTACATAGGTGCCACAAAAACATTCAATAATAGAGTGGCCCTCCATAAGAGCAACATTAAAATTCAAGAAAATAGAAAATTGCCTGTCTCCAAACATGTACACTCATGCAGCAGTGGAAAATTCCAGATAATGCCCATTTTCCAAACTCAGGACTACTCATACCTCCTAACACAAGAAAAAATCTTCATATACAAATTTAACCCACCATTAAATAAATCATAAGACAAATCACACCACAGACATATAATAACAAGTACGAACACATGTATAAACAGGAACCCATCTGCACTCGGACACGTGTGCATTTGCACACCCTAACACATGGAACAAATACATACCCCATGTGAGTGTTTTCATACACACATACAGAAAATAATATGAATGTGTGTATCTATCTATCTATCTGTGTATATATATATATATATATATATATATATATATATATATATATCTATATGTATATATATAGATATATATATACCTTTCTATAATTCTATTTATATTTCTATCTACCCTCAATCTTCCTTCCCCCTCTCTTACTTTTTCTCCCCCCTACTTATGTATCTACTCACCCATCCTCTTTCCTACTAATCTCTCTCTCCAAACCCAAGCAAACATCCTCACCCCCAACCACCCACACATCCACATTCATGTGTGAACCCAGCAGGGACACCGTCATGAATGACCGGGAATGTCCACACCCACACATACCATACAGATTTGACCGACAGCAATTAAAGCAATAAAACCTAATACACAAATGAACTTAAATGACCAAACACTGGCCAAACTAAATATATTTTTATCTCAACAAGATAGCATTTTTTTTCTGTTAAACAGAACAAACATTTTTTTCTGTCAAATGGAACAGACACTTTCAAATGAAAGAAAAATGAAACGTTTTCTCAAATGAAACACTTTTATCAAATGGAATTTACATCTGAAGAGAGCATAATGGATAAACGATAAATGCTCGAAACGCGTTATGTAATTATATTTAAAAAACTTAAAATGTTAAAATGATAAGATAATAAATAATTATTGAAAAAGTTTTTTTACTAGCGTTGGTAACCACAATTCTTTAAATATACTTTTTTCTCTCGTTGGAACTGCACTGATGCTACACAACCCTCTTCTCTCTCTCTCTCTCTCTCTCTCTCTCTCTCTCTCTCTATATATATATATATATATATATATATATATATATATATATATATATATATCAGAATATATTTCAGTTTAACGCTCACTGCGATAAGTTTCATCTTTTAACACTCATAGTTGACTAAAATACTATTTACGGATCAACACATCAGATTTGTTTTGATTTTCAAGCTCCATACGAATATAGTATTTATGTGACCAAAATAGTAATTAATGACCACCTTCTTTTACTCAATTAATACACATCACAAATATTATTTTAAATTAAAAATCACTCTGTTATATTTTCCCCGAGCAACGCCGGGACACGGGTCCTGCTA
The DNA here is from genome assembly GCA_963556195.1 of Sepiola atlantica. Classification (NCBI taxonomy): domain Eukaryota; kingdom Metazoa; phylum Mollusca; class Cephalopoda; order Sepiida; family Sepiolidae; genus Sepiola; species Sepiola atlantica. The sequence goes on from OY744523.1 coordinate 130,836,181, forward strand.
GTGTATATATATATATATATATATATATATATATATATATATATATATATATATATATATATATATTGTGCGTGTTTTTTCAGGCAGCATTTTTTCATTCATGCAAACATTGTAAAATTAACAGAATTTGTCTGTTTTATTATACCTTTTTTGATTTTGTCAATTTTTATGATGGTCGTTTTTGTATTAAAATCAAAAAAAATAATTAATGTTCAATAGGTTTCACAGGTTTCACGAACGTTTTCGATTTTTCGTCGAATAATCTTCAGGTGTCAAAAGCAAATGAACAAAAAAGCTGGAGAATTTTTTTTTTATTAAACTTTCGAATATCTAGGTTAACGGTGAAGTTTAAGGTGAAGAAAAAAACGAAAGGCACTCTTTTGGCAATAACTTTGGTTCTGTACAGCATGGAAACTCACAACTTGACCCATATTTTAGCCAATGAAGTTCCTCATCTTATACGCCCCTGATGTCGACCATTGACATTGATGTTGAAAAGTTCGCTCTCGGTGGAAATGTTGACGGAATTTCAACTTCCGTTTTTTTTCTAAATTTGATGCCTGGATTTTATATCAGTAACCACCATGCAAAATCTCGGCCTGATCAGATAAATAGTTTTTTGAGTTATCAATGTTTCCATGGAATAACTTCGGGAATACTTCATACAATATGGTGACGTACGGCCCAGATAAAACTTTGGCCCACACGTACATTGCCAAGCGGAGAAACTCAGTCGTGAGACTCAGTTGTGGTTTTGCTTCTCTTAAAACAGGACGAAAAGGTTCTTGATTGCTTACTCATCGAACTCAAATACATAAAATCTATCTTTCTAGCCGTCAAGACATTCCCGTGGTCTCTTAAATGTTATCACTTTCAATCCTATTCACTTATTCCAGAATAAGAGGATAGCTAATCAAAACGCCGTAAAAGCAAAAAGCGTAGGTTGTAGGGAGCGACCCGTATTTATTTATTAAATGTATATTAGGTAAAAGACAATAGCAAGAAATTAAAAAATGAAATAATGACGGTTTATTTAACCTATAAAGAATATTTCCCAACGAAAGCTGGTAGCAATGGAAGTAGGTTGCAGCGTGTAAGTGAAAATTACTTCGACTCCCTGTATGTATAAATGGACGTATATTTTCCGAAAACACGAATTCATTCTTGGCATACAGCGTGACTATAGTCGAATTATTATCGCTTGTGTTTACAGACATATATTGATTAATGAAGAAGGAGAAAATAGACTCTACTTTCTCATCTATATATTAATACGATAGCGTGTGTGTTCGTGTGTCACGCTTACATCAAAAGCTCTACGCATTCGTGACGCACCTGGATTTGGAAAAGCATCAAGTCACCTAATTTTCGTAATATTTCAAGTATTTCCCTTTGGTGCAACGGTTAGCGACGTAGGATTTTGACGTCGGTTTTTGACGTCGACCCGACCTCTAAGATTTGTTTCCACATCAAAGGGGGGAGGTAGGGAGAGGACAACCGGGAAGACACATATTAATCCGTTAGCGTGTGTGTTATTTTGTGTGTCACGCTTACATCAAAAGCAACGACCTTTCGAATCTTTGTATACTACTCATGAATTGGAGCCAAATGTAATTTTATCGAAAGTATTTACAAAATAAGGTTTAGTCGTCGAAATATTACCTTCACTAGAAATATTGTATATAAAGAAGTTTTGTCAATTGTTTCATGTATTGTTCATTTTTTTAAATACATATACAAGTCAAATCTTATCCTATTTTATTGAAACATGTATAGGTTAGGAACAAGATAATTAGTATTGAAAACATCATTTCGTTTAATTTACACGGGTCCCACTAGTATAGATTAATGCAATAGCCTTCAACTTTGAGTCATGCATCAAGCAGAAATATAATTTCGTGTAATTTACACGGGTCCCGCTAGTATAGGTTAATGCAATAGCATTCAACTTTGAGTCAGGCATCAAGCAGAAATATAATTTCGTGTAATTTACACGGGTCCCGCTAGTATAGATTAATGCAATAGCCTTCAACTTTGATGCATGCATCAAGCAGAAACATCATTTCGTGTAATTTACACGGGTCCCGCTAGTATAGATTAATGCAATAGCCTTCAACTTTTAGTCAGGCATCAAGCAGAAATATAATTTCGTGTAATTTACACGGGTCCCGCTAGTATAGATTAATGCAATAGCCTTCAACTTTGATGCATGCATCAAGCAGAAACATCATTTCGTGTAATTTACACGGGTCCCGCTAGTATAGATTAATGCAATAGCCTTCAACTTTGAGTCAGGCATCAAGCAGAAACATCATTTCGTGTAATTTACACGGGTCCCGCTAGTATAGATTAATGCAATAGCCTTCAACTTTGATGCATGCATCAAGCAGAAACATCATTTCGTGTAATTTACACGGGTCCCGCTAGTATAGATTAATGCAATAGCCTTCAACTTTGAGTCAGGCATCAAGCAGAAATATAATTTCGTGTAATTTACACGGGTCCCGCTAGTATAGATTAATGCAATAGCCTTCAACTTTGATGCATGCATCAAGCAGAAACATCATTTCGTGTAATTTACACGGGTCCCGCTAGTATAGATTAATGCAATAGTCTTCAACTTTTAGTCAGGCATCAAGCAGAAATATAATTTCGTGTAATTTACACGGGTCCCGCTAGTATAGATTAATGCAATAGCCTTCAACTTTGATGCATGCATCAAGCAGAAACATCATTTCGTGTAATTTACACGGGTCCCGCTAGTATAGATTAATGCAATAGCCTTCAACTTTGAGTCAGGCATCAAGCAGAAATATAATTTCGTGTAATTTACACGGGTCCCGCTAGTATAGGTTAATGAAATAGCCTTCAACTTTGATGCATGCATCAAGCAGAAACATCATTTCGTGTAATTTACACGGGTCCCGCTAGTATAGGTTAATGCAATAGCCTTCAACTTTGATGCATGCATCAAGCAGAAACATCATTTCGTATAATTTACACGGGTCCCACTAGTATAGATTAATGCAATAGCCTTCAACTTTGATGCATGCATCAAGCAGAAACATCATTTCGTGTAATTTACACGGGTCCTGCTAGTATAGATTAATGCAATAGCCTTCAACTTTGAGTCAGGCATCAAGCAGAAATATAATTTCGTGTAATTTACACGGGTCCCGCTAGTATAGATTAATGCAATAGCCTTCAACTTTGATGCATGCATCAAGCAGAAACATCATTTCGTGTAATTTACACGGGTCCCGCTAGTATAGATTAATGCAATAGCCTTCAACTTTGAGTCAGGCATCAAGCAGAAATATAATTTCGTGTAATTTACACGGGTCCCGCTAGTATAGATTAATGCAATAGCCTTCAACTTTGATGCATGCATCAAGCAGAAACATCATTTCGTGTAATTTACACGGGTCCCGCTAGTATAGATTAATGCAATAGCCTTCAACTTTGAGTCAGGCATCAAGCAGAAATATAATTTCGTGTAATTTACACGGGTCCCGCTAGTATAGGTTAATGCAATAGCCTTCAACTTTGATGCATGCATCAAGCAGAAACATCATTTCGTATAATTTACACGGGTCCCACTAGTATAGATTAATGCAATAGCCTTCAACTTTGATGCATGCATCAAGCAGAAACATCATTTCGTGTAATTTACACGGGTCCCGCTAGTATAGATTAATGCAATAGCCTTCAACTTTGAGTCAGGCATCAAGCAGAAATATAATTTCGTGTAATTTACACGGGTCCCGCTAGTATAGATTAATGCAATAGCCTTCAACTTTGATGCATGCATCAAGCAGAAACATCATTTCGTGTAATTTACACGGGTCCCGCTAGTATAGATTAATGCAATAGCCTTCAACTTTGAGTCAGGCATCAAGCAGAAATATAATTTCGTGTAATTTACACGGGTCCCGCTAGTATAGGTTAATGCAATAGCCTTCAACTTTGATGCATGCATCAAGCAGAAACATCATTTCGTATAATTTACACGGGTCCCACTAGTATAGATTAATGCAATAGCCTTCAACTTTGATGCATGCATCAAGCAGAAACATCATTTCGTGTAATTTACACGGGTCCCGCTAGTATAGATTAATGCAATAGCCTTCAACTTTGAGTCAGGCATCAAGCAGAAATATAATTTCGTGTAATTTACACGAGTCCCGCTTGTATAGATTAATGCAATAGCCTTCAACTTTGATGCATGCATCAAGCAGAAACATCATTTCGTGTAATTTATACAGGTCCCACTAGTATAGGTTAATGCAATAGCCTTCAAATTTAATGCATGAATCAAGCCGAAACATCATTTCGTGTAATTAACTCAGGCCCCACTGGTATAGATTAATGCAATAGCATTCAACTATGATTCATGCATCAAACAGACACATCGTTTCGTGTAATTTACTCAGACCCCACTGATATAGATTAATGCAATAGCCTTCAACTTTGATGCATGCATCAAGCAGAAACATCGTTTCGTGTAATTTACACGTGTCCCGCTAGTATAGATTAATGCAATAGCCTTCAAGCAGAAAGTACAGAAACAACTTTCCAGAGAGATGAATGATACATCTAACACACCTTCCATAAACAGAGTCTCTTTCCTAAAAGATCCCATCTGTGAAACATGTTGCCACAAGCTTGCTTCACTGAGTCTGCAACATGGTCATCTTCAAATCTAATGCAATAAGTCATACATATTTTATTAATTTCATTCATTATTTTAAATCATTTCAGAATAGCCATCATCATTTAACTGTCAATCTATCTATTTCATTAAACCTTATCCTCAAGTTGCTTTTAGTCTTGATATGTGATATTTCATTAGGCAATGAATAAAACATCTGTATGTAAGAATTTTAATGAAAACTACACTAATTTGAAATGAAAATTATTGCAACGTATTTTAATAAACACATTGTATTTTTTATCCTATTTTAACGTATTTCCAAATATTAGAACGTATTTATATTTAATTAACGTATTTTAACATATTATAACGGAGTTATATTGCATAATATATTTAACATTTTAGCGTATTACTGCAATGTATTTTAATGAACAAGTATTATTTAACATATTGTAACGTATTTTAACATATCACCTATTTATATTTTACTTAACATATGTTAACATATTATGACGTATTATAACATGTGTATTTCATAACGTATTTAACATATAACGTATTGTTACGTATTTATATTTTATTTAACGTATTTAACGTATCATAACGTATGTTAACCTATTTCTGTTTTGTAACGTATTTAACATAATATAACGTATTTTAACGTATTTTAACGTATTATTGGACCGTTAATTAACACGCGTAAAGTTCCAAAGGGAAACAACAAAACGTCTGAAGAGATGAAACCATCAACTCAACGACAGGAAAGACGTTGAAGCATTCTTCCTCGCCCGAATATCCCTCTATTATATCACGCAGTGATTGAGTTACTTCCAGACAAACGGATATAGCTGTTCGTTCACTTAATCGACGACAGCGTCCTGTTCATGGCAGATCCGTAATCAAGCCACGCTGTTTCAATTTACGAAATGGAGGCTATAATCATATTGATGGGGTCATTGGGTTAAATTGAGATCTTTCGATATCCTATTCCACGTTAATAAAGATCAATTATCATCTAACCAACTTCTCGAGACTGAACTCGCCGGCTAGTAGTTCAACATTCATTCAAAGTACACGTAAAGGTTTAAAATGGTGGATCCTTATACGTGTCGGACTCTGATTGGTGGAGAGAATTGGTATAGATCAGTTATTTTAATGGGATTCAATACCAAACAGCAAGTTATATTCTGTTTCATTCATATTTTCTTGACTATTACAAACATTATTGTGCGCTATTGAATTTGTGAATAACCTTGTAGTTATATACTAGACACTATTCTTTTTGTAAATCTCCCAAAATACAATACTTATATAGGTGTATACATATATATATATATATATATATATATATAT
>OY744523.1:130847187-130852187 GCA_963556195.1 Sepiola atlantica
TTTTCGTAATCAAAAGATTAATAAAAGTTCCAAAGTTATTGTGAGTATATTCGATTCGTCGACGAATCATCTCCAGGCAACACAAAAAATTTAAGTACGTTATTTAGGAAAGCAGAGATAATATAGTTAAGAATACATATATAAATATTCATATATATTTAAAGAGAAAGAGATTTACACAGTTCTTGATACATCATGAAATTCTTTAGAAAGTTCTTCATCCGCTACTTGCCTTGCTCTTACTTACGCGCTTTTCGCGCTCATTAACTCTTTTTACGTGTGTGTGTGATAATTAAATTATTTCATGTGTGTAGGAGTGTACATTAGTTAATTCATTTTCTACTTGTTTCATCATCGTAAAGAGACAAGCTTAAATGTCTGTGATAACTATAGTGCGTCTGTGGAATACCTTAATTAGCTGTCTTTCTTTCATTGCTGACTGACGCTGCACGATTCACTTGGTCTTCCTTTTCATTCGATGTCGCTGCCATCGTAATTCGTTTAGTTATTCGTCTAGTAGTCGTTCGTAATTTCTTCAGTGTGGCTAGCTAAAATAACCTTTTTCTTGCACGGAAAGAAGACTGAAAACGGCTGGGTGTTTCTTTTGAGTTTATTCTCGGAGAGAAATATTAGCTTCACACGAGAGAGAGAGACTAACTGAACTTCTCCTGATTCTTTGGTAAACTGTCTTATTAAGGATAATTAGAGGGACATAACGATAAACTCTTTTAGAGAGGAGGATTTTCGTATTTCGACGATTTTAACTTTTTAAATGTATTACAACATTATTGTCACATGTCCGCCTTGCTTCGTCTTCTACACGGAACTGATCTTGAAAACCTTCGTTGATTTGTCAACAGTATCCCGTACATCATAGTTATGTCGACTGGCGTCCCTTTGTATAATTCACGTAACCTTAAGGTCATCCCTTCCCGTTATCTTTCGTGGAAACTGATTTATTTCTCAAACTTCATGTAACTTCAACCTGTAATTAGTTCGACCCTTGTCAAAATTAACACTAGCTGATTTACTCGCTATTCGACATAGGGCCCTCCGTACTGTAAAATTATCATTTGAGAGAAATTAGAGAAAAAGAGAGGGGGACAGAGAGATAGAAATAGCAGAAAATGAATATAAACAAAGGATAAATTATAGTTGAGGCACCCCAGGATTATCAACGACCAAAATAAAACATTTTGCCTTCACACCGATTTCTTTTACTTCTGATTGAATTATAAACAAAACAATGCGCACATTTTCCTTTGCATATGTTATACGCAAATTTTTAATTAAACAAATGTTTTATTTAGAAAACGAAAAGAGTTCCAAACTTTTTTATTAAACAAAATGTATAAACATTGAATCATAAACAAAACAATACGCAGACTTGTCTCCGTAGAATTTTTATTTTAAAAAGTGTTTATTTTTAAAAAGTTTTACTAATTTACAAAACGTTTTGTTTTGTAAACTTTTGGGACTTTTTTTAAGTGGGAAGTTCTATTAAATAGTTATTTATAAGCATAATAAAATAAAATGTTCTAAAATGTGTAGTTTTATTTACAAAATATTTTTTGTTTTCTACGTAAAACATTTTTAATTTAAAAAGTGCATATACATCTGCGAAGGAAAATGTGAGTATTGTTTTTTTATAATTCAAACGGAACTAAAAGAAATCGGTGTCAAGTCAAAATGTTTAATCTTGCTCGTTGCTAATTCTGAGGTGCCTCAAGTATAATTGATAACAAATAGCATAAGTGAATGGTGTTTGCTGGATACTACCACGAATAGTAGCATTTTAAAACGCTATTGACCTATACTATTTCAATCAAATGGAACACAACTTTAGATGAGATAAAATAGATTTTAAAGTATTGTACATCTTCCTCTTTCTCTCTCTCTTTCTCTCTCTCTATCTCTCTCTCTATATATATATATATATATATATATATCCTATTGACAGCAATAATAAAATAAAATTAATTATTTACCACAAGACATTTTAAGACACAAAATAACAAATAACTCCTCCCCAACCCCCAAAATATAAGAAAGAACCAATGTAATTTATAAGTTCAAATACCTCCTATAATAATAATAATAAAAATAATAAAAATAATAATAATAATAATAATAATAATAATAATAATAATGATCATCATCATCATCATCATCATCATCATCATCATCATCATCATCATCATCATCATCATCATCATCACAGTCGAAATACAAGCTATGCTATCAATGCCAGAACAGTAGCTATCATTCGATATGCTGCCGGTATACTTGACTGGAATGTAGATGAACTAAAATGTTTAGATAACAAAGTGCGGAAAATACTTACAATTTATGGAACGTTTGCAAAAGACAGAGATGCAGATCGATTGTATCTACCTAGAAAGGAAGGTGGTCGAGGTCTACTTAGTGTTGAAGATGTTCTGAATATAGAAGAAGGTTGTCTACATAAATATATTTCTGAAAGTAATGATATTCTTTTCTGTGAAGTGAAAATAGAAGAAAATACTTAGAATTGGGATGAAAAAAGATCAAAAGTTACAAGAAAGAGGGTTAAACTTATTTGGAAATAAACTACACAGTGTATTCTTTTTAAAAAAATACTACATTTAGAGATAAGACAACTAGAATTGGTTGGTCAGGGGTGATCTCAACAGATCTACTGAGAGCACCTTAATGGCAGCCCATGAACAAGTCACTCGCAACAAACATTACATCGACAAAACTGCAGAATCACCGATGTGCCGATTGTGTAATGAAAGGCCAATGCTAGCACAACATCAGTATAAAAATGGAGACACAACAAAGTCGCTCGGATACTACACTGGAATATATGCAAACTTTATGAATTCGACCACAATGAGAAGTGGTATTAGCATAAGCCAGAAGTGGTATAAGCATAAGCCAGAAGTGGTACAGGAGAACGACAATGTCAACCTTCTTTGGGGCATGCACATACAAACTGATAAGGTTCTTGAACAGTTTAAACCCGACTTATCTGTCTAAACAACTTGCTTAATCATTGATACAGTCTGCCCTTCGATAACATAGTGTAAGAGAAAGAACACAAAATAAATACCAAGATCTAAAATGGGAATTAGTTAGACTATGGAAATGTAAAGAAGTAAAGGTGATTCCCGTTGTAATTGAAACGCTTGGAACCGTAATCAAAAGCCGTCATAAATGGCTTAAACAGATTGACGAGACAATTTATTTTCCAATTCTGTAAAATGCTTGATTGTTGGTAACGGCGAAAGTATTAAGGTACAACTTGAATGTTTAAAGTCAAGGGAATTGACTGAATGTTAAAAAAAATCCAACTAAAAACATCCAAAGTTCAGACTACTATGAAAAAAAAATTTTTTAATAATAATAATAATAATAATAATAATAATAATAATAATTAACAATAACAACAACAACAACAACCACAATCATAATCATGACATAAAAAAAATAAAGAAAGAAAGAAGCAAATAGCTGCATTGGTTTTACTACCACTATTTTTCTTCTGAAGACGGAACATGCACCTGGTAAATTCTAGTTCAATTTACAAAAATGTATAATAATCGCTGATTTAAGACAAGTTTTAGTTAACAACACAAAAATATTTCATTTTCAAGCTAATTTCAATTATTTGTAAATACTTTGAGGTTATCTTTATTAAGGCCCAGAAACCTACAATAGATAACATTACGTATTCTGGTGTTACCAAATGTAATTTGTAAACGTTTTTCTGTAACAACACGTGTGTGGTCTTTTGACGTTTAACGACTTAAGAGACGGCGTTATCAGCTGGTTTTTTTTTTCATTTTCTTCTTTTCTCCAGCTGTTTGTTCATTTGTATTTTTGTCATTTGAAGATAATTCAAAGAAGAAGCGAACGTGCTTATGGAACATTGCATAATTTTTCTTTTGATTTTGACACAAAAAGATAATTAAAAGAATCGACAATATAAATAAAAGCATAATCAAGGAAGGAGAATTATTTTATGTTTAAAAATGTTTGCTTAAATAAAAGAATGCTGAAAAATAAACACACAATATATATATATATATATATATATATATATATATATATATATATATATATATATAATATAATTCAGTAGATTATAATATTTCTGATATAATTAATTAAAATTTTTAATATTATATTCAAGCTCCGAAAATCAACACTTAAAAAGTTTATTCATTTTTTTAAATTGTATTATAAATGTTTATAATTTACCGAATTATTATATGAAAGTTATGTTTAACATAACCTGCTAATCATTAAGCTTATATCTTCAATTGCTTTGGTTGGATGACTTCTACTTATATATATATTGATTATGTATTTTTAATATTCCATAACAAAGGTTTCACGCATTCACGTGATCGTCAGATGGACACATCGACAAATGTATAGTTGAATTTGTAAAAAGTCGTGCATAAGGCCATCTGATGATTGTGCAAGCGCGTGAAACCGTGGTTATGGCATATTAAAAAGCACATAATCCTTTTAAGTACAATAATACTCTGTCTGACAAGATATAGAGGACTGCATAAAAGTTCAAATCAAAACTCTAAGCCGGCTAAAAACGTTGATACTTACAACTATCACTATATGTATGTATATATTTATATATATATATATATATATATATATATATATATATATAAATTTAAATATTAAAGTGTTTTATACCTACAGACGGGCTTTCTATCCTCATCAGTGCATAAGATGCGGTTACAGGCGGTTGAAGGCGGTCGCATGGGCTCGAACGCAGTTTGTAGATTCGGCCAAGAACCACGAGACTAACGCTCAGGACCACACGGCTGTAAGAAATCACCACAGACAGTAATTGAAAATAAGATACAGTGCCATCACGTTGGAAAATTATTTTCATTAATTTCTAATATATATATATATATATATATATATATATATATATATATATATATATATATATATATACATACATATATATATATATATATATA
>OY744523.1:130854687-130862187 GCA_963556195.1 Sepiola atlantica
ACACCCCTCTCTTCCCTTTCCTTTATGACGTCCGGCTCATTAAATCTCCAAATATATTAAATCTACGCGCATACATTCTAGGACACACACAGACACATTCACACATGCACGCATACACACGCAAATAGTACAGAGGTACGCACATGCGCATACGTACATACATTCACATAGACATTCTGACAAACTCACATAGATGCTCACTGGCGTATACACGTTTCGCTTACACAGACGCAGACATGCACACACAGATACACACTCACGCACACATTTGATTTAGTTTAATCTAGTTTTATGTTTTCTTTATTTATTTATTTATTTTCAAGCCATTTTTATATTATTTCCTTTCGGTTTCTTTTTTTCTCGTTTCTTTGTACCGTTCCTATTCTTCGTCGTGTTCTTCTTCTCATTCGTCTTCCGTTTTTGTCTTTTTTTCTTCTTCGTCCTCTTCTTCATAGTCTACTTCTTCTTCATTATCTTATTATTTTTATTCGTTATCTTCTTTTTTTTCTTCTTTGTGTTCTTCGACTTTTCTCTCTCGGCTTCTTCTTCGTCTTCTTTCTTTCATCTTCTTTTGTCTGATATTCTTTTTCTTCTTTTTTTTCGTTTCTTTTTTTTCATCTTTTCTTCTTTTTTTCGTTTCTTCTTTTTCTTCTTTTTTTCTTCTTTTTTCGTTTCTTCTTTTTCTTCTTTTTTAGTTTCTTCTTTTCTTCTTTTTCTTCTTTTCTTCTTTTTCTTCTTTTTTGGTTTCTTCTTTTTCTTCTTTTCTTCTTTTTTCGTTTCTTCTTTTCTTCTTTTTTTTGTTTCTTCTTTTTCTTCTCTTTTTTTTTTCGTTTCTTCCTTTTCTTCTTTTTTTCGTTTCTTATTTTCTTCTTTTTCTTCTTTTTCTTTTTTCTTCTTTTTTACTTCTGTCGAAGTTCATTTTGTTTGTATACTACTTTACCCGCATGCGCATACGCATATCAACATTAATTTTATATTTTCTATCAAAAACATTAAATAATTGGCTCATTTCTTCTCACATTTGTTATTTCTATCTTTTTTCCTAGTTTTTTTCAAGCCTTTCCTGTTATTCATGTTATCAGACACGCTATGTATTTGTTGATGTCTCCCTTTCTTTGCTTAATTGTCCCCTTTTATTCAATCACCCTGTCTCATTTTCTGTTTGTCTAATTTCGTTTGAGTATACCACTTTCACTTTCACTTTCACTTTCAATATTTCGATTTTAGTTTAATTTTAACTTTTCTTATTCCCTTTCTTTATTCCGGCCTTCTGTTTCTTTTACTTTATCTTTCCTAAATTATGAGATTTTTTCTTTTCTACATTATTTCTTACTATTTTTCTCTATTTTTCCTGCCTTCTTTCTCTTTCTCTTTTCTACCTTCATTCGATTCTTTCGTTGCTTTTCTTTTGTTTGTTCTTTCTTTCATTCTTTGTCGTATTTCATTTAATTTTCAACACATTCTTTCTCTTTCTCTCTTCTCTTCTTTATTTTATCTCTAGTCCTCGCTGTATTTCGATCTCTCTCTCTCTCTCTCTCTCTCTCTCTCTCTCTCTCTTTATTTTCATCTCTTTCTCTTTCGTGCGTTTACTTTCTATCTAACCTTTCTCCGTTCATGTTTATATTTCTTTTCTGTTATCTCCATCCATTCTCTTTCTCTCTCTTGCTCTCTCTCCCCTCTCTTTCACGCTCTCTCTCTCTCTTCTCCTTTCTCTCCATTATCCCCCTCTCTCCCTCTCTCCAGCAATCTATCTATCTATCTATCTATCTATCTATCTATCTATCTATCTATCTATCTATCTATCTATCTATCTATATCTCTTGCTCTTATCTATTTTCTCTCTCTTCCATTCTCTCTCTCTCGGTCCCCCTCCACCCTCTCTTTCCCTCTATCTGTTATATATCTCTCTTTTCCCCCACCTTCTACCATCTCTTTCCTCTCTTCACGTAATCCTCTTCCTTCTCCTCTAATCCTTTCTTCTACTTTCGACCCTCCTCTCACCGTGGCCAACGCACCCGCATAATAACACTGCCATTTAGAGAGGGGGAGTCGTACAGTAAAGAACCAATTAGAGGTTAGCAGTGAAGAGACATCTTGGGAAGAAGAAGAAGAAGAAAAAAGACATTTCTTCCTCCCACTCGTCGGGTACCATTATTCTTTCGCCTGGTAGTCGCTTAAATCCGTCTCATATACTGCAGTGAGTATCTTTCTCAATTCTTCTTCTCAACAATAACAGACGACACACAACTATTGGCCAGGGAACGTTTCTCCCTCTTTCTCTCTCTCTCTCCCTCTCTTTCTCTCTCTCTCTCTTTCTCTCTCCCTCTCTTTCTCTCTCCCTCTCGAACTCTATCTCCTGTTTCGTCTCTCTCTCTCTATATATATATATCACTTTCTCTTACTCGATTTTAAACGGACTCTTTCTCTATCATCTCTCTTCTTTATTCTATTTTCTCTTCTCCTTTACCCCCCTTCTCTCTCTCTCTCTCTCTCTCTATTTATCTATCTATCGCTTACTCGTTTTCTTAATTCGTCTTCTATATACGTTTTATGATTTCCATCTATCTTCTATCTTTCTCTTCTTTCAGGGTTTTCACTCTTTGTTACCCGACCTTGGGTCACATCTTACTTGTGGGAGTAGGATAAAAACTGGTCTTGTGCCTAACTCCTGGAGAGGAGTAAATCAATACTCTTAACCCAGTTCTCGAGTTTTTTACTTTCTGTGTGTTCTCTTTCGATTCTTCGTTTCTTTTTATTTCCCTTCCTCCCCCCCCCCTCTCTCTCTCTATATATATATATATATATCTATATATATATATATATATATATATAATTTTATTATTGCTCTATCTCGTATACATGTGTGTTTTCTTCACTTCATATGCTCTGTCTATTTGTATTCGCTCCATTTTTACTTTTCGCTATCCTTCTATCCATCTATCTATATCTATCTGCCTCCCGTTTCTGTCCTTTCTAGCCTATAGGCACACATACAAACGAACATACTCTTGTTCTCTCTCTCTCTCTCTCTCTCTCTCTCTCTTTCTTTTTCTTTGTCTCTCTCTCTCTCTCTCTCTCTCTCTCTATCTCTATCTTGCTCGATCGTTTTCTTTCTATTCATGCATATCTCTCGCTTTCTCTCTCTGTTCTTCATTTTCTCTATGTTTACCTCTCTGTATGTCTGTCTGTCTGTCTGTCTGTCTTTCTCTCTCTCTCTCTCTCTCTCTCTCTCTTTCTCTCTCTTGTATTTCAAAATACTTCAAACCTATACACACACACATGAACGCAACCTATACTCGTGCAAACACACACACACACACGTGAGCGCACACACGCACACATGTACAGACATAAATAATAGACGCAGATAACTTTTACTAATTCACTTTTACTTGTAGAGAATTAGACGCAAACAAAGAATTGTTTCGACTTCAACTACTTCCATCGAACTTTCATGTCTTTTTTTCTCGTTCGTTCGCGCGCTTAATTAATGTTTATCTAATTGAAATGAAAATGCCTGTAATTTCATTGCAAATCCCTCTTTAACTACAAGATGCAAAATACTCCGTAATGTTTAAGGCATATTCGGGCGAAATTTTACGTTTTTTCAATGTTCTATCTTCTTATTTTCTAACAGGAAAATTTTAAAAGAAACGCTTTTCTTTCTCTAATCTCTAGAAAAAAATATGATTTTTTTATATATGAAATAAAAAAATTTTTTATATTATTTATAAAGAATGTTAATATTGTATTTTTTTACACAAAAGGCAAAACAGTTGATAAAGTGAAGACTTGGATTCTTTTTTTTTTTTCAAGCGACTGCCTTTCACAATAAAAATTCTATTTTGACAGATTTTTCATAAAACGTAAGTGGGTGTAAAAAAAGATGTTCCTCTGCGATCGGGATCGATTTTTGCGTTTCTGAATGTTTACTAAGTGCACGTCTCAACCCACAGAGAAGCGGGTTTAAAAGAAGAAAAAGAGAAAAGCACAGCGATGAAAGAAAGATACCTTATCTAAGTAATCAAGTTTTGCGTGACTCGGGATGTTCTCGGACTTTATTTGAAATGTGTTTTGTTTTTTTAAACGAATTTTATTTTTCGAGCTACGACATGACTGGTCGGATAGATGGCATCGGTGATGTCGGGTTCAAATCCAATCAGATCAAATTGGCGGTCATTTGAACACTGATACTATTGACAAACTGTACGTACTCTAATTCACTCCGTATGTAGGTTGTGACATCCACTAAATAAAAATTCAGAAGAATAGCAACTTGTGTTCAATTGCTCATATAAACTTAAACGTTTGTGATCATTTATATTGTAATGTTGTTACGAAAGGTATTAACCAATTCCCCATTTTATCCGCAAAAACCGTTCCTGGTCGCAGAGGAATAGCAACGTGTATTAAGCGTATACATTGAATACATTTAATCATTTACAATAGGTATAGTCCATATTTACTTGCCTCCCCGCGTGGGCAGAATTCTTTTTTTTAATGTGGGGAAAATCCAGCTCTCCAGAAAAGGGCCTTCTAGATTGGGACATAAATAAAAACTTGTCTCAGTCTAGAAAAATTTCTACTTCACTGGCCGACGTCAGAAAAAATAAAGTGTAGTATCGAAACAGATACTACACTTTGCTCTAGCTTAATAATTTTTCGGTATTAAAAACAAAACAAAAACAGTTGATTAAGCGTTAAACAGAGAGATCAAAGAGATGGAATTAAAATAATGTAGATGTTTTGTTTGAATTAAAAGTTTGGATATAGTTGGCTCAAAGTCAGTGACAGATTTACGTATAAGGTTGACAGATCGTTTCCTAGGGTCTTAACATTTAGTGTGGATGGGATCCTAACTATAAATGTCTGATTTTCTTAAATAAATTCTTTTAGGTCACGCAACTTTTTAGATAAGGATTAATATTTTGTAGTATCTTGATTATTCGGACTACTGTTCTCATCTTGGTTGTTATTTTCACAACGTTTATGGGAAAGAATATTGTTAGGTAAGTTTATATATATATATATATATATATATATATATATATATATATTACTATTTCATGTATCCACATAACATTTTATAAGGAGATATAATTTTTTATGTATCAATTTTCAGTATTTACTTCAACAGTGCTCTGTACGTAAGTAAAGCTAGGTAGTAAGTTATGAAAATATATTTATGGCAATTAAGCTAAACAGAGGCTTCCGCGTTTCATCTCCAGGGGAATCTTCAGGCTAAAATGCATTTTAGCCTGAAGATCCCCCCCCCCCCGGATGAAACGCGGGAGCCTCTGTGTTGGTTAATTGCCATAAATATATTTTCATAACTTACTATATATATATATATATATATATATATATATATATATATATATATATCGTTTCACTGTATCACAACTAGACTAAAAAAAACTTCAGGCTGAGGTTGAAAACCGACTCTTTCTTCAGCAGTCGTACTTCTTACCCACTACGCCATTAGCACAGCCTAATAGATAACAGAAAATCTTAATACTTAATGCACTATACTTTTTACTCGCTAACTTATCAGGTGCATGTTTTCGAATTGAAGAATCTTAATCTTGAACTCGGGAACCTATATGATATTTCGATATTTTATCCAATGGCGGTAGATTATTCTCGTTTCGTCAGACATGACTGGAAAGAAGTGTAACTTATTATATTATTCTGAGTTATCGTCTGTAGTAAATATTAAACCTTCAACCTCCACAAGACTGTCACTTAGAACTGATTGCTAATCAACGTCTTTAAACGTTGCGCCACGGGTTCATGTGGACAATTCTATCATGAATTTTTGAGGCTTTAAACCTCATCTTCTCTAGATGGGTAGTATTACTACTTATTGCCATAACTATAAAAAATACCATAAAAATAAACACTTCCACCAGGTCATGGCTGACAGAACGAGGACAATCTACCCTCGTGGATTTAGTTTGTGTTCAGTTTGAAATTTCGTATAGGTTCCCAAGTTCGGCATCAAGATTTCCTATTTCGATAAGTTATAACTCAAGAAAGTCGGAAGTTACATCGGCTGAAACGTTGTAAAAATAACACTCAAGATGAGAATAGTAGCCCGAATAAATTAGATAATACAAATGTTTTTAGGTTTTATTAGATTTTTTACTCTCGTCCCTAGAGTTTTTGAGAATACCATGTTATGCCTTTTAAGAGAAAGAAATGTGAACAGTGCAATTATGCGCACCCATTATCCGTAGTTTTAATGAATTGTGTTTGAAGAACTCTTTCATTTTCCTTAAGTTGTAAGGGGGGGGGGGATTAGGATGGGTGGGGAGTACCTGCTTCCCAACTCGGAACAAGGTTAAACATGAAGTCAGTTTAATGTGGACGAAAATCCAGCTCCCCAGAGAGGGGACACTCTGGAAGTGTACTAAAATAGCCGAGAACGGACTTGTCGTATTCACAGGTGGGGGCGCATCAGGCAACCGGCGATAAACCAACACCTATATCCAGAAGGAGGACATAATGCCTTTGAGGATAATCTCCTAGGATCGAACCGAACCATACTTCATTCAGAAAAAAGGTCCCTGATTGGGAGGGGCCTACAAGTACAAATAGACAAGATCCTTAGTTTTTCTAAATCTTACACTGACGAAATTTAATGAGCAAAACTAGGAAACACTCCCCATTTTTTTCTTCTTTTCATTAGGCATTTATACATCATAATAAATAGTTATATACAAATAATTTAAATTTCCTTTTCTCTTTGTTCTCACGATTTGTTTTTGATTCGTTTCAATATAAAAAAAAAACTTTAGTTCAATTGTACTATAGGGACTGTTGAAATAACTTTCATATTTCTCTCACATATTGGATAAAATTGCTTAAATTTCATTTCTTGCCCTGAAATAAAATTCTAATTTACTTCTTGAAGTGTTGAGAATCGAACTTTACTTCAATATTTTAAGCGTCGGCGGCCATTGCTTTTTACTTGATTTTTCTTGTACAAATTTTTTTTTTTACTCTTTTAAAATTTTATTACACGAAAAAAAAAAATGTTGAATTCTTTTTACTTCAAAAATAAAGTTTTGCACGGAATTTAATGAATCTGAAAGCAAAAATGAAACGGGTTAAAACATGCTACTCTATTATTGAAGAATAGATTATCGAAAAGATTAGGGTCGAGACAGGTTAGAACCTGGCATAAGTATTCAATTTTATATACGTGGTCAAGTGAATTAGAATTTTATTTCAGGATAAAAAGTACTATTTGAGAGAAGGAATCGAATTTATTTGTCGAATATCAAACAAAATACACGAGATATTCCAACGGTCACTATAGTACAATTAAACCAAACTATTTTCATATCATAATGTCTACATTTCTACTTCAGATTAACGTATAATGATATCTTCTAAGAGTTGAAGTGAGCACGGCCATTTCTCCACTCTATAATAAAGATCAATGTGTATTCCTTTCTATATAAATAAATAAATATGTATTCCTCCCGTCATACA
>OY744523.1:130867187-130869687 GCA_963556195.1 Sepiola atlantica
TATATACCTTAGTATATACCTTATTGTATATATTATATAACATTTGAAATAGTATATATCTAGATATATTAACAAGAAAGTAAGTATCGCTTCGGAGAGATTCGATAACTTTTCTCTCGTCGTCTTCGCTCATTTTGTTTTTCTTCGGTTCCACATAATGTTTTTTTTTTTTATTGTGCCACTTTTTGACATCACTAATATTGAGCACTTTCCCTCATAAATATAACAAGTAATGCAACAATATTGCATATTTCAACAGTTCTAAACTTCTAAAATTATGGTTTCAAATATCTGAAACATGCGATTCTCAATTCAATATGCAACATGTTCTTTTCCATATACGCACGTTTCTAGAAATATTTTTTTATCAGCAAAATTACATCAAAACAAAGTTACACCAGATAAATAATTTTCTTCATCAGTAGTTTTCATAATTTATCAATTTTCACAAACTTGTTTAATTGCAGCTTTGAACTATATCCCGGGGACTTGATAATATATGTTAGTTCTTTTTTGTTTTAACATTGTTCACCTCGAACAAGGCAGGCCGCCACTGTAGACGTAAGGGGCTGCTGAGAAAAAAGAGTGACGTTTTCTTTTGTTTTTTTTTGGGGGGGGGTCACCTTAATTTAGGAGCTGCTCAGCGAGATGTCTATTTTCATTAGTTTTAAATTTCTGCATGTCAGTGCCGTCAGGAAAGCAGGGAGCAGGGAGGGAGTTCCAGAGTCCAGCAGCTCGAGGAAAGAAGTTTTTGGAGTAGCTCTGAGGACCTCCACAGTGTATGGATGGGATTTGGCAGATTGTCGGGTTGGTCTAGTGAATTTACGTCGTGAGGGTACCAGAGCAGCAAGTTCATCAGAGCACAATCCATTGAAATACTTGTAAAACAGGCACAAGGAAGCAACATTGCGGCGATGGGACAGGGGCTGGAGCTTGGTGGATAGTGAAAGACCTATCAAGTGGGCGACTCTTTTTTGGACCTTGTCTAAGAGGGAGAGACTAGCGGATGATGCACCAGCCCAGATGTGGCAACACTGTTAATCGGTTACCCCTTAGTTGGTTATTCCGTTATTCCATTAGTATGTTACTCCATTAGTTTCTTACTCCCTTATTATGTTATTCTGTTATTCTGTTATTCCGTTATTCCGTTCGTCTGCTAGTTTTCCGATTTTCTCAAAATTACTTTATTCATCTTTCACGAAAATTGTGCATGAAATTAGTTAATTTATAAACAATTCAAGATGAGCATGCCTCTATTTACTTATCTTCCCACGAGGGTAAAGTTAAATACGGGGTCGGGTATTAATTAGGGGATAATCCAGCTCCCAAAACGGAAACATTCTGAATTGAAAAAAATGTGTCTTTAATCAGTTAAAGCATCTATGAGGCCGTGACATCGAAGCAAAAAAGTGATTGGTTCGTCCACAGGCGGCTAAAATTCATCAAAATTACCAAATATGGCAACACTAAAATTGTTTTTATTAGTTTTTACTGAGAATTAATGGTTACATGCATGTATTGGTGACCCCTAGCAGCAGTAAAACATGCTCCTCAAATTGGCCCCAAAATACACTTTTTTCACAAATATGTGAATTCAACGGAAGTTATAATCAATGGTTCCTTACATGATTTAAATTTTAGTGATCGCCAGGGTGGGTGGGGGCCCACATGCTTTGCTTGTTTTATTAATTAGTAACTGTTTACCGCATACGTAGGTGTAAATGTACGTAGATTGGTTATGTACACGCTCCGTCAAAAATGATGAAAAAAAGAATTATGCTTAGCACATATTCATATAAAATAACGTCTCAATCAGTGAAGTTAAATAAAAGGAAATAAGAAAGAAAGAAAACCTCTCAAACTGGAAAGTTAATAAAAAGAAAACAGTGAAAGATTTCTTTCGGAATTCATTTCAGACAATGAGATTGTCTGACTTGCTTTCTTACTTCCGCTAAACACTTAAAATGGTTTCGTTCAGCACGTTTTTTTTTATTGGCATGACGGGAGGGTAGTAGTACATATATATGTATATATATAAACGAATGTACACTCCAGTCAACAATGACGAAACAAATGAGGTACGCTTCGCCAGTGTTCGCACTAGTATTTATATAAAATAACGTCTAAATCGGTAATGTAAAAAAAAAGAAATAAGAAAGAAAACGTTTCCAACTAGAATGTTTAAATAAAGAAACATGAAATAAAAGCGTGTCAATCGCTATATAAAGAATAATGGAAAAAGTGAAGAGTTTATTTCCGAATTCATTAAGACGACTTGCTATTTGCTTTTTTACCTATCTCTAAACACTTGAACTGGTTTCGTCCGGCAGTTTTTTTTACTCGCTAACATTTGTGTGACAGAACAGATATATATATATATATATATATATATATATATATATATATATATATATATATATATATATATATATATATATATAGGAATGGCCCACAACACATGTTATGTGCCATACTCCACCAATTAATGAAAACCGAAGAA
>OY744523.1:130872187-130882187 GCA_963556195.1 Sepiola atlantica
CTCTCTCTCTCTCTCTCTCTCTCTCTCTCACACACACACACACACACACACTCACATACATACACACAGACGCCTCTGTTGTCTTTTTTTCTCGTGTCTTCTCAAATCCATATTATCAATATACATTAACCTCCGTCTCTTCTCCCTCTCTCTCTCTCTATCTATATCTATCTATCTATCTATCTATCTATCTATCTATCTATTTATCTATCTCCCTCTCTTCCAC
Organism: Sepiola atlantica; assembly: GCA_963556195.1. Taxonomy (NCBI): domain Eukaryota; kingdom Metazoa; phylum Mollusca; class Cephalopoda; order Sepiida; family Sepiolidae; genus Sepiola; species Sepiola atlantica. The sequence continues at coordinate 130,872,414 of OY744523.1, forward strand.
CCTTTATTGCTCAGTTTAGTATTTATCTTAAATTCACCTTCCTTTAGTACCAGTCTCTCTTTCTCTATACCATCCTCTGCCATTTTAATCTGGTGTATTCATTGATTGTCTTTCTCATGTCTTTCTTTTTGCACCAGTTACTCTATCTCTCTCTCTCTCTCTCTCTCTCTCTCTATCTATCTATCTATCTTTCACATTCTCCACCCATATCTCTCTATTTATCTCCTCTCTCTCTCTCTCTCTCTCTCTCTATATATATATATATATATATATATATATATATATATATATATATATAGCAATCTCTCCTGTCTAAATTTACTAAACCTCTCTCTTTCTCCCTCTTCAAACCTCTCTTTATATCCAATTAGCTCTCCCCATCTCTCGCTCTCTCTCTCTCTCTCTCTCTCTCTCTTAATTAATATTAATATTCTTTAACCCATAGCTGGAAGGAAAAGGAGAGAGAAAGATAGAGGGATAGAGGGGGGATATAGCGAACAGAAGGACTAATTTGAGATCTTGCCTTCATTTTTTCTTTAATACAACTGGCTTGCAAACTTATGTTTCCTGATTCAAGCAATCTAATCCAAACGTAATGGGTGACCCAACAGGTCACATTTTTTCTAGTCCTAATGAAAACTAAGAACAAGGACACAAATCTTACTAAATACATAACAAACTATCTACATAATAAAATGCTTATATCCTTTTTGTACGTATGTTATCACCTTTCACGCCCGTTTTTTAATAAATTATATCGTCTGATCGCCAATGATGAAATTGCTAATTATCTGATATTGGTGGTTGCCAAAAATTTATATTTTACCCATTTTTTAAATGAATTGTTTCAAAATCGAACAAGACGTCATTAATAGAATTCTGACATAGTCGTCGACTTAGACGTGACTTTTATTTCAAGAATATTTAACTGACAATTATTTTTACAGTAAAAAAATTTTTTTAATGTAACAAGATTTTAATTTATACAAAAATTTAATTAATTAAATTATTAAAACGTTCGTTTTAGCTATTATTAGGTGGCAAATATTTTTACAGTAATAAGAAAGAGATGGTAAAAGGTAAGCAACCGTGGAATTTCTACGGTCACAGCTAGTCTATATCTAATATATAAAGTAGAGACGATTTTTCCCCTGTACCTTCTCGGAGAATAAGAAAATAACCACATGCATCACCGGCTACTAAACTCACCATTACATTACACTTATTCACTCGAGCGTGTTTTAGTACATTTGTTATTCTTTTTTCCCAGCTTACACTAAATATTACATTTGGCCCGCCATCCACGACTCTCCGAAAAACCAACTCCATATAGGTGGTAGCAAAAACTTTTCTCTCTAAAAATTCTGTACTGTCACTCTACTCATCGACACCGGGAACTAATACACACAGTTTAATTTTCACAAAACACCGGTTCTTATTTATTATTAAGTTAATTGACCTGATTTCACATTTATTTTAACCCAAATCCGTGGTGCAGTCGGTAAGAAGGCAGGATTCATAATCACCTGTTTTAGCGTTCGATCCCATTCTACTCTACCACTTTAAAAAAAAAATTTTTTATTTAAAACATTCGCCAACACAATAGACGGGAGGGAGAAAAAATAGGTCATTTCCTTTTTTTTATTTGACGTCATGCAATAGGTAGTACTTTCTCCCGTGCAACGCCGGGCGACGGGTTCCGCTAGTATAATACTAAAACTCCGATAACCTTGCCTGCTTGATTGTTTTCACACGGAATGTATGACATAACCGTATGAACCGAATGAGTGGCGATATAGTTAAAAGAGAGTTATGGGTGAGAGAGATGCATATAAAAGTCTCATAATCTGGCGGTTGTGAGTTCAATCCCTGCACAGGCAGTACATTTTCATTTCATCTTCAATCACACCCAAGAACTAAATTTAAGAATTATACAGATTAAGTGGAGGGCAAAGGCAGTGACATCTTAAAATATCTGTTAATAATGAGAAAGGTGTAAAATAGTGTCGATAAGAATGTTCCATACACTACCAGTGAAAAAATTAAGATTTCAAATGCAAAACGAGATAAATCCAATTCTTCTAAATCGGAACATTACACAATAAAGGGGTGAACATATCTAATCTAGACTTCGATTAAAAGCTTATTTTAATTGAAAACAAAGAAAATGTATGCTGATATCACATTATGTAAAATATGATTTTAGAGTGTGATAGAGTGTTGAAATGCAACATTTTTTTAGTGATAGTTTCGTAATTTTTTAAATTGCGTTTATCGCGTTTTGCATTCTAACCGTTCAAATGTACCTTTTAAAATATCTATTTATCTTCACAATGGATTAAGAGCATTAAATGTATACACTAGAGTTGGACGACGTGAACATTTCGTTTCGGGGATTTCTTTTCGTACTTTGGTTTCTGATTCAGTTTCGGTTTTTTATTTAGATTTGTTTTTTTCTCTCTAGAGTCTTATAATCTGAAGGCATTTAAGGCGGTACATTTTCATTTTGTCTTCAATCACATCCAAAAATGAATTTCAATATTATATAGAAAGAATCGAGGCAAAATAATAATGGGAAACGCGTAAACTATTTTAATTAAGAATGTTTTAAAGAGTTCGAACGCAAAACGCGATAAATCCAATTTATTTCAACTGAGACATTAAACAATAAATGGGCGAATAAATTAAATGTACACTTCGACAAATATGTTATTTTAATTGAAAGCGAAAAGAAATATGCCCATATCATATCATGTAAAACATAATTTGGGTGTTGCTCGAGTGTTTAAATGCAACACTCGTTGTAGTGGTAGCTCCGTGATTTTTGAAATGGCGTTTATCGCATTTTGCATTTTTACTCTTCACTTATCAAATGTATTCAAATCTTATACGTGTCCCATAAACCACCAATAATTAAATGTACTTTTGAATTATCCATTTACCTTTACAGTCGGTTAGGGACACCAAATGTACCCACTAATGTATAATGTGCCAACGCTGACTTCGCGAGTCACGGGTCGTCTACTGTCTACTAAATATTTACTTGGCGCGCGTTTACTATTTATAAGATTTGGATAATCAGATTCTTCCTTTTGGGATGCGTCCACGTATCTCTGTTATGTGTAATTACCTCATTCATTGCAAGAGGTACCTGTATAGTCTTGTACGACACTCAAATTTTGATGCATAATTTATAATAAAACTGTTACGTATTTCTACATATGACTTGTCATACGCAGTAGCGTTTTATTTCTTTTTGAAATAGATTTTCATCGAACAGGCGGTCTGTCACGGTTAAGTATGAGCTATCATTTTGGTCGTTAAACGCGTAGACCGAATGGATGCATTTAAAGACTAGCCGTTTCTGTTTTCGTCTTGACGTCACCTTTTCACTTGTTCCAAATTGTTTCTCTCTCAATATATTCATTTAACCTTCTAGTCGTCCTGATAGACGGATTTTTGGTTCACTTTTTTTCGTATTCTCAATTCAATCAAACGCGACATTTTTTTTTTCTACAATCACATTTTTTTCTTTGAATACATTCGTCCTATTAGTGTGTGTAGCTGGATGTGGGTCATTCTTTACAGTAACGGCAATCGTTTCCTCTGTTCCTTTTTTATACCCGTTCAGAGCGCCGCATTGGAAGCTTTATTTCACAAGCTTTTAATTTACGTTCCAATTCTGTCCTCTCGTAATGCCAGAAACCCTCTCCCCACCTCTCTCTCTCTATCTATATATTTATATATTTCTCCCCGTCTCCCCCTCAAACAATTGTAATTATCGTTAGTTCTATCTACATTCGAAGCCGTACGCTTATAGCTGTGTACGACACTAAAAGCCAATTTAATAAATATGTACACCATAAGTCGTTGCATATCATATAACTTGTAAATACCCTCTCTCTCCCTCTCTCTCTCTCTCTCTATATATATATATATATATATATATATATATATATATATATATATATATATATATATATATATATATATGGATGGATGGACTCTCTCCCGTCAATTTCGACGTATGAGTGCGCCACCAGGGGCGGCCGGCGCGTGAATTTGTAATTGCAAGCGTTGGGCAATCCCTAACAACCGCTCTCCTGAGTCGGCATTGCTTGATTCCAATGGCAAGTAGTAGTACAAGACAACTGGAAACAATGCCGAGATAAGCAGAGAGCACATACAGCACCTTGTATTCCCAAATGGTCACCCATTTAGTACTCAACGCCGCTTAACTTCGGTGATCTAACGGGAACCGGTGTGTCAGCGTGATTGCGCTCTCTCTCTATCTATCGATCTCGCACGCATTTTCTTGATTTTATCTTCTACTCCTATATAAACTTATACGACACTAAAGACAAATTTTCATAGATAACACTTACATTTTTCTATAGATAACTTGTAAATATCTCTCCACCTTTTTCTATTTCTCTCTCTCTCTCTCTCTCTCTCTCTCTATATATATATATATATATATATATAGAGAGAGAGAGAGAGAGAGAGAGAGAGAGAGAGAATTTTCTTATCTTTCCGTTTTTGCTAGGGATGGGGTATCCTACCGGATGCCAGACATTCACCGGCTATTTCAGACACTCCAGCCTAGAGATCTTTTAAGATTCTAACCGTCCCTTTAAGTGCAATTGTTTATATTTCTCTGACACTCGGTTCATCGGATATACTCGCCAGATAGCTTTTGACATTCTTTTTCATTAGTTCTGTTGCTCCTATAATTACTGGGATGATGGAGATTTTCCTAAGATTCCAGTTTCTTTTAATGTCGTCCATAAAACCTTGGTATTTCGTAATCTTTTCCCTTTAAGCTCTGTTTAACCCCGCATCATTAGGGACACTAAATGCAACTATGGTTGCTACTTTCTCCATTGTGTCCCAAATCACGATGTCAGGTTTAACAGATTCTTTTTTATATGTAGGTGGCATAGTCATAGTGGATGGTGTATAAATCCAACTGTTCTTTCTGGTATATGCTCCCAGGACTTGCTGCAACGCTGGATATTTAACTTTTTATATACAGTCCAGTGAAGATATTTACATACTCCGTTGTGTCGCATTGTATAATAGCCACCCCCCCCCATGAGAACCTTACAACTGGATGTCAGGTGGCTCACACTCTCTACTTCCGTGTGGTAGAAACTGCACTTGTTATTGTTGCTGAGACCACTCATCTTTTTAAAGGCATTGGTCATCAAGCCTGGATCTTGAGCAGCCATTATCATTCTCTCCTGATCATAATGGAGAGATCCTCTTTTCAGCCAATCTACAGAACCTTCCTTATCTATATAGTCCTGAGATAATTCACCTAGGAAATACTTAGCACGTTGTTGGTCGGCCCATTCTTCCAGTTTTCTGTAATGGAAGGCTTTGGTGTATTTCTGGCGGCTTTTGCGGGCTATTTCTGTGGCAGGAATGTTGTCTGTTTCTGCCTCATTTGTAAGACAGTACTGTCCAAACTGTTTGTCCAGTTTTTTGATAGAGGTTGTTCTGCTTGCTCTGGTTTCTTGATGTTGGCATACTATCATAAGGTTTCATTCAATCTGCACACATATAATGTATATTATAATGCATAATTATATATGATAATATATAATGTAATATATAATAATATATATAATGATTGCAGATTACCGGGTTGGAAGTTTAAATTTATTGTAGTAGAGAATGGATTTTATTTTTTATTGGATTCGGTGGGGAGCGCATTCTTATATATCAATGCTAATATATAAGAATGTACTCCCTACAGACCTAATAAAACATATTATTATGTACAATCCGCAAGAGTCGGCTTAAGTCAACATCTGAACTAGCATACAGCTTGAGGCCATCCATAAAGAGCAGGTGGTTGACTCTTTTGTTTAGATCTTGTTTGCGGCACTGGCTCAGATTGTAGGCATTCTGGCTTAGTTTAGTAATTTGCTTAGCGGATCAATTGCCAGGAAAAAGAGTAGAGGAGATAAGCTATCCCCTTGGAAGATTCCTCTTCGGATCTTGACGTCATGGATTTTTATTGTTCCATTAGTGTGTCTTAAGGCCATAGTTGTTTTCCACATATTTAATTGTACTGCCATGGGTTTCTTGATGACCGGATGTATATTTTATAGATCAAGGCAGAGCAGGAGTATTACTTGGGGTACACTATCGTATTCCTTTTGCTAATCGATCCACGCCATGCTTAGATTTCTCTGCCTCTTCCTACAGTCCTCAAGGATGGCCTAAATACTTCCTCCTGCACCCTGCTTGTTTTTTCCCAGGTATGCTTCAGAAGAGATGTGTTTGTATATGCTGACTACGACCAGGCCAGTGAAGAGGTTGTAGGTTGTAGTAGGGCAGCAGATTGGTCTGTATTTTGTAGGGTTTTGTGTCTCACTCGTTTTGGGTATGAGGGTCGTATCACCTTTTACTAGCCATGTTGGTGTGGCCTCCTCACTCTTCAACAGTCTGGTGAAGCAGCTACTATAATGGCTATGAAGTGCTGTTAGTTTCTTCAGCCAGAAATTGGGTATATTTTCTATGCAGATGTTGTTCCTCAGCTGTCCCGGCACTGTAGGGGCAGTTTGATTTGAGAGACTTCCTTTCTGCAAAGGTTAAGTTGTTTCTGGAGCTTCAGTTTCCACGGTGGTGTTATGGCTCGTGCTCTGGACTCCCATTGCTTTTTGAATTGAATGAGTGTTTTCCTAACAATGTAAAGTTCTGCAGCGTATGTTACTTGATTCAGCTCCGTGAGGGATATGTTGGATGGAACAAGTCTTTGGAGAGCGATGTTTACGTTTTGTATTACTGCCTTGGTAGCACCTGAGGCTTGTGTTTTGGGCAGTTAACGTCTTCCCTCCAGCCTCATCATCTGGACTTCCTCAATTGTATTCCCAAGTACTTCTTCCAATGCCAATTGCTAATCATCTGATTCAAGTAATTTCTGAGGTAATGATGGGGATTCAGGTGTTACCAGTGGTCTCGGTTATAGTGGTCAGGAATAAATTAGGTTCAATGAGGAGCTATCTTCTAAATAGACAGCTGATGGTGGTGATATACTTGTCGGGGAGCCCCTTGCTAAAGGGGATTCTGGTGTTGATGTGGATGTATGGTGGGTTGTCATGGACCCAGACTGTGGTGTGGTGTTTTGAACGATGATGGGAATTGTGGGAATTTTGATGGGGCTTTCAAGTAGACACTTTTTGGTTCTCATGAAGACTGCTATATCTGATGCCATATAGTCCAGCTCAGCTTCATTGAACAGGCTCATGCTGTTATATATTTGGCAAGTTATTTTTTGTGGTGGAACATTTTTCTTGCCTGGACAGAAGTGGAAGAATTGGAAGAATATTTCCCTCCATTTTCCTTGCCTGGACAGAAGTGGAAGAATATTTCCCTCATATTTATATATGCTCATTAAAACTTGAGTTTGGCACGGGTCTGAAGAAAAGAAAAGTTCCCGAAATATTATAATAGCTATCGGAGTTTCTACCAGACCATTTTGATACAGGTATTACATAACATTGTAATATTGTGTAGATAGACATATATATATATGCGTGTTTGTAAAAAAATATATATATGTGTGTGTGTGTGTATGTATACATTGTATTAAAGCTGAAACTATTTAACGTGTTCCACCATTATATGTCTTATTTGCTTCAACTTGTGTCTATCCGTCACACCTCTGCATTGTATTGCCTTCTAAGTATCACATTTCTATATACAAACAATGCTTCAAGCAAATTACAGAAACCTCTTTATATATATATATATATATATATATATATATATATATATATATATATATATATATATATATATATATATATATATCTCCGGACAGACATATTTTGTTAAAATTTATGAACAATTTTTGTCGACATATCTTAATGGAAGACCGTTCAATTTTCCTGCTGAGTGCCTTTGTTTTTTTGTGAGAGGACTGATAAATTTACAATGGTTTTAATTGGAAGTGCTTAGGGAGTACATTCTTTTTTTTTTTTTAATATGGATATCGCCCTAGACAAAGCATGAAGCCACTTAATGTAAGGAGCTAAGAAAATTACCACTTTAAGATCAAAAACAAGCTAACGGTAACTGTTAGATGGATATATTCCGACCCAGAAAACAGCACTACTTCTCCTTTTGTCAGAAACATCGATCATGAAATGTGAGGACTAAAGGACAAAATAAGGGAACCCAGAGTTACGAGGCTGCCAAAAGTAAACCCAAGGTCCACTTTCTTCTCTCCTATTACTGTTGGTATATGAAAATGTACTTCCCACGAAAGTAAGGAGTTACACCCCCTTACTGATTTCATTCAATCTGCACATATATAATGTATATTATAACGCATAATTATATATGATAATATATAATGTAATATATAATAATATATATAATGATTGCAGATTACCGGGTTGGAAGTTTAAATTTATTGTAGTAGAGAATGGATTTTATTTTTTATTGGATTCGGTGGGGAGCGCATTCTTATATATCAATGCTAATATATAAAAATGTACTCCCTACAGACCTAATAAAACATAAAGGTTATTATCTACTACTATACTGCTAAAGCTTTCAACCTGGTTAGATAAGACAAACGTGATATATCTCTTTAGATTTCCCTTGGTGACTGTGTTTGTGAACAAATAATTACCTACGTAGGTCTTACAACAACAACCATCACAAGTCTACTTACGATGCACATTTCTGAAAGAAGTTAACATTTAAAATAAACATTCTTGCCACACATCTACATTTCCAAGTGATCGTCGACAACACAACAGTACATGAATATCAAAATAATAAACAATTCTTAAAGCCTTAGATATAAAGTTAATTTTGAATCCAGTAGAAATATACTCAAATGTATTTAACTGCGATATTAATATGATGATTATAACCTTCGAACCGTGCGTTTATACTTTTATACAAAACTAAAACCAATTTTAATGACTACTATTCAATTGTACTTTAAAAAAAACTTTTACTCACCGCAAACAAGGCACATTGCCACTGGGACGTAAGGGGCTACTGTGAAATAGGGTCCAGATTTATAAGGGCATCCTAAGTGCGGAGTTGTTCAACGAGATGTTTGTTGGCATAAAATTAAAATTTCTGCATGTTTGTACAGTCGGGGAAACAGGGAGGAAGGACGGACATTTCAAAGGCAAGCGATTCGAGAAAAGAAGCTATTAGGGGAACAAGCTTTCCGGTATCTGGGGATCTCGACAGTGAAAGTGTGGGATTTTTCTGCTTGTCGGGTTGAGGGGGCACAAGTGCAGCAGGTTCGTCGGAGCACATTCCGTTGAAGCACTTGTAAAACAAGCACAGGGTTGCGATGGGTCAGGGGCTGATGATTGGTAGACAGTATGGGGTCTATTAGGTTAGATACTCTTTTTGAACCCTTCTAGTGGTAGGTGTACCGGCCCAGAACTAGCAACAATACTTCATGTATTGGCGAATGGTAGCTTTGTTGAGATATAGGATACTGGCAGGTGTGAAAAGTGTTCTATCGAGGCAGAGAGAGCTCATCTTCTTTGTAGCAAAAGTGATAGTATCTTCTCAACATTTATTCCAATTCATGTTACCTGTGAATGTTAGGCCGAGATGTTTGCATGTTGGAGTCTTGTGAAGGGTGTTATCAGCAATCACAATCAGTGGTTGGAAAGGTTTCTTATAAGTGTTAAAGGAAAAAAAACTTTGTCTTAGTAGCATTAAATGTAACCATCCATTTTGAGCCCGATTCCACTACAGACTGGGGGTTATTTTCTACGAATT
>OY744523.1:130887187-130892187 GCA_963556195.1 Sepiola atlantica
GTGATAGAATGTCTCAGTTGTAACAAATTAAAACATGAACTAACACTTATCTAACGTATATATACATACGTGCTGAAGTACTTGTTAACACCGGGTTTCCCAACCTTTTTTTCTGCACGTTCGTTCAAAACGTTTGGTTTTGTTTACTTTAAATCGCAAAAACATGATAAAAAATACTTTTTGATTATCATAATATAAACGATTAATAAACGAGTACAGTTTTCAGGTTTATGATGATGATCGATAACTGAAAGAAGAAAAAAAACCGTCTAGTATGAGATTCGAACTCTGAAAGATCACATAAAATATTGGAACTGAAGGCGAACGCTTTTCGATCAAACAAAATTATTTTGTGTTTTTAACCTACTTAGTATTTATGAGTTTGGCGTAAAAATCTGTTATACTTTTCCGCATAAATCTAAGATAGATTGACTGTCCAGAATAAATAAAGAAACATGAAGGAAGAATCCATTTTCAGTAAAAGAAAAGGATTTCGAATACATTGAAGACATTGCCAAGGATGCAGCAAAGAAGGTGGGCTCCCTCTACCGTGCTAGAAAACTCCTCACACCTGACATCATCCTGTATCTCTACAAAGCCACCATCCGCCCATGCATGGAGTATTATTGCCACATCTGGGCTGGTGCATCATCCACTAGAGACTCCCTATTAGACTAGGTCCAAAAAAAGAGTCACCAACTTAATAGGTTCCTCACTATCCAACAAGCTCCAGTCCCTGTCCCATCGCCGCAATGTAGCATCCTTGTGTCTGTTTTACAAGTACTTCAATGGATTATGCTCCGATGAACTGGCTACCCTAGTGTTCCCTCGACGTAAATTCACTAGACAAACTCAACAATCAGCTAAATCCCATCCATTCACTGGGGAGGTCCCCAGATGCCGGAGAGCTTTCTACTCCAATAGCTTATTTCCTCGTGTTGCTACCTCTGGAACTCCCTCACTGCCCCCTGTTTCCCGACAGTACTGACATGCAGAAATTTAAAACTGCGCAGCTCCCAATTTAGGTTGACCCCCCCAAAAAAACCTTCTCCCTTTTTTCTCAGTAGCCCCTTACGTCTACAGTGGCGGCCTGCCTTGTTTGGGGTGAACTATGTTAAAAAAAAAAGTACGATGAATTAACTAACAGCAAACAATCCTGACTTATTTTATGCGTTTATTTAGTTATCTTTACATGTAGTGAATAGATCTAGATTATTATAAGCATGTTGTTCGATCGGCTAATAATTGAAAATATCAAACTAGAAACGGAACGCTAAAAATATCGGAACATTTCTTTCTAATGTTGTTTTTATGTGCTTTTAATTATAAATAATCAGTTTTTTAAAAAGTTCCGAAGACTTCTGATATCGATAAGGACATCGGATTGAAGGTGCTTATTCCTAGTTTGGCTCTTTCTTCAACTAGTTATCTGTGAATCCGCGACACACATGCTGCGCACATACATAAATACATGCAGACATATTTGCTTTACATACAAGTAACTTACAGCGTTGCCTCATTCTGTATGTCTGTCTATCCCCCCCCCTCTCTCTCTCTCTCTCTCTCTCTCTATATATATATATATATATATATATATATATATATATATATATATATATATATATATATATATATATATCCAGTTGGATTTATCTTCGCCTGTCTCCTTCACTTTTAATTGCTCTTATATGCGCGATTCTCTGGTTTAACTTTAGCTAACGTTGCAATCTGCATCTGAACGACAGCAAAGAATGTAATACTGTTTACTATCCACGAATGTATTTTCGGAAAATGGTGATTGGTCTGCAAATATTACTTTACTTGGAAGTAGAAGAAAATTTTAAAAATGTCATGGAAAGCAACGGCCAAAAATAAACACATAATCAAACTTAGAAAATAGTAAAGAGAAAATATCTTTTTATGGCATTTTTTTTTTTTGTGTGTGAAGCGAGTAGTCGAAGCGACACCGTGCTGTGTCTCAATGAATAAATTGCGGGGGGGGGGAGGAAGTTTCTGAATTAAAATCTAAATTAAAAAAAAATAAAATAAAATAAAGTTCGTTAGTTAGTTTTGGTGTTTCACGGCATGTCAACCTTTGTTAAATCATTATGTCAAAACTGAACGTATATTTGTATACGGATGGATCGTAGATTAATTTTGTTTGTGGGTCTATATTTTGTAATTTTGTAAATAAATAATTATCTATATTTCGTATTATGTAAATAAGTAATTATCTAAACAGTAGATTCAATTAAAATCATTAAAGATGAGTGTTTGACTAGAGACCACCTTCTTTAACATCCCAGTAATGGTTCAATAATGGTGTACTGAATCTTTGTTTTGTTATTGAATGTGCTATTGTGATTATAAAATATTTTTCTTTTAATTTCCCTTAAGATCACTATTTCTTAATTTGATACATTTAAGAAAAGAAGAACTCTAAACTCCCTTTCAAACAAAGGGAGTGGCACCCATTGGCTGATAGAAATGAATAGCCAGGAATAGCGTAATAAAAGCAAGGGATATGTTTTGTTTGTAGCTAGAGTGATAACTAATCTATATATATAAAACTCAATGTGTGTGTGCCTTATAGAAAGTTAGTTTTAAAAATCTACACGTCTATTCTCATGTAAAATTAACAGAATTAGATAATGGAATAATTCCCAGATTTATAAATGCACCCCTAAGAGGTGAATATCGGGCAGATTTCGTCAAGGAGGGTCGAATTTCAATGTAATTATGTAATAATTTGAAAATGCTGAGTCATTACTTCCGGAGACTACTTTTCATTTTATTTAACGTTTCTTAACGTCATTTCTCTTCAAATGGAGGGTGTAAGAAACTCGCCAATTCCTGCCACTACGCCAAAGTCCGCCAATACTGGCCAGTGCCCTCCACTTCCAATCACTTCCGCCACTACCTGCCACCGTGTACGCCCAGGTCCTATTTTATCTCATTTGTATTCTCATGTAAAATTAATAGAGGGAGATAATGGAAGTATTCCCGAATCTCTAAATACACTTCTAAGGAGTCTATGGGGCCAATTTTGTCAGGGGGGTCGAATGTAATTATGTAATAATTTGAAAATGCTGAGTCATTATTTCCGGAAATAACTTTTTTATTTTATTTAACGTTTCTTAACGTCATTTCTCTTCAAATGAAAAAGAGGTAAGAAACTCGCCATTTCTCGTCACTACGCCAAGGTCCGACACTACCCGCCACTGCACGCCATATCACGCCATTACCCGCCACTTTGTACGAACAGGTCCGATTTTATCTAAAAGTGTACTCTTATGTTAAATTGATAGAGGAAGATAATGAAAGTATTCGCAAATTTCTAAATGCATCTCTAAGAGGGATATAGGGCAGATTCCGTCAGGGGAGGTCGAATTTCAGTGTAATTATGTAATAATTTGAAATTGCTGAGTCATTACTTCCGGAAATAATATTTTATTTTATTTAAGATTTCTTTAAGTCTATTCTGTTCAAATGGAGATGGTAAGAAACTCGCCACTGCCCGTCACTACGCAAAAATGTCCACTACCCTCCACTACCCACCACTGTCAGTCACCATCCTCCGCTACGCCCAGCCTCAGCAACTGCCCGCCACCACCCGCCACTATACGCCTAAGTCCGTCACTGCCTGCTACTTCCCGCCAGTGCTCGCTTCTACTCGCCACTGACCGTCGTTGTGCTCAGGTCAGCCACTGCCCGCCACTACACCCAGGTCAGTCATTGCCCGCCACTACCCGCCACTGTACGCCACTACTTACCCTATGCCCAGGTCAACCACTATCCGCCACAGCCCGCCACTGTGTACGCCCAGGTCCGCGACTACATTCCACTCTGTCCACCATTACCCGCCACTCTATCCACCACTGCCAGCCATTACCCGCTACTGAGTTTAGTAGTGTGCTCTGGAGGCAACCATAATTTTATTTGGCTGGTTCCTTAGCGCTTTGGGGGCATCCTAAAAACGGGAGCAATGAATGTAAATGTCAAATAAATAGAAAAATGCTCAACATCCTAGATAGAGCAGGTGCGTTTAAACGCAGCGTTGCCCGGGAGAAACAACTTATCTGTCTTTTGTTAACTCGGTGTTTACCGGGGACCATAATAGTAATAATTCGGTTTTCTATTTGGTAAGTGGTATAAGTTAATCCAAAGTGCTCGATATCATAGATAGAGCAAATGTGTTTAGTCGGCGTTGTCCGGAAGTCATCAATATTTTAGATAGAGGAATCCTACATCGAGCAGATGTTTTTAAGTGCCGCGTTGCCCGAGAGAAAGAGTTTTACAGTATTTTGTTATGCTATTTTATACAAGAAAATGTGCTCTGTGTTGCTCGGGAATAAGTGTTCAATATCCTAGACAGGGCAGGTGTATGTAATAATACAATAGTTCATATTAAATGTGGTATATGCTTGATTGAGGAAGGGAAAACGGGAAATTCGGTATTGCTCGGGTATACACTAAAATACATATAGGTTTCATTATATTTTGAGGGGAGAGGGTGGTAAGAAACTCTGCGTTGCCTTGGAATAAATTAAAACAATATAGATATTATTATATATTTTAGGAAGTGAATGGTGAACAAACTCAGCGTTGCCCGGGAGCAATAACCTTAAAACTGAAAGCTCAGATGAATAACTTACATTATTATTATTTTCAATGCATTAAAGGAAGAATGAAATTGGCTCGACGCAGGTTTAAAAAGGGTGGGGAGAGAAATGTAGGGAAACAAGGAAGGGGAAGAAAGAAAGATAAAGGGACGGATTGGGATAGATAGTAAAATAGGAGTTTTACTATAAAGATGTTACATACAATTTTAACCTCTTTTATTTTGTTTAATATCATCCTGGGAAACGTCGGATAGCCCTGCTAGTTAGATATAAAAACACCTGCTAAATATAAATCCACGAAAGTAACCAAATGATTTGCCCTATGGAATAAAGCATATAAAAATTTATGGAGCTTCGTTGCCATAAATTTATTTTCAT
>OY744523.1:130894687-130942187 GCA_963556195.1 Sepiola atlantica
TTTATGATAGATTTTAAACTCATCCCACTTAAGGTTACCAATACTACAATCTAAAAGGTTATGGAAACAAAAAGCTACATTCAAAGCATTTAGATTAACATGTAGCTATTTGTTTCCATAATCTTCTAGATTTTAGTATTGGTAACCTGAAATAGGAGGAGCTTAAAATCTTTCTTAAAAAAAGGTTTCTTTTAAAAGATTTTCAAGATGTCGTATATATATATATATATATATATATATATATATATATATATATATATATATATATATATATATATATATACATCGGTTGTCTTTAATGTCTCTTTCCTCTTCAACTTTTCGTTGGAATTTCTGATAAAATAACTGGAAAGTCTGCAATCAACACTGGTTGTTAGCAATGAGTTATCTACTGCTATTCTATAAGTTGATGATAAGCCATTCGTTTCCGAACTTTTTGATAAGTTGAAGATCTCTACTTCTGAGCTTTAAGCCCCATGTGATAAATTGAAGATGAAAGAGACCCCAGGCAAATGAGCAATCATTTTCTTCGTCTGGAGATTATTCTTCAATATACAAGAACACGGTTGAAGTAGACAACAATTTTGTATTTCTTGCCTCAATGGTTCCAAGATCCTCTGATATTAACAGAGGAATAGGAATTGTCAACTTCTGCATTTAGACGACTAAAACAATATGAAGCAGAAAAGACATATCAACACCTCTGAAGTTAATACTTTTGCAGAACATGAGACGAATCTCAATGGCTCTGAAGTGAAATGTTTAAGAACTATAGCTGGAGGAACTTTTAGTGATAGATGAAGAAAAGCAAGTATCAGACAGAAGCTTATACAAACGACGTTATTCAAACAAAAGAGATTAATGTTATTTGGACATGTTTTCCGACTACCAGACTCCAGTTATGTAAATAAATGATATAAAAATTTAATTGAAGAAAGATAAAGTGAACGACCACCGACCAGATAACTGTAAAAACTGTTATGCCGCTTCTAACAGCTGAAATATATATATATATATATATATATATATATATATATATATATATATATATATATATATATATATATATATATATATATTTCTATCTACATACGTATACGTTTTGTCCGTACGGGAATCATCAGCGTATAGAAGAATTATGCATACCGGTCGGCGAACTCGAACCTCGGAACACGAGTTATATTTCAAACTCAAATTCTAACGTCTTAGCCCACATGGCCGTTGGCAACGCCCCGGTAAATCAGCGAGAGATTAATCCTATTTAAAGGCAGCTGTCATAAATGCATTGCAGCCACGATGACGGTTGTGTTAATACTACTCAATATAGCCCAGCCTAGATTTGGAGGCGACAAATAATTATTACACATTTTAAAATTGTTATATATACACACACACACATATATATACATATATATATATATATATATATGTTTGTGTGTATGGGTGTGTATGTGTATACATATAAGGTTATGTACTTTGCTTGCATCGTATATGATATGTATATTAAGGGGCCAAAAAAGGCTATCACAATGGAAGAACTTGAAGTAGTTTGAAGAGATTTAAAAGATTTACTATAGTAAGATTTAATTTAAAAAATATAATTATAAAATCACTTCGGTTTTGTCTTTCTTCTTACTACTTCCACTGTTTTCATTGTGATAGCCTTCTATGATTTAACTCTCTACATATACAAATACAAACACACACCCAGACACACACACATATCTCTCTCTCTCTCTATATATATATCTATATATATATATATATATATATATATATATATATATATATATATATATATATATATATATATATAAGGCTTTACGCGCTCCACTACTTTTGGATCTGATCTTGCCCCTGCTCCAACGCCCAAAATTAGAGCTAGATCCTCTCACGCTCCCCATTTTCAAAAAAAAAGCCGTTCCAGCTCAAACTCCTATAAAAAGGAGCGGCTCTTTTTCACCGCTCCATAATGAAAATGTACATTCTCTCATAAACGTTCTATGTTGCAAACGAGTGGTCGAAGGATAGAGGTGGGCGTCAAAGGATCTCGTCAATATGGGTGGAGATGTCACTTTCAGTGTAAGGCCGTAAGATAATATTTGACAAAATCTCGCTAATATTTTGAGATGTGCTAAAGGTCATAGGAGAACATGTCGGATGGAGCATAGGATTATACGTAAATTTTCGTTTCCTGAGGTATAAAATAAAAATAGAAAAATTCCTGGAGTATTTTAAAACTATTTTCATTACATTAACAACCTATTTTTTTCAGCAAAGGAAGATTTGACCCGATATTTTTTTAGATTTGTTTTAAGTAAATAATGTTTTACTTTTAAACATTATTAGTGATTTTTTTTTAAGAAACCATTTCTCTGGGAGATGAGAGACAGCCAAGGCAACATTAAAGGTCGTGTTGTTGTTTAATATTTGTTTGTTTTACGAACGTAACTATATTGTATAATGTATATTATTATTTACCACAGAGAAACGCGCAAGTACTTTCAAACAGAATAGCCAAATAGCCAAATCAGAATAAGCAAATAGCCAAATCAAAATAAGCTAACAGCTAAATCAAATAGCAAATAGCCAGATGACCATAGTAATCTAGATAAATCAGAATAGGCAAATAGCTAAATCTACCTTTGTGGAGAGGGTTTTTTCGTTGCACAGCTCGTATAGTGCCTTGTTGCTGATAAGTTTCTTCGGCCAGCAGTGACCTGTGATGGAACGCAGGTGTCTGCGGTGCCACGCATCCAGCTTGTCAAGCATGGCTTTTGTTATTGTCCAGCTGTTGATATTGTAGAGCATGATGGACACGCAGTACGCGTTATAGAGACTGAGTCTAGTCTTCAACGAGATATCGGTTCGTCGGCTCCAGAGACTATGTAATGAATGAAACGCTACATTGCTATGTATACAGCGGGCTGTGACGTCTGTAGTGCTGCACAGTAGGGAGCTCAGGGTCTTGTTCTCTTGCTAGCTCTCATTGCCGCGGAGAAGCTTGCCTTGTGGGTCCAACTCTGTGGCTTCTGCAAAGTATACATGGCTAAACTCTGTTTTCATCTCGTTCATGAAGAGATTGTCCGTTTTCAGTTTCTCTGCCCCTATTGGCTAGAGCTGATCCAGAGGTTTCTTTTCTACGTCCAGGAAATCAACGAATAGGCTAAATCATAATCGGCAAATCAGAATAGGCGAATAGCGAAATAAGAATGAAAAGACTAAATCAGAAAATGCAAATAGCCAAATGACCATAGGCAAATCAGAATAGGCAAATAGTCAAATACATATATACATGTACATATATGAATATCAGAATAGGCCAAATAAGAATAGCCAAATAAGAATAGTCAAATAAGAATAGGCAAATAGCCAAATAAGAATAGACAAATAGCTAAATCAGAATACGCAGATAGCTTAATAAGAATAGCTGAATCAGAATAGGCAAATAATTAAACGGGAACAGGCAATAGCCAGATGACCATAGGTAAATAGCCAAATAAGAATAGGAAATAGCCAAATAAGTATAAGCAAATAGCTTAATCAGAATATGCAAAAAGCCAAATAAGAATAGGCAAATAGCTAAATCAGAATAGGCAAATAGCCAAATCAGTATAGGTAAATAGCCAAATATGTATAGGCTAATAGCCAGATGACCATAGGTAAATAGCTAAATCAGAATAAATAGTCAAATCAGAAAATGCAAATACTTTAATCAGAATAGGCAAATAGCCAGATGACAAAATAAGTTAATCAAAGTACGCAAATAGCCAAATACATACATACATGTACATATATATATCAGAATAGGCTAAATAATAATAGCCAAATAAAATAAGAAAATAGTTAAATCAGAATGAAAAGCCAAATAGCTCAATAAGTATAGGCAAATAGCCACATCAGAATAGGCAAATAGCCAGATTACCATAAGCAAATAGCTAAATAAGAATAGGCAAATAGTAGCCAAATAAGAATAGGAAAATAGCTGAATCAGAATAGGCAAATAACTAAATAAAAATCAAAAAGGCAAATAGCTAAATCAGAATCGCCAAATAGCTAAATTCTAATAGGCAAATAGCCAGATAGTCATAGGAAGATAGCCAAATGACAGTAGGCAAAAAGCCAAATAAGAATAGGCAAATAGCCGGATAACCATAGGCAAATAGCCAGATGACCATAGGCAAATAGCCAAATTATGATAAGCAACAACATAATGAGAATAGTCAAATAGCCAAATCACAGTAGGCAAATGGCATAAATAAATATATATGCATGTGCATATCTATCAGAGTAATAATGATAGGACAATCAGAATAAGCAAATAGCTAAATAAGAATGAATAGGCAAATAGCTAAATCAGAATTAGCAAATAGTCAAATAAGAATAGTCACATAGCCAAATCGGAATATGCAAATAGACAGATTACTAGAGTAAATAGCCAGATTGCCAAAGGCAAATAGGTAAATCAGAATAGGCATAGTAGACAGATGACCAGCGGCAAAAGCCAAATAAGAATAGGAAAATAGCTTAAACAGTATAGGCCAATAGCCAAATCAGAATCGCAAAATAGGTAAATCAGAATAAGGAAATATCCAAATCAGAATAGGCAAATAGTCAGATGACTATAGGCTAATAGCCAAATAAGAAAAAGCAACAAGCTAAATCAGAATAGGCAAATAGCACAATTTGAGTAGGCATATAGCCAAATAGATATATCAGCCACATAATAATAAGCCAAATCAGAATAAGCAAATATTTGATTTATCTTATTTAATAAGAATTAAAAGGCAAAACATAATAACAAAATCAGAATAAGCGATAAGCCAGATCAGAATAGGCAAATAGTTAAATCAGAATTAATAGCATAATCAGAATAGGTAAATAGCCAGAGTACCATAGGCAAATAGCCAGATAGCTATAGGTAAATCAGAATAGACATAATAGCCAGATGACCATAGGCAAATAGTCGCTAGATTACCAGAGGCAAATAGTAAATCAGAAGAGACAAATAGCTAAATCATAATAGGCTAATAGCCAAATCAGAATAGGCAAATTGCCAAATCAGAATAGGCAAATAGCCAGATTTCAATAGGTATTGAAATCTGGCAAATTTTCAAATAAAAAATTGTCAAAAAGCTATATCAGAACAGGGACATAGCAAAATCAGAATAACCAAATAGTTCAATCAGAATAAACAAATAGCCAAATCAGAATAAGAAAATAGCCAGATGACGATAGGCAAATAGCAAAATTAGAATAGGCGAAAATAGGCAAATAGCTAAATCAAAATGGGAAAATAGCCAAACCAGTTAAATCAGAATAGAAAATAGCTAAATCAAAATAGAGAAGTAGTTAAATCAGAATTGGCAAATAGTTAAATCAAAATAGGCAAAAAGCTAAACCGGATTACCATAGGCAAATAGCGGAATCAAAATAAGCAAATAGCCAGATGACCATAAGTAAATCAGAATAGTCAAATAGCCAAATAAGAATAGGCTATTCCATATTTGCCTGTTCTGGTCATCTTGCTATCTGCGTATTCTGATTTAGCTTATGACTACAGGCAAATAGCTAAATCAGAATAAATCAGATAACTACAGGCAAATAGCTAAATAAGAATAGGAAAATAACAGAATCAGATTACTATAGGCAAATAGCTAAATCACAATAGGAAAATAGCTAAATAAGAATAAGCAAATAGTCAATCAGAATACACAAATAGCCAAATGCTAATAGACAAATAGCTAACCTAGATGACTATGAGCAAATAGCAAAATCAGAATAGGCAAATACCTAAATCAGAATATGCAAATAGAAAAATCAAAATAAGCAAATAGCTAAATCAGAATAGGCTAATAGCCAAATCAAAATAGGCAAATTTCTGAACCAGATGGCCATAGACAAATAGCTAAATCCGAAAAAACAAATAGCTAAATCAGAATAGCCAAATAGCCAAATAAGAATAGGCAACTCATTTATGTATATATGTCTTTATGTATATACGTGTGTATGTGTATATATATATATTTATATGTATTTATGTATATATATGTATGTAAATATATATATATATGTAAATCAGAATTCCAAAATATATATATATGTAAATATACATATATATTTCTTTTCGTATATATACATATATATATATATACATATATACACATTATATATACACATACGTACATATATATATACGTATATAGATATACATACATATATATACACACACATATATATATACATACGTACATACACACATATATATAGACATACATACATATATATACACATATATTTATATATACACATACACATATATATACACATTTTATTTAGTTTGACACTACAGATAATTATGTTTTTTTAAATAAAATACTATCCGAAACAATGGTTCAAAAAATATGTCTACACACGTTTTCTAATATACACATTCAGACATATATATACACACATACGTACATATATATAAACATACATATATACATATATGTATATATAAACACATACATATATGTACACATATACACATACATACATATATCTATATATTAACATACATATATACATATATGTATATGTAAACACATACATATATATACACATATATACACATACATATATATATACATACACTTACACATATATACATACAGACATATATATATATAAATATATATATATGTATGTATATATATACACATATATATATGTATATATATGCATACATATATATATTTATATATATAGATATAGATATATATGTCTGTATGTATATATATGTGTATGTGTATGTGTATATATATGTATGTGTATATATGTGCATATATATGTATGTGTTTATACATACATATATGTATATATGTATGTTTATATATAGATATATGTATGTGCTTATATATATATATATGTATGAATGTGCATATGAGAAAGGGTGTATAGACATATTTTTAAACCATTGTTTAAGATAGTATTATTATTTTTTTAACATAAAAAGCTGTAGTGTTAAAATAAATAAAATGTATATATATATATGTGTGTATGTGTATATATATGTATGTATATATATATATATCTATGTATGTATGTACGTATGTATATATATATATGTATGTGTATATATATGTATGTATGTACGTATGTATATATATATATATGTATGAGTGTATATATATTTATGTATGTCTATATACGTATATATATATATATATATATATATATGTACGTATGTGTATATATATGTATGTATATATATACATATATGTATGTATATGTATGTATGTATATATATATATATATATGTATATACATATATGTATATATATATGTGTGTATATATATGTATATATATATGCATATATATGTGTATGTATTTGTATACATATTTATGTATGTATATATATGTGTATATATGTATATATATATGTGTATGTATGTGTATACATATTTATGTATGTATATATATGTGTGTGTATGTATGTATATATAAATATGTGTATATATATATATATAGGCTTTACGCGCTCCACTACATTTTGAGCTGCTCTCGCTTTTGCTGTAATGTCCAAAATTCTCACGATGTCCATTTTCAAAAAGGAACCGCTCCAGCTTAAACTCCTTTTTTCAGCGCTCCATAATGGAAATGTACATTCTTTCATAAGTGTTCTATTCCGCCAATGATTGGTCGAAGGATAGGAGTGGGCGTCAAAGGATCTAGTCAATATGGGTTCGGATGTCACTTTAAATGTAGACCGTAAGATAATATTTGAAAAAATCTCGCTAATATTTAGAGATGTGCTAAGGGTTATAGGAGAACATGTCGGACGAAGCATAGGATTATACGTACATTTTCGTTTCCTGGGGTATTATAGAAAAATCCCTGAAGTATTTTTTTAATTTAATTTTCATTACATTAACAAACTATTTTTTTCAGGGGAGGAAAATGTGACCCGATATTTTTTCTATCTTATTTCGATTCCTCGTCGAATCATCCTCATATGTCAAAAAGAGAAAAAAGTGCATTTTTAAAAAGACGGCGGAGAAACTCGCAAAGAATGTTTTTCACATTGCTCCAGAGAAAGTCGTTGACGATTTAAATTCAGCGACGCTAGAATAGCATCACAGAACAAAATCGCATTACATTAAGCATTTTAGAATTTTACTACTGATTTCATATCTGATGTTATTAATTTTAGGTTGTGTTTTTATGTAAATAATTTCCAGTATATATTTTTTTTTAATTGGTTTCGGAATGTATAATTTTAGTCTTATTAACTAGAATTTGTCTTAAATCAGAAGGAGGGCAGTTATGTTTTTTAGATGTTGGTAAATTGAGCTAGATGCACGGTAAGACGGCGAGATAGGGTAGAGCTTGTAAAACCAATATAGCTATTAGCTTTATTATTATTATTATTATTATTATTATTATTATTATTATTATTATTATTATTATTATTATTATTATTATTATTATTCACTCACTAGGAGTTATCACACTGGTCATCGTCAGAAATCGCCCACTGCCAACAACCCGTGGTATTCCCTGGGGTCTGAGTGACAACAAGTCTCCTCAGACTTCCAGTATGCTCCATCTCTTTTCGTTCATCACCGCTGATGACCTTGCGGTATCGCAACAGCCACCTACTAACGATTTCCCGCTGTTAAGGGCCCCGAGTGGCAACAAGCCTCCCCAAGGTCCCAGAGCTGTCCGCGCCTTTCCAGTGGAGGTCTGGTTTGCGCTTTCCCTCCTCGACCCTCTGTTCATAATTTTCGTGGCGTTAGCCTATGCTTGCGCCTCTCTCGTGCGGTTGTATTTTCCCCGGTTCTGTTGTCTTGTGCTTCCATGTGTGTGTTCTCCATTCGTTGCTTATGTGGGTTGGTTTCCGCATTCGAGGACATTTCTCAGGATTGTAGCTGTTTTGATCATTACTGTCCTTTGTATGGTCTCAGTTATCCCTTTGATTCCTATTTCTCCTAGTCTTTTCTCCATGTTTTGGGGGACTGTTCCTAGTGCTCCCATGATTATTGGTGTTATACTGACTTTCTTCATGTTCCATATTCCTTTCAATTCTCTGGCAAGTTCAGTATATTTGCTTCTTTTTTCCGTCTATTTGATCTTCACTCTGTGGTCTGCTGGAACGGCAAAGTCCACGATTTTGCAGGATTTTTCTTTCTTGTTGATTATTATCATATCCGGTCTCCTTGCTGTTATGGGTTTGTCTGTTTGTACATTCATATCCCATATGATTTTGTGTTTTTCGTTTTCTAGTACAGTTTCTGGTTTGTGTTTGTACCGTTTTTTTGCATTATTATTATTATTATTATTATTACTATTATTATTATTATTATTATTACTATTATTATTATTATCATTATTATTATTATTATTATTATTATTATTATGGGAGTTACATTCTCCCAAAAGGCATTAAAACTTATAAATAATAGTGGTTCTTTCTAGTGGTTTGATGGTTGGGGAGAGAGTTGTTTTTTACTATAATAATGGGTCTAATTTTATTATTATTGTCAATTGGACATATGTATGTAATAGGCAATAAATCTAAAAGATCGAATGTAAACCATACTGCCTTTATTCTCTGAAAATTTATTTTCAATATCTGTGGTAAGACCACAAATTTCTAGAATTCATTTTCTGAAAATTTAGATACAATGTAGAATGAGGTGCAGCCTGGGAAAAAGCCGTCGCCTTGATCATGATCTTATTTCAATTAGCTTGAAGAAATCGATACGGATGAGAAGGTCGGGTAATTATATATATATATATATATATATATATATATATATATATATATACAGGGTGTTTCAAAGGTCTTGGGACATAACGATTTTTAATAACTCAAAAACTATTAGGAGTTGAAAAATTAAATTGGTACCGTTGGAAAGGTTAAAGTTTCAGGTTTTGTAGGGAATCTTCAAAGTTGCTCAATATGAGCACCATTCGTCACACGGCAGACATCTAGTCGATAGTCCATTTCCTGCCAAACGCGTTCCAGCATCTTGACGTCAATGGTTCCCACAACTGCCGTTACTCGAGCCTTTAGTTCGTCAATATCTCTTGGAAGGGGCGGCACATAGACTTGTTGCTTGACAAAGCCCCAAAGGAAAAAGTCACACGGGGTAAGATCTGGAGACCTAGGAGGCCAGGGCATGAGAACGTCATCACCTCGCCCAGATCTCCCAATCCATCTACCAGGCAGCCTTGTGTTAAGAAACTGCCTTACTCTAAGACTCCAGTGTGGTGGTGCACCATCTTGTTGAAAAATGAAGTCATCAGATTCTGCTTGTTCCAACTGAGCCATTAACCAGTCTTCCAGCATGTTGAGATAGGATTCACCAGTGATAGTTGCCTCTTCAAAGAAGAACGGTCCATAGACACCTTTCTTGGAAATTGCACAAAACACGTTCACTTTTGGTGAATCTCGCTCGTGCTCAAGAAGTTCATGAGGATTCTCAGTACCCCATATGCGAGTGTTATGCTTGTTAACTTTGCCATTCAGATGGAAGGTCGCCTCATCGCTAAAAACAAGCCGGTCATCAAAGCCGTTATCTTCCAACTTCTCTTGCATTGCAATGCAAAAGTCACGGCGAAGTGGCTTATCAGTGTCCTTCCACTTTTGGACCAACTTGAGCTTGTAATGTACCATTTGCAGTCGTTTCCTTAAGACACGCCAGACAGTTGCTGGAGCAAGCTGAAGTTCCCTGCTGGCTCTTCTCACTGATTTACGGGGGCTCCGCTGAAAGGCTGTCCGAACTTGCTCAACTGCATCTTCTGAAGTTGAAGGGCGACCTGTTCGCTTACTTGGGCACAAACACCCATCTTTCACAAATTTAGCATGCCATCTGACAATGGATTTCCTTTCAGGGGCTTCTTTTTTAAATTTCCTGCGAAATGCACGCTGAACACATGTCCACGATTCAGTCTTTGCAAATTGGAGGACGCAAAATGCCTTGTCTTGTTTAGAGAACGCCATTACTGCACCTGGAAAGATAACACGAAAATCATTAGTATGACCAAAAACTTGATTAAGCAAGCTTTAAAATGGCACCAGTTTCATTTTTCTACCTGGAATAGTTCATGAGATATACGCATTTGTAATGTTCCCAAGACTTTTGAAACACCCTGTATATATATATATATATATATATATATATATATATATATATATATATATATATATATATATATATATATATATCAAATATGAAAATGTATTTAACAAATATGAAAATGTATTAATGTAAGCCTTACAATTCTTACGGGGATTAAACCCATTTGTATAGCTTAATTGCCACAAGATATTTTTATACTTTACTACTAAGCACTACTCACGTATTGAGAACTGTTGAAGTAAATACTGAAAATCTATATACGATATATTATATCACCTGATAATATGATAGATGTATACATGAAATAATATACATATACATAAATGTGTGTGTTTGTGTGTATAGAGATAGATAGATAGATAGATAGATAGATAGATAGATAGATAGATAGATAGATAGATAGATAGATAGATTTCGGCGATTCCAAAACTTGTTCAATTCAAGTTCTTAATAAAGAGCATACACTAAAGTATTATTGTTGTTTACAACTGTTTCGAATCAGCATTTATTTTAAGTCACACAATGAATCATAAAATGTATAAATGCCAAAACAATTTTTTTTTAATCTGAAATTTCGTAATGTTGTTACTGGTTTCCTACGCAATGTTATTAAGTTTAGGTTGCTGTTTTTTACAAATAATAACATTATGTGTGAAGCCAGTAACAACATTTTAGAATACTTAACGTAATACCAGTTTGTATTCTTACGCATATTCTGGCGTCGCAGTATTCCAATTGTCAACGTCTTTCCTAGAACAATGCGAGACCGTTCTTTTGGTGTCTAACAGACTTAAGGTGCCCGTTTCTCAGCTATCTTTTGAAATTCTCTTCTTTTCTCCAGCTTTTTTGTTCGTTTGCTTTTGCCACCTGAGGAAGAATCGACGAAGAATCGGAAACGTTCTTGCTACCTCTGGAAGATACATTAATTTTTCTGGATTTAACACAAAAAAGATCATTCGAAAAGTGTTAAAACATGAAAAAGGTATAGTTAAGCAGTAGAATTCTCTTATTTTTTAACAATGTTTGCTAATATATATATATATATATGTGTATGTGTGTGTGTGTGTGTTATATATATTTGTGTGTGTGTTCAGTAATGGAAGTTAAATTAGAAAAATATTTCATTGCTACCAATTGTTTCTTTTCATAAACTTGCGTTTATAATTACCTTATTATTCGATGTTTATGTGGCGGATGCCCAAATTATATGGTCGTTTACACACTGTGTGTTCATGGCGTCGCGACTAAATCAATGTTATGCGTGGAACGAAACAGACAATTTATAGATAAAGGAATTTGATTATAATGAAGATCAAGACCCACTCTCTCCACCAGACATGCCATTAGTGTACAAGATCACAGTATGAGACGCACGTGTTATTTAGGAGTTGTTATTCTGTTTGCCATTGTTTTTTATCTACCAGAGCTGGTGGCGTAAAGATTGATTCTTATCTTTCCCGGGAGTATTAGTGGAACTTGAACACCGGATGCCGTGCATATAGTTTACACTGATATCCATTGCGCCATTTCCATTCCTGTAAGACAATACGTTAATACGTTCGTGACATGCTGGTCTTTGATTAAATCTCTACTTGACAACGTTCCCATGTGAGAACACATTATAAAAGAGCTTTTCAATTTTTAGTAATTAATGGTGCCACGTGTAGTGAATATACTTGTATCAGGGTATTGCTTGTACATTGACTTTCACGGCACAGCAAACAGCACCTGCAAAACACCAACCTTTAACTGATTTAAACGTTGACGGACGAACCGACCAGATTAGACAAGTCTTTAACGAATAAGACCTTCAACGAACACCGTTTTCAACGACCAGGGCCGTCAATGAACACCGTCTTGAACGAACAGAACCTTCAACAAACATTGTCTTCAACGAACAAGACCTTCAACGAACACCGTCTCCATCGAACAAGACACTCAACGAACATTGTCTTCAACGACAAAAACCTTCAACGAACGCCGCCTTCAACGAAACGTAAAGCGAACATAAGCCGATTAGAACCGAGCGGCGGACTAATCACTGAACTAACTGGCGCGGCTGACTTTGTCGCTCCGGATGTCCATCCACAACCACTTGTTTGAGATAGTCATTGCATACTTTCCGCTGCAGACACATTACACAAATTGACATCCCTTCGACTGGCGTAGGCACCCGTTATCACTGGTTGTAGTGAGCAATTCATTGTTCTCTTCGGTTCTACTACACCACGACTAAATTTGGGGGAATTTGGACAATTTCTCAAGTTATCTGATATGCTCCCTCTTAACTTTTAGGTTTAATAATTTTGAAGCAATTTACTAAGTATTTTTTCTACTTTGAAGTGTAAATGAATTTATTATACATCTGGGAACATTCCCTTATCTCAAGCATGGGTTATTGTATAAGCATTAAGGATTTATGATTTCTACACGAAAACTAATGTGAATTTATTTTGATTATTCGGACTATTGTTCTCATTTTGGATGTTATTCTCACAACGTTTTTGCCGATGTAAATCTGGCATTCTTCACTAGCGTCTCGTCGGACTAGGACACGGCGCAACGGATATAAGTGCCAAGTAATAATCAGTTCTAAGTGACAGTCTTATGGAAGGTTAAATGGTCAATCCTCAGTTCGGGCGATACTAACAATACAATTATGAATTACTTAAGACTTCTAACCGGTCATGGCTGACAGAATGAGAGAAAGCTATGGCTGTTCAGTTCGAAATTCCGTACAGATTCCTGAGTTCAACATAAAGATTCCGGACTTCGACGAGACGAATCGGGTTGACCACGTTAGATTTTGCAGGGATATGCTGTTAGCCTCCTACATACAGCACCTGTTATTCCCAAATGGTCACCCATCTGATATTCATAAGGATCAACGTCGCGTAACTTCGGTGATATAATAAGAATCAGCGTTTCAGCGTTGTTATGACGTAACATTGCTATAAGATTATATTAATTGTCAAAAGTATCTACTCAATAATCCATGGGAGCGAATGTTCTTTTCAAGTAGAATGCAAAATATCATGTGCGGACAATGAAATGTATCAAATTGTGTTATACATTCGTTTCCGTGGTCATCGCACTGGATTTATTTATACTCTCCCCGTATTGGCAATGTAGCCGTCTTGGGTTTTATCTCCGTGGCAAGTATTTGCATTGTAATTAATAACTGACCAGCTACTATATTTAAGAATATTAATGTATTAACTCAATTCAATAAACCATTACCGGCCGGTCTGTTACGTCATTAATTCTGATGAATTTTACTTATAATAATCTTATTTATAAAACAGTGTGTAACAGTGTATATGACCACACACACGTTAGATTCGTGTCTGGCGAACTATTTAAATTTAACTTATTATTTCAAAATAATTTTCTCTAACATAACACGTGATCTGCTCGACCAATCACGTTTAAGGCTTTCTTATCATCCCTCCCCACCGCTTTCATTCTATAAAAATTGATGTTCAATAGTTGTAGTGGAACCACAAATATCGTTAATTTATTCTCTTTCCATTTTGCTGCAATGTGGGAAGAGGTGCAGCCTGTGAAAGGCCCTCTCATTGATTGTGATCTAATTTCAATTAGCTCGAAGAAATCGATACGGATGGGAAGGTCGGGTAATCATATATATATATATATATATATATATATATATATATATATATATATATATATATATATATATATATATATATTTATGATGTAATTTTCTCAAATTGTCAAAGTCAGACTCAAATAGCCTTTTAGCTGACAAATCAAACTTTGTGTCTGACGAGCGAATTTTTATTTGTTATTGATATACTCCGCTTTTGGCCATATAACATACGTACTTCCCTACGATTTGACTTATTCCGGTCACAACAATTGATATTTTATGAAACATTTTTACGAATCATCTGAAAGATTTACATCAACAAGGAGAATACCTTTTATAATAATTGAAGAATATAAAAACAGTGCTCTCCCTTGCAACAAAAATGCTATTTCTCTTTTTTGTATAAGTTAAAACAATGTGCTGTGCAAACCAAGACGAAACTTAAAAATTCAAATTACATGACGATCAACGCCGGGTACGTACAGCTAATATATATATATATATATATATATATATATATATAAAATATTTGTTATTGTTTATTATCTATGTACGTATACGTTTCGTCCCTTTTCAATCGAGACTCATCAGCATGGAGATATGACTATTCACTACCGGTCGTACGATTCGAAACCCTGGATTACAAGTAATTTTCAACTTAAATCCAACGTCGTTAATCGCGCGGCCAATATTTGAATAGCCGATAAATCATATTCCAAAATAAAGAGTCTGTATACTTCTATCCACGTTTCAAAACGGTTTTTTTAATATACAATTAACGGTAATTTATTAATATAAATCGTTCAAATAAAAATATTAATCTCTCTTCAGAACAGTTCTCGGAAAGAAATGAACCCGGTGAGTAACATACGCACATTTAATTTTTGTATTGTTTTATATTTAGGATATATAAAGTTAGCTATGTGTATATGTTTATGTAGTTTTCGTTGTACAGGATAAACTCTTAAACTAATAAACCAGTCTCTGAATTTTTAAATGTGGATTGATAATATGTATTAGTTGGATTGTTCGAACTACTGTTCTCATCTTGAGTGCTATTCTCACAACTTTTCGGCGATGTAACCTCCGACCGGCTATTATTGGTGAATTGTAGAAAAAATGCTTCTGTTCTTTTTTCCAACAAATCATAGTCGTAAGAATTCAAAATGTGTGATGTGTTTATGAAACGGAAAGAGTGTTGAATTGTTTTTATTTTCGTATTCATTCGGATCCGTACCGATTTGATATAATGTTTTTTTCATTTTTTAGATGAACATTCGCATTACTATTATTTCATATTATTAATCCTTATCTAAAAAAGGAAGAAACATTATATCAAATCGGTACGGACCCGAATTAATAATGGAAACGACTCAACGCTCTTTGCGTTTTATCAACACATCACACATTTTGAATTACAACCCCGATGGTTTGTTGGAAAAAACGAACAAAAATATTTTTCCACCATTCGCCAATAAGAGTCATTATCGAGATACATCTGAAGAAGGTCGGAGGTTACATCGGTCGAAACTTTGTGGGAATAATACTCAAGTTGAGAACAGTAGTTCGAACAATCCAAATAATGCATATTGAACCGGTAATTGTGAATTTTGGAATATATATTCTCGATAATACGATGAATAATATGGGTACATTATTTTTGGTAATATTTTTGTAATTTAGAGGGTGCAAGTGTATAAAGTTAGCTATGTGTATATCGTTTAATAAATATTCCCCCAATTTAAGTTTCTTTTAAGTATTTCAAACGGATTTTAGGGCGCATAATATTGACACGAAGTCTAATTTGAGAATTCAAAAATTTCGGATTTGCATTGAATTTGACTCAGTCATTAGGCATCAATTCAGCAAGATTCCCTGAATTTCAATTTCTTCTTAAGATCCTTTGAGCTTAAGTCTTAAATTTTCTTGAATCAAAATAATGTAATATATTTTGAACAAACTTGGAATAAGAATTCTAGAAATAGGGTATCATCGTATATTGATTTAAATCTTCGTTTGTAAACATAAAAGTGGTGCAAAACTTTTCTGTTCAAGGAATTCATTTTACCCATTCTGGGACGGGTATTCATCTAGTGTACATATATGAAGTGTCTCTTTCCTTCAAACCTTAATTACAAACATGATTCATTGTTATATGTTATTTCTTGGTAAAATATGCAACTCAAGTCGATATTTTTAGGTTTACGTTTATGTGCAATTAATGTTAATTGACGAACAGGGAATTAATTAAGGAAAAACGGATTCCATTTTATTATTTTTATTTACTGATATATTGTATTAGTTTTAATTATATGAATAAAAATACATTGAGAAATGTGTACCGTTTCTGAAGATTAACGGAATACAAAAACAATAAGCATTGAAGGTGGAAATTGAATATTTTTTGCACTAAAGACAATTTCTTAAAAAATTCATTTTTTATTTATTACCCTAATCTTTTGTTATACTAACTTGAATTTTCTTTTTACTGTTTAAATTGAATAATAGGTTAATAATAAATAACTACCAAGTGTTAAAGATCAACATTTTAATATTAGTTTTGTGATGGTGAAAAGAAGGAGAGATACAAAAGAAAGTAGGCATATCTTGCCTCGAAGAAACATGCAATGACAAGGGAGGTATGCAGAGAGAGAGAGAGAGAGAGAGAAAGATAGAGAGAGAGGCAATGAAATTACATGGAGAGACGAACATAAATGTAGGTGGAGAGAGTGACGACCTCTCTAACATATCAGATTCATAAAGACGATGGTAGACACGGTTGTTAATTTATAGATTCAAATGTCTTTTCTGTGAGATTACGATTTAATTCTCTTCCTAAAATACGTTTAATTCTGGTTCTTCCTTGTAAGACATTTACTACATAAACTCTTCTACATACCACAACTGAAAATAACTTTCCTTTCAACCTTTGTGTGCTTAGCGTCAGGCAGAATTTCCATCAACAGAGCTTCTTTGTAAAGGGTTCCTATCTACGGAATGCATTACCACGGGACTGCTTCTCTGCAGAGTACAATATGGTTGACTTCAAATCCAATCTTAATAAATACTTGTCAGAAACCGTCCTTATAACTAATCAATTTAATTAATTCCTAGCATAATTTTCAATCCTCTCATAACATTCTTGATCGTTCAACTCACAATTCATCCATCTCGTTATTCATTATTGTTGAGTGGCTTTTGGCCTTAATATTTTATGAATAATTAGTAATATGCGGCATAATCACGTTGACACACCGGTTCCCGTTAGATCACCGAAGTTAAGCGATGTTGAGCCTGGTCAGTACTTAATGGGTGACCATTTTGGAATACCAGGTGCTGTATTTGCTCTTCGCTTATCTCGGAATTGCTTCCACTCATCCTGGCCTTCTCCTGGAATCATGCAGTGCCGACTCATGCGAAGTATGGTTGAGATTGCGCAACCCTTGCTTCACAATTACACGCACAGCCACAATTTCAGGGAGTATCCATTGTCTCTCAAAACTGGACGGAGGACATGATGGTTATGAATCAGTAAAAAAACAAAAAAGATAGTCAATTCTTTTCGACTGTTCATACTGCTTATTAAATTCTGCGCATAAAATTGACGCGTCAAGTTGTCTCATCATTTTTTTAAATACAGAGATTAGTATTATAGATCTTTCAGCCAATCAATTTTGACG
Source organism: Sepiola atlantica (assembly GCA_963556195.1). NCBI lineage: Eukaryota > Metazoa > Mollusca > Cephalopoda > Sepiida > Sepiolidae > Sepiola > Sepiola atlantica. The sequence continues at coordinate 130,913,111 of OY744523.1, forward strand.
GAATTTCAACTTCCAATTTTTTCAAATTAAATGTATGGATCTGATGCTCTTTGATAGCAGTGACATTATTAAGTTACTACTTAATAAGATATAACAAATATATGTGCTGGTACCTTTGGGAAAGATACGAAGAACCCATTTTTATTCTTCCTGATATACTGCTAAAAGGAGTGTATGTTTATGTTCCTGCCAACTACTCGGGGGCTATTAGATCAAATGAATGTGAAATTGTGTAAGACGGATACGCTAACTTTCAATATTCAACGAATAATAAGACGAATTCTGCAATAACTAAAGGCGAATGTCGCTATTAAACTATTTACATTTAACCTAGGTGATGATGAGTTATTTTTCAATATACTTATATATAATTTTGAAACGTTTATACACATAGTAGAGACACGATACTTAGCACATATTATAGCCAATCAAGTTCTGCCTCTTATAAGAGATTGATAAGTTTGGTCAAGGTCGAAATTTTGACAGAATTATAACTTGCAATTTTTTTTCAAATTTAATGTGTGGATCTGATGCTCCTTAATAACACTAACCACTATGCAAAATTTAAACATGATCAGATAATTAGTTTTTGAGTTATCAACATGTCCATGGCCTAACTAAAAGAGAAGTAAGGCCTGGATAAGACTTCGTCCCATCCTTACGTTGTCAGGTGGAGGAATGCAGTTTATCTTCTGTTGCTTAATATTGCAATTCGATGTTATGTTGACGCGTAAAGTAGTCTTATAATGTTTTAAAATATATAGATTAGTATTATCGATCTATCATCCAAATTAGGTTTGGTTGTATTTTTTACAATAGTAAACACAAAGACGTCAGTGTTAACGTTACGTTTCCGATTAGTACAGAGTCAGTGTAAACCTAACGCTGACCTTAGTTTTTTAATAAATATTTGTATTATATTATGTGACTTTTTTTAAATTGTCTTATCTTTTGTTTCAGTTTGAGATAAGGCATCCTGTCGGATGCCAGACATTCACCCTCTATTTCAGAACTCAAACCGAGAGATCTTCTAAAGATCTTAACGGTTCCTTTAAGCGCAATCGTTTGTATCTCTCTTGCACTTGGTTCACCAGCTATATTCGCCAAGTAGTTTTTTAAATTCGTTTTTGTGAGCTCGGTGGCTCTTATAATTACTGAAATGATGGAGATCTACCTAAGATTTCTTTTCATGTCGTACACAAGACCTTGGTATATCGTTATCTTCTCCCTATCAGCTCTGTTTAAGCCAGCATCATTAGGGGCATTGACTTCAAATAGGGTTGCTACTTTCACCCTCTTTCCCATATAACTATAATAGGTTTAACGGCTCCGTTTTCTAGGTATGTAGCTGTTGGGATTGCATAGTGATAGTGGATGGTGTCACACTTATTTCCAACAGTTCTTTCTGGTATAAGTTGCTACACTGGATATTCCACTTTTTACAAATGGTGTGTAACTGTGGACTATAGAGTTCAACGGAAAATATCAGAACACAGTGTTTTGAGTTTTTATTCGAAAAAAGAAACGAAAATGAAATGTCCGTTTTTACGTGTGTTTGTGTGTCTGCCAAATACCTTCAGGCTATTAGATCAAAGGAATGTGAGATTTTGTTGGAAGGATACACTTACAGTGCAAACTGTCTTATACGAGGGTCACTCGGTAAATAAGACGCATGACGCAATAAAAACAACGAGCACGAACTTCACTGAGGGAAAATGTTTGGCTTTATTTTTCAATATAATTTTTTTTTAAACATATTCTCATCGAAAGACAAGCTTCTGTATTCATCCATCCTAAATGATAAAGTTTACAACAAATAATAATGTATCCATGTTACTCAGCGGGTTGTCGAGAATATATATTCCAAAATTTATAAAGATTTTTGTCATAAAAATAAATAACTTTATATATATGCATCCTCTAAATGTTAACATTTAAAAAAATGTTCCCATTTTACTCAGTGTAATTTTAGAATATATATATATATATATATATATATATATATATATATATATATATATATATATATATATATATATAAATATGTATATATATATATATATTCAAATTCATAAAGGTCCGTTCATTAGTTTAGGAGATTGCCCTGTACATACACAACACACACAACACACACATATATACATTCATATATATATATATATATATATATATATATATATATATATATATATATATATATATATACATATATATTAGCTCGTAATTCTAGGCTGAAACTACGAACTGCGTTCAGGCACATATGACCCCTTGAAACCACCACTCCTGCACTGATGAGGGTATAAAACCCGAGACAATGTCGTCTGTGGGTGTAAAACTCTTTAATATTTAATAAAATATTTATAGTTAATAGCCCTTTAAGATTTAATAGTCTTAATAGTAGAGCCTTGTTTGAAATTACAATATTGTTGTCATCCTGCGATTAAGAAAAGTTCCTCCCAAGCGTTGAACACTATCAACAACATGACGCTTAAGTGTAAGTGTACATTAATTCCAATTACTGTCTGTGATGATTTCTCGTGGCCGTGTGGGCTTGGGCCTTAGGCTCGTAATTATAGGTTGAATCTACGAACTTCGTTTGATCGCATGCGACCGCTCCTACACTGGTGAGGGTATAAAACCCGAAACGACGTTGTCTGTGAGTATAAAACACTTTAATATTAATATATATATATATATATATATATATATATATATATATATATATATATATATATATATATGAGAGAAACATACATAACTTTATAAATATAGAAATATACTCTTACGTAACTTTATATATATATATATATATATATATATATATATATATATATACATATATATATATATATATATATATTTAGATTTTTCACTTAGAAAATAGTTTATTCGGTGAAGACCGGGATTAGGCCAATAAAAACAAGCTCGATGATACTCGATTACAGGATACAGAGCATTTATATATGATTTTTTGAAGGCTTACCAAAGCATTCCGTTCAGGAGACCAATCATCACCACAAAATACTTTTTTCTTTCAAAGATTATTTATTTATCATATATATTCAAATTAAAGAGTGTTTTCCAACACGTGTTTCACTACCAAGCAGGTACTTGCTTGGCAAATCATCATATATATATATATATATATATATATATATATATATACACACACTAAGTGTCAGAATTAAAAAAATTAATGTGCCCATGTTACTCACCGCGTTGATTATTTCCCAGACTGGTTCCGACGAAAAGCTTAATGTTTTATTTGAAAGATCTATATTCATAAATGACCATTAATTGTATATTTAGAAATAAACGTTTTGAAACGTTCGTAAATCAGAATAGAACTATACTGACTTTTTATTTTGAATATGATTTAAATGTAATTTAAGTCTTAATATATATATATATATATATATATATATATATATATATATATATATATACATATATATATACATATATATATATATCGCAAATACTGAAATAATACAAAAAAGTAAAGTTACATAGTTTACAAGTTTATTATAATCATCAAATGTTTAAAAAAATATGATACTGTCCTTTAATCCATTGATTTTCAAAGAAATCAATGATTTTCTAATTATTAGTAAATATTTATTTAAAAACTATACAAAACAATTTTGAGTTATGCGTACAACAAAAATAGTCAAACAAATGTATTCAAATGTATTCAAATATATATATTCTTTGCTACAATGATTTTTCTGCTTATTAAGCAGAAAAATCATTGTAGCAAACAATATATTTGTGCAGTTGTTGAAAAACTCCGATTGGAATATTGTTTTATAAAGTGAAGAATATTAGATCCCAATGAAGTTCAGGAAGATTCAAAGGTCAAAAGTATATAAAAAATTATATGAAAAATTGTTCTTTTTGCTTTAAGCATAACTTTTGTAGAGTTTTCAAATTAATACTTACCAATGATTAATAAATTGTTTTTTTCCTTCTGGTGATTAGAATAATTTATTTGAAAATCCATGGATTAAAGGACAATTTTACATTTCATTCCTTGTTTAAACATTTGATGATTATAATAAAGAGTCGATTCAAGGATTTTCTAAACATTTGACCGTTCGGAACGAGCCATGAGTAGGCGTAATCTTAATGTTTGTATAAGCACTGTCAACTACCGAAGAGTGCTTTATTCTTATTCCCTAATATATCTGCATTATCACTATTGGTTTGGTGATTTCGTTTACTACAGAGCTCAACTTCGGCATGGAGGGGGTAACAAATGTAGTCATCCACAGTCAAACCTGTTTCGCTGCATATTAGCTCGCCAGTGTTGTTAAATAGAAAAGAGGGAGCGAAAACGAGAGAGGGAGAAAGAAGAAATGGTTAAGCGGTAGATGGTTTGCTATTCATGGTAAATAAGATGAGTGAGGTGGTTGCGAAGGACAAGTACGATTTCTGTTACGATTTGCCCACTTACATCTGTTCACTCTTTTCACTAATACACAATTTATTTGTGAACGGTGATTTGCCGCAAAGAATTCAGACGGGCTATAAAACATGCATGCTCTCACACTTTCGGCCACTTCTGTCTGACGCCGCCTGCTTTGTACAACTCCGACAGGACATTAAATTTTTAGTTACCGTTCTTTGGTCGTTTATTAATTTACTAGCGCAACTCCGTGGAAATTCCACGGTGTTTTCTACATCAATCTGTAAAATATACATAGAATACATTGCCAAGGCTGCTGCAAAGAAGGTTGGCTCCATCTACTGTGCTAGAAAATTTCTCTCACACCTGACAGTATCCTACAAAGCCACCATCCGCTCATGCATGAAGTATTGTTGCTACATCTGAGCTGGTGCACCATCCACTAGTTTCTCCCTTTTAGATAAGGTCCAAAATATAGTCTCTAATCTAGTAGGTCCCTCACTATCCACCAGGCTCCAGCCCCTGTCCCATAGCCGCAGTGTCGCATCCGTGTGCTTGTTTTACAAGTACTTCAATGGAATCTGCTCCAGTGAACTTGCTGCTCTAGTGCCCCCTCGACGTAAATACACTCGACCAACCCGACAATCAGCTAAATCTCATACATTCACTGTGGAGGTCCCCAGATGCTGGAGAGCCTTCTACTTCAATAGCTGTTGGCCTTTTGAACTTCCTTCCTGTCCCCTGTTTCCCAAAATGTACCGACATGCAGAAATTTAAAACTAATGTGAACAAACATCTAGCTGCACAGCTCCCAATTTAGGATGACCCCCCTAAACTTTCACTCTAATTCTCAGTAACCCCTTACGTCTACAGTGGCAATTTGCCTTGTTTGGGTGAACTCAGTTAAAAGAAATAATAATAATAATTTATTGTTTATAATAATATTCGTTTTGATATAATGAATGTCAGTCCCAGTCAATACTATTAATAAAAAAAAATGACGTTTTCTTCTTCTGTAAAAATATGTCATTGTTAGGTAATTATTCTTTAAATAAATAAAACGAACATGTATCTCATGTATTTATTTTAAATTGCAGCAATTGAATTCGTTTTAAAACAATAAATATTGTATGTCTCCTTAACGTAAAAATAATTGTCAGTTAAATACTCTTCAAATCAATAACACAAATGTCACTTTTTGAAATACATTTATTTAAAATTGTACTTATTTAGTCGACGAGACGACATAATTCGATTTTAGAACAATTCATTTTTAAATGGGTAAAGTCGGATGTTTTTACCTTACCGACATCAGATTAATCACCAATCGTGATCTCATTTTACTAATATGTGTGAAAGAGGATAACGTACGTACGAACATGAAATTATCTTAGCGTCTTATTTATTATATAGATATCACAAATTGATCTAATTTTTAGATGAGGACATCGAACGTCTATAAAATGGCTATGTTCATATGCTCTGATTAACATTGCCATTAACTTTGCTTTTAATATTACCGTTGAAAGATGATGGGGAAAGAATGATGAGTGCTGTGTGTTTTTGTTCTCGTACGAATACGATAGAATTTATAAACGATTAAAGTTTTTTATGAAAAAAATGCAATCAGTTGATACAAGTTGTTTTTTTTTTATTGGCTGTTTCCTTCCACTTTCTGACTGGACGTACCTTTATTAGTGTCATTACCTTGGATAAATGTTTACTTTAGAACCTTAAACCCCATATTGCCTAAAAACAATTAAACATAGCTACATTATAGTCTTAAACTTCATATTGCCAAAAACAAAATTTGATATGTCGAGTTTAATATTAACTCTGTAAAGTATATTATGCCGCTGTGAAACCGGATGTGAAATCTGTACTATTGGTGCTCTTCATTAGATAGGTGTTATTATTCACGACGAGGTTTTCTTGGTTTAAAGTTGCCGACGGAACCGACCACTTACCCAAGTTACCGACTAAGTTGTGTCAACATTAAACTACTGCAAATCTACGTGGGCGTAGAACGACTAACCGAGAAACCAGTCGCAACGAATGCGGTCCCGGTAGCATCGGATTATATTTGGTGACGTGAGACCCAGGATATGACCCTAAATGACATCCACGGCACAATCGGATCACAATTAGATTTTCGTAATGAACATAACATTTTCTATGCGTGTAGTTTTTTATATATAAATACTTATTAAAAAAGAATTAAATGTGACGACGATTGGCCGCTCGACTAACACAAATGGCAGCTCATAATTTGGTCGCAACAGAAATCTAATCGCACTTTTGTCGAATTGAATTGAATATTAATAAAGATGACATATTTTTCTTCTCACACCTGAAAACAAATACGCTTTTACCATTTCTCTATACACGGATTATCATTCACTTCGGTGTTACCTGCTAATCTATCGCGACATATTAGTTAATTTTAACTTTCTTTTGTCAAACGATGTAAATTCTCTAATGTTGTCAGATTTAAATCTGACAACCGCCCGGAAATCTAATTAACTAAGGTGAAACTGTAATTAGCAAAATTGGCAACTCTTCGACAGCTCGGAAAATCAGTTGCTGAATTCTCGGAGGCTTTGAAGCTTTTCAACCATCACCTCTTTCATAGAAATATATAAGTGTTGACTCGTTTAGATTTACATAAAAAGAACTTCAAAATTAGAAAACATTCTGATTAAATTCATTAGGGAATGACCAAATGGAGAGTGGGTTCGTTTGAATTCATTATAATTAGTCGATCGGACAATCATGTGTATTTTTTTTACTTGCTGTCCCTACCGGTGTTGCCCGCGGTTATTTTTACTTTCATTAATAATTTATGGGATTTAAATGTAAATAAAAAGATGTTGCGTCCCCTTTCAAAAAATAAAAGGTAAACCAAACAAAGGAAGTACTTCTATATTCGTCAATACAGAGTAACTTCCCTTTTTATTAAAAAAGACTACCTAACAACTGGAAGTAAGTATGTATTGACGAATACAGAGGGTTTTTAAGGAGAAACTCTGTATTCCTCATTTTGTATAGCCTCATTTTGAAAATTATTTCGGTCGGATGAAATAATTTTTTTTGAAATATTTTTATTGCTAAGAACAGGTACTAACGTTGCACGAAAAAGTGACAGATCAGCATCAAACATTAATTTTGTAGGACAAAAACTATCGATGACGAAGATCGGCAGACCCGACTGACTTTGCTGTATTATATAAATTAATAAAATTGTATGATCAAATATCGTGTGTGTATATATATATATATATATATATATATATATATATATATATATATATATATATATATATATACGAATAAACGAAGGTGCTTGGTGCAGCATTCAGCCTGGTTGGGTTAAGACGGCTTCCTCTGAAGGAAGAAGTTTCTAACGAATATTAAATTCACAACATTTTTCCGTCACATGAATATCCCGGTCAATGGAAATGGTTTTGACAACGTTAGTTTTACATTTATTTCAGGAAATGTCGCTGTCCTGTCACATAATATCTCAAGCCAAACGCCTCTCTGAACAAATATGTATGTACTAACTTCTTGGAAGGATAAAGAATATTTTTTGTGAATGAGAAAAAATATGAAAAATATACATAAATCCGAAATTATTTTTCCTTTTATTCAAAGCGGCACTTACTTACCTACTTTTTTTCATTCTAGCCCGAATAAGCAGTAAACAATTTTCTTTGCTCTGCCTCCCCTCCTTTAAGCTTACTTTCTAAATATCTTTTTTTTTTAACTTTTTTTTTAAATTTCTCTTCCAAACTTTGAACGTATCCATTGTTTCTCTGTTAATTGTTCTAATTGCTTGAAAAGTATCTCATGCCAAACGCCATTCCGAACTTAATATTCTGGAAGAGGTAAGAAAACGTATACCGAGTATATACTTAATGAGTATTTTTATACTATCATCTCAGTGTTCGCCCCAACTGATGGAGACTAGACAATACACAGTGGATGCATCTTCGATAACTCTCGCTTCCATTACTTTGTCTCTCACTCCTCACTTTCCACGAGTGATATTTCTGACAAAGGAGGGGGGGATAAAATGCTGTTCTCTGGGTCGGCAGTTGCTTACTGTGAGTAGTATTTGGAGATGACGAGTAATTCGCACTTTCTATTTTTGTTGCCATGCCATTAATGAGGGTGCTGTATGTAAACGTCTTACTTGGGCTGACGTTATCCGCCCGATAATCCAAATACCCGAACTTTGAGTAACTTCCAAGGAGACTGTCTTATCAGAAGGTGCTAAAAAGCTGCCGTATTGCCATTTGATGAATGGAGTCTGGAGCATGCAGTAGTTTCGATGTCATATTAGTGGAGACTGCTACGGGTTTTCTTTCTTCAATTGTTTAAAAAGATATTTTGTCTTACTAATTCTCTGTGTGTTCTGCTCTTAACTCTTCTTCTACAGTCTTCCAACTACAACATGAAATGTCACCAAATGTCATTTGATGTCCCTTTCCATCGCAGATGTATTCGATATACAAAGGCTGATTGAGACATCTACTACACAAGTGTAGTATCTGTTCCGATGGATTCTGCACCCGGTCAATGGGTCGGTCCTGTGCAGTTCTAGGAGGTCCACCCTCCCAGGCTTTGCCTCCCCTCTTTGGGGAGGAGTAAGTTTATTGCTTACTGTCTGAGGCGCCCCTACCGGGGAATGCCAGCGGGGCTGCCCAGGAAATTTTTAAATGGCCAGAGTGCTCACCTCTCGGGCGCTTGCTTTTCAAATCCCACTTTCCCGACCCGACCTTGGGTCACATCTTACTTGTGGGAGTAGGATAAAAAATGGCCTTGTGCCTAACTCCTGGAGAGGAGTAAATCAATACTACACATAGATAATCTACTTTGTAACAAGCAATGTAGATTTTGTCCTGCACAATCAACAGCTGACGTGCTTACTGTGATATCGCAAGGATCGGTGTATCTATCGATGGGAACTTTTCTTTCTAGGATGTAGCTTTGATATATCAAAGGCCTTCGATAGAGTCTGGCACAATGGTTTGCTTCACAAACTTTTCAGCTAAAGTAGTTGTTGGCGGACAGAAGTCTATAACACATAGTATCAATGCCGTCGTGCCTCAAGGATCTATCCTGGGTCAAACCTTCTTTATGATCTTCATGAATGACCGTAAAATCATATTTTGAGATAATTAGTTGACATCTATGAAGGCAACATAACTATATCTAGCAGCACTTTGAGGAGAAATGATGTACAAGATTTCTCTCTCTCTCTCTCTCTCTCTCTCTCTCTCTCTCTCTCTCTTTATTCTGACTTGGAGCACGTGGTGCAATAGAAGAAAAAGTTGCTTGTTACACTTAAGACGTCTAAAACCAAGTTTCTTTCCTTTTACCCCCAACGTTTGGATCCCCATTTCTTCCCAGTTGACATGAATGGCTCTCTCATTAAGGAAGCCCCCTTCTTTTGATAAACTCGTACGACTGAATTTCACATCAGACCTTAAATGGAAGTCTTACATCAAATCTGATTCCGAGGTCGCTGTAAAGATGGTTTGATCATTCTCCCGCTCTGGAAAGTACTTCACTCCTGTCGCAATCCTCTACTTGTATGAGAGCCTGATCCGTCCTAAGATGGAGTATTGCTCTCATATCTGTAGAGATTTCGCTCGGAGCACTCTTTCTTGCGCCCACGAACCTCTATAAAAGGGGACCGATTGTTCGGCGGTTTGTTATGTTTAAGTTTGAAATAACATGTTACGATGAGTTTACGTATCTATATAAGAGCATCTGTCAGTCGGCCCTCTGTTACGATTATGTTTAAAATAGCATTTTTAGGTTTTACTTTGAAATAGCATTCTAGATGCGTCCGCGAATTTCTGTAAGCGACTTTGTCCTTCCGTTTGTCACGATTATATTCGAAATAGCATTTTCATATCTTAATGCACTAACCTTAAGAATATCTGTTTTTGTTTTCAATGTTTAATTCTGTCCTCATTTATCAATTGGATAATAAAAAAGTAATACTTGCAAAAACCTCGCACTCAAACAAGTTTTCAGGAACAAATATTTGCCCTTGTGTACATCAGACACGATGGTGCCATCTAGTGCATGAAATAAAAATCAATATTTTTCTCACATGTTTTCAAAATGTGTCTTTAATATCCTTTCTAGTAAGTGCAAGTCCTTAATTGTTATCACATTTCATGATTCATTTGTGTTTTTTTACAAACGAGTCACAACTTATCAAGGCCGAAAGGTCATTCGAGGATAAGGGTTAATAGAGTTTGACAGGTGGACGGTGAAACATCGAGGGGATTGGTAACGATAGTTATAAATGGTCAGGATTGATTATTTAAGAGGAAGGCTCAACAATAATTTGTTTGCATTGGACTTGAAAACGGCCATGTTGGAGTCAGTCGGAAAGCAGCCCCATAGTACTGTGTTCCACTAACGCGCAGTATTAAGAAAGAAACTTTGCTCGTCGAAGTTGCTTTAGTTTTAGGTACATGGAGGTAGAAGGCGAAATTATTGACAGTAGTTGCAGCTAGACGATATTTTGTTGTGAATGTTTTACAGAAGAGAGGCCATAGATTGAAGCTTAGTCGAGCACCTGCCATGAAAATAACGATAGAGTAGAGAAAGACTAGCAACGTCTATTCTGTGAGAAAGAGGCTGTAAGTAGGAGAAAAGTCTATCCTAAAGATCTTTTTATGAACAGAAATTTTGACTTTATATTAATTGGATTATTCGGACTACTGTTTTCATCTTGGGTGTTATTCTCACAACGTTTCGGCTAATGTAACCCCTGGCTATCATCAAGTGCGTCCTGTTGAACTCGGGAATCTGTACGGAATTTCGAACGGAACCCTTTATTTAATCCACGGGGATAGCTTGTTCTCCTTCCGTCAGCCATGACCGGGTACAAGTCTTAAGTAATTGTCTCGTAGCGCAACGGATAAAAGTGTTCACTGATAATCAGTTCTAAGTGACACTGTTTTGGAGGTTGATGGTCTAATCCTCAGTTCGGGCAATACTAAGAATATAATTAAGAATTGCATAAGACTTCTATCCGAATATGGCTGACGAAACGCGAAAAAGCTAACCCCATGGATTAAATAAAAGAGTTTCTTTCGAAATTCCGGACAGATTCCAAAGTTCGGCGTAAAGATTCCCGAGTTCAACAAGAGTCACCTAAAGAATATCGGAGGTTACATCGGTCGAAACGTTGTGAGAATAACATCCAAGATTAGAACAGTAGATCAAATAATAATACAAATTTTTAATCCTCATCTCAAAAATTTCGAAACATAATTTTGACTTCTACTTTAAAAGAATGTCAGTTTTTAAGTTTCATCAGAATAACTTTCGCCTAGCTATCGATCAAGTGAATGAAAAATGATACCTTTAAACCCCATACTATAAATCTGTCTGCGTGTATGAACTTGCCGCAATTCCTTCGTGTGTCTAACATCGAACAAAATTTCCATGAACATAGTTTATTTCCAAAGAACCTCCTATCTGTGCTTTGCTGACAACTATGACATGGTCACCGTCAAAGTTAATTTCTATAAAAACATAAGCCATTCTCATAAATCATCAGACGTTATTCATTCCATTCATTATTTTCAACCCTCTCATAATATTCATCATCATTTAACTGTGAACCCACCCATGCCATTATCCCTTATCCTTGGATGGCTTTTAGCTTTGATAAATGGTTATTTAATAATGAAAGCAAAATGTATGTATCCCCCTTTAATTCTCTATCTATCCATATCTTTCTCTCTCTTTCTCTCTCTTTCTCTCTCATTCTCCTCTCTCTCTCTCTCTCTCTCTCTCTCTCTCTCTATATATATATATATATATATATATATATATATATCTGTCCAGGCAATTGAAAACAAAACACTGTACAAAGATTAAACATAAGTCTCGAGTAAAAATGTTACGATGAATTCGATAGTGGTATTAATTTATCATTTGTTTAAACTTTTATTCGCCCAAAACGAGGCACATTCCCGCTGGGATGTAAGAGGCTACTGAAAATTAGGAGCCAGATTTATAGGGGCGTCCTAAGTGGGGAGTTGTGCAGCGAGATGTTGGTTCACATTACATTTAGATTTCTGCCTGTTGCTATTGTCGGGAAACAGGAAGCATGGGGGGACTTCCAAAGGCAAGCAGTTCGAGGAAAGAAGCCGTTAGAGGAGAAAGTTTTCTAGCATCTGGGGACCTCTACAATGAAGGGGGGGAGATTTTGCTCATTATCGGGTTGGTCGGAGGTATTTACGTTGAGGGGGTACAAGTGATACAAGTTTGTCGAAGCACATTCCATTAAAGTACTTGTAAAACAAGAACAGGGATGCAATATTGCAGCGATGGTACAGGGACTGGAGCTTGATAGTGTGGGATCTATTATATTTTCTTAAAATAGTATTGTGGGACTTGTGCTCACACTTGACACTCATAAGACGATATTTTACTTTTGTTTTATTATATTTATAAGTTGAACGTTATATAAATAAAAAAATAAATAAATATGATAATATGCGGTTCAGGGCTGTTAGCAGTCGTACATAGCGGTGCCCATACATTCCCCGGCAACACCGGGTGTGTTTTCTCGTATTATATAAATTAGACCAAACGACAACCTTTTCTTTTTGTAAATATTTATGAAGTTTTTGTTTTTTTTAATTTTAAGTCGAATAATCAGAGGGAAGTAATTCTGCATTGATGAATATATGTTTGTTTTCTTAAGATGGTGTCATTGTGAAACTTATTCCTGTCGGATAAAATAATTCCTCACTAAGAACATGCATCAACGTTGCACAAAATAAAACTGACAGACCAGAATCAAACATTGGTTTTGGAAGACAAAAGCTATCGATGACAGAAACCGACCAACTTTATTATATAGAATAAAATTGTCTGTTTAAATATCGTATGTGTGTGTAAGAATAAAATGGTAATATGGGGTTCGTGCTAAGTGTGGGTGTACATAAGTGGATTCCCGGGCAACACCGTGTATCTTTTCGAGTATTATATAAATGAGAATAAACAAGGGTAACTTTCTTTTTAGTAATCTTAAATAACTGATAAATTTATATCATAGGAAAATGTGTCCAATAATCAGTTAAATTTGGACAAATAATGACGAGCAAGAAAAAACACATATTCAAATTTCACGTGCGAAGAGATGCTGTTGATAAGAAAATAGGTTATAGTTAACATACTAGAAGATAAATATTGATAGAACCTTACTAAAGAGGGAAAGACAAAAATGAAATAGTAAGTAATTATTTGTACCTACACGTCACTGCCCGGGATGAAGTGAAGTCATTTTAGTTTTTAACCTTTTGTTTGCACGTTTTTAAACTTAAGCTAGAAAACTCTAATTATATTAGTCAATTTAAAATAAGTTATCCTCCTTGCTGATTTTTATTTTTAGGTGAGTATTTAAAAATGTTTCACATTAGCAGTCGTCTCGACCGAACTAAGTAATTTTTTTTAATAAATTGTAGCTAGACATGTTATTACATTTTTAATAGCACGGTATAGCAATAACAAATTAAAATTTTCTAGTCAAAAGAAAAGTTTGATTTGTCAGCTTAAATGCTATTTAGGTATGACTTTGAAAGTCTGATAAAATAGTGTTATATGTTAGATATAAATAGTGTTGAAACGTTAAAACTTTTTAAACGGAATTCATTTTGTCTCTATGATGACGGCGGCTTTATACAGATATAGTTATATTAGTTTATACCCACTCCTTGGTCTTGGTACACTATATGGGCATGTCATTATCCATCTTTACCTAGCTTGTACCGCCTTATAGCTAGTACGAAATGAATATCAAATTTCGTGGAAAAGAGACTCTACTTAGTAGTTGCATGAGAGGAAATAACTACGATGAATGTATTTACGTATTGTTTTTGGAGAAAAAACATTATAACTTATGTTTTTAAGCAAAAAGTAATTCACTTTGAACTAATGCCGAATACCCTTTATGTCTACTTTTTGCGGATTATAAAAATAGGGTCACTTAGTTAAAAAAAATATATTTATATCAATCTTTTTTTATATAATGTTATGTTAATTTCTTTAAATTTATAAAATAAGTATCCAGTTCTTAAAAAAATCTGTAGACTTACGTGAGATTTGAACTCGGTTATTGACATCGTAAAAATTACTGTAGTGTGTACTCTGCCTATTCCTTTTTTTTTGTCAAGCGATCACATGTTTCTATTTGGATACGAATAGACAAACTCCAAAACACCATAGTTTTTTAAAATAGTATATACATTCTGAAACATTCAGATATAATGTAGAAAGTGCAATATTAATATTTTTAAATAACTGTTAGTATAGGCAGATGAACAACTTGGATTATATAGTAAACGTTAAGGCTGAGGCAACTCCTTAAACAGAAAAATACAGGACGCGGGAAGGAGTGGTCTGGTATTTAGTGGTAGGTGTTACTTTACTGAGTGCAAGTATGTAAAGTGGCTATTTTAAATTTAAGCGTGACAGACCGACCGCTTGTATGAAGATGCGTGGATACATCTAAAACTTCTAATACAAAGTCTAGCGTGACGGGCCGACGAACATCTTATTTTAAACTTAAACGTGGCACACTGAATGACAGAGCCTTGAACGCATAACGATGGCGCAAGTAATGGCGAAGAATGGATTTATATGGTGTAAAAGTTTGTGGGCTATCTGCATAGTTAGAAAGACCTTTCTAGTGTGGACAAAACGAAGATTGACACAAGGAAAACAACTTTCACGAGATTCCATCAATTGTTTAGAAAAACGAAAACAAACATTGCCAAGAAATGTTAGATAAACGGGACATTTAAGGGGACCAAACTGTCACTGGTAAATCTAATTTTCTTCTTGATACATTCGAAAGGAAAATTAGTAGATTACCAGCGACAATGTGCCAACAGATTTAATGCAATCCTGACATTCCTCAGCCTGAGAATAACCAGTTTGACAATATTAGATTCTAAATTTCTTATAACGAAATGTTAAGGTTCTTGTAACCAAACACTTATCAGATGTTATGTGTCTTTAACAGCGTGATACTATTAACAAAAATCATCTCATAAGTTTTGTCCGGATTTTAATTCTCTGTAATTTAATAGTAAGTGGGAATGTTTAATAAAGCTTAATCGTATTTATATATAACTAGAAGAATACCCGTCCCAAGACGAGTAAAATTAATTCTCTGAACAGAACAGTATTGCACCATTTTTACGTCGCCTTACGAAGATAAAAATCAAACATAATGATACTAAACCTTATGTCTCGAATACTTATTCGAATTTTGACGAAAATCCATTACATGATTTTAATTCTAGAAAATGTCTAAAGTTTAAGGCTTAAGTTTAAGGGGTTTTAAGAAGAAATTGAAATTCAGGGAATCTTGCTTAATTGCTGTCTAATGACTATAGACTAAATCTGAAATATTGGAATTTTCAAACGGGTGGTTGTGTCCATATTAGGCGCCCTAAAACTTTCAAATAAACTGAAAATTGAGGAATATTTATTTATGTATATCTAATGTTTGAATTTTCACGAGGGGTTTTCACACTTTTTTAACTCCTTTGCATAACACTTAATTAAAGCAAATATAGCCCATATTACAAGCCTTTACGCCTTGAAGCGGTGTTCTTAAATTCATAATCATCGGTTAATTAGTTTCAAAGTGAATCCTTTACATGAAAATATATAAACATATGCTATACATTAGTGATTTATATATATATACGTATATATATATATATTATAATACCAAATTATATTTTTAATATTTTATCTACGTACGACGTCGTTTCAAGTTTACAACTCTCATCAGCGCAGGGGAATAACAATCTCAGACAATCACAGGGCGCGAACTCGGTTCACAATAACACGTTGAATCTGTAAGCGTTCACTAAGTTTTTGGGGCCACGAAAGATTTTCACGTGATTACGGAGGAATTAAGTGATGGTTACACTGAACGCCGTGAGTATAAATATCTAGACATACGAAAAAACTCAACGACAGAGTTGGAGCATATATATATATATATATATATATATATATATATATATATATATATATATATATATATATATATATATATATATTGAATGAACATCAAAACCAAGTCTTCAAAAACTGTCTCTATGAAATAAAATTCCTGCTAGCCCAGTGGACTAACAACAATACTAATATATAACTCACCAATTACCCCCTAAAAACAAATAAACTCCATAAAATTTAATAAATAAAAAAGTAAAAATTAAAAAAATTAAAACCACATAAAATAGCCACCATCCCCATAACTTTTCCAAAGTTATACTTAATTTTTATGTACAACCTGACACCCCCGAAATATATTCACGTACTACAACCACAACTATATCACCCCTACCAATCCCAATACAACCTAACCCCGATCCACCACAGATAAAACATTAATCAGTAGATACCCCATCTCTTTTTAACTTTTCTAACATTGCAAATACATGAATCCCGCTAATTAAATACCTCGAAAGATAACTATCAAATCCCACAGGATTAAAAGAAATTATAGATGTTTAATATCTTACCCCCGCCTCACATAGACCCTGCAATAGATTCATAAACCTTATTACATGAAGCCAACAGAATTAACTAAATACATAAACACAACACGAATGCATATGATAATGACAGTTAAAACATTAGATATCTCTAGATGAACCCTTTCATTGACAAAATATATCCTCCATCACAGTCCAGCCATTACATAACATTTAATCCAAAATATGATATATATAATTTATAAAAATAAATTTCGGGAAAATACTAAACTATAAACGATAAAAAAACAAAAAATTTAAAAATAATAAATAAATAAATAAAAGATTTTAACGAATCCCACCCAGAGCCTAATCAATAAATGGTGCTACTCAAGTATCCCTAAATATAAACACACTTTTGAAGCAGTAAAACAGACAACACTCATAATAAATAATTAAATCAATTTAATATAACTCAATTACGATTAAGACCCATATATTATTTCAACCCTGACCTAGTACTTAATTTAAAAGGGACACGTCAACAACGCATCGTTTCTTAACGGTATATTCAGACGCCTTCATTTTCGTTTTTTCGAGACGATTGGTTTTAATACGAAACATGTAAATAAAACACCAAACAAAAAATCTTTAAAACACAAATGTGAAACTAAAATAAATAATAAATCCGATACACAAAATTAAACCCGGTATCCCCATCAAAAAGAGACTTCAATATTACTTTTAAATGACGTATTTTAACGCCCCCCCCCCCCGGTATTTTCACTTTTCATGATACCGGTAATATCCTACGATCTACAAATAACACCTTAAATAATAAAAAAATACCAAGCTACAAGAGAATAAATAAATAAAACACTTAGTAGAATAAAATAAAAACCTTCTAGAAACAAAGAAAAAACTATCAATAATAAATAAAATAAAACTCTATTAATTCTCAGCCAATATATTTTTCCAGGGAGACTTTCTAGGAATTCACCGGGTTTTTACTGATATAACACCATTTCTCATCGTGATTTGAATTCATTCAGAACGCTGACGATTTCACTGGGCATAGAATTTTTTTAAATATAAAAAGTCAGCCCATCTAGATGAAACCGCGCTACGTTTCTGAAATATGTAACACATACTTTTCAAATAAATTATATATATATATATATATATATATATATATATATATATATATATATATATAAGTGAGGTTCATTTTATATTCTAATAACCATGTTTTTATTTTATTATTTTTATTTTTTCACATTTCCAAACAACATAACATTTTAGTAAGATATATTTTTACGGTCTGTTTCATTTGTCTTGTGCCAAACAACATGTTTATGTCAATATTGTCTCTGAAACATTACAAAATCATCAGAAAAATTCACAAAGGGTAAAAATTTCTTGGATTAAAGTGTCTTGAAGAAACATACACTATATAGTGGTTCATTTTTGGATGAAGCTAAACAAAAAACAAAGAAAAGTGCAAACTCACACGTGGAGGAACCCACTAAAACGCCATTTTGATTTTTTTTGTTCAGAGCTAGTACATCCTAAATGTTGTGTGGACATTTATAAATTTTAATTCAGTAATATTTCTTAAAATAGTTAATAAGTTCTATAATGTATTTATAAAAATTCTAATTCATTTGAGGGTAATTTTTTTACTTTCTACGAAGCTTACAACGGAGCTGGTCTCTTTTATGTTCAACAGTTTAGAGCGAGTTTCATAGACACAACCATCCATTCAAGCAACTATTAAGATTGTTATACTTCGGTGTTTCTGTGGAAGACGTTTAGTATTTATTTATAAATCGTTTAAATCAATACTAAGATAAGATTAATTACCCAGAATTCTTCACTTAAGTAGTAAGTTTCTATTAAATGCTAAACTAAGGGGGGGGGGTTGTCCCTTACAACGAAAATATTTCATAGTTACCTAGACATGAATCAAAATACCGAAAGGAGCTATTAAATATTTACTTTTGATTAAATGATGTTAATTACCTCATTATAAAGTATTATGCGGATTCAAAAGTACTTTTAAGGACATTTATACTTAAAGTTAATTGTAATTACGTTTTACATTTAACTCGTATTATGAGGTGAATACCGTAAAGCATCAATGTCAATATCAGGTCATAGTTTAATTGTATGCCTATATTTAATATTACGGTGTGTGCATTCTTTTATTTGTTAATATTTATTTACTCCTCTGCAGGAGTTAGGCACAAGGCCAGTTTTATCTTACTCCCACAAGTAAGATGTGACCACAGCTTGGGTCGAGTAAGTGGGGTTTGAAAAGCCAGCGCCCGAGAAAGTGAGCACTCTGGCCATTTAAAAATTGCCTGGGCAGCCCCGTCGGCATTCCCCGGTAGGGGCGCCTCAGACAGTAAGCAATAAACTTACTCCTCCCCAAAGAGGGGAGGCGAAGCCTGGGAGGGTAGACCTCCTAGAACCGCACAGGACAAACCCACAGACAGGTGGAATCAAGTCCCGAAGGACAAGACGACACCCGTCTAAAGGGGTGCAGTATCCATTGGAACAGATACTACACTTACTTCCTAGCCTGTGCCAGTTAATATGTTTATTAATATACATATACGAAAAGTTCGAACGCAAAACGCGACAAACGCCATTATCAAAATCACGAAACTGTCCGTACAAAAAGGGTTGCATTTCGACACTCGACGCCACCCCAAAACTATGTGTTACATAATATGATACCAAATAGTTTCTTTTTTATTTCAATTAAAATCAGCTTTCATTTGAAGTCTAGATTTAGTATATTCGTGTTTATATATATATATATATATATATATATATATATAAGTTATGAAAATATATGTATGGCAATTAAGCTACACAGGGGATCCCGCGTTTCATCCCCCGGGGGGGGGGATCTTCAGGCTAAAATACTGAACTAAATACTGAAAATTGATACATAAACATTATATCTCCTTATAGATTTTTATGTGGATACATGAAATAGTAATATATATATGGGGTGTATTTGGACATATTTAAATTTGTAAAATGTTATTTTACAAGGAAATTAAATGACATGTTCATTATTGAAAGCCCTTAAAACATGATAAATTCGCATTGAGATATTTTTAACTAACATTTTAGTAATGTGTTCAAAATTTATTTAAAAGATTTCAACAATTTTTCAAATGTTTTATCTTTTCACGAATTCGTGAAAAAAACATAAACAAGAGAAAAGCAAACAAATCAGCTAGAAACGTTTTTCAACCAACACAATCTATATACTATTAAAAACTGATGGTGTTCTTGGAGTTTGTCTTTTTGTAAATAGAAACATGTGATTGGTTCACAAAAAAGGAATAAGAAGAATACACATTACTAAGGCAGTAGATTGTACAATGTCAATACCCGAGTTCGAATCTTCTGTCAGTCTAAACGATGTTGAATAGGATACGTGTGTTATAAATTTAAAGAACCTCATATAAAATAATTGCATAACTATTTTTATAAATTACATAAATGTTTTTATAACTAAGTGATATTTTTATAATCCGCAAAATTAAGGGTATTCGAGATTAGTTCAAAACGAATTATATTTTGCTTGAAAATACATCTTCCTTTTTTACCAATAAAAACAATACGTAAATACATTCATCGTAGTTACTTACTCTCTCATGCAAATACGAAGTTAAGCATTTTTCCACGGAATGTCACAAGTATTTTTTTTCGTGCTAGCTATAAAGTGGTATAAGGAAGATAAAATAGAAGTTTACATACCCAGGTACTTTACCAACACCGTTCAAAAAACGGGTACGAACTAGCGTAAATGAACAGAAAAAAATGACGATGCTTTGATACAAAGCAGTATCTACAAACAACGGTGTCTACTTTAAGTCAATTATATCCATCTTTCTGTTCGCAGATTTAGTTTCAAATTTTGCACTCGTGAACTTGACCATTTTTTTTTCCTACGGAATTTTTAATCGCTTAAAGTTTAAATAGCATTCTATTTGGTTTGTCATGTTCAAATTTGAAATAACATTTTAATTGGTCTGTAACACTTCATTTTTCAATAACAGTTCGTTTTATCTGTCACGCTTAAGTTAGAAATAGCATTTTAGTTTGTCTGTCATGCTTCATTTTTAAATAACAGTTTCTTTTATCTGTTACGCTTAAGTTAGAAATAGCATTTTAGTTTGTCTGTCACGCTTTATTTTTAAATAACAGTTTCTTTTATCTGTCACGCTTAAGTTTGAAATATCATTTTAGTTTCTCTGTCACGCTTCATTTTAAAATAACAGTTTCTTTTATCTGTTACGCTTAAGTTTGAAATAGCATTTTAGTTTGTCTGTCACGCTTTATTTTTAAATAACAGTTTCTTTTATCTGTCACGCTTAAGTTTGAAATAGCATTTTAGTTTGTCTGTCACGCTTTATTTTTAAATAACAGTTTCTTTTATCTGTCACGCTTAAGTTTGAAATAGCATTTTAGTTGGTCTCTAGTGCTTTATTTTTAAATAGCCGTTTCTGTTATCTGTCACGTCATATGTGAAATTATATGTCAGTTTGAAATAGCTTTTTTCTTTAGTATGACGTACGTAAGTTTGAAATATTATTTTTATTGGATTATAATGCTTAAGTTTTAAATAACAGGGTCTTTAATCTGTCATAATTCACTTAGAAATAACATTTTAGTTGGGCTGTCACACTTAAGTTTAAAATAACATTTGCTTTTGTCTATTACGCTTAAGTTGTAAATAGCATATTCTCTGGTATCACAAGCTTAGATTTGTATATAGCATTTTTATCGGTTTATCATGCTTAACTTTAAAATAACATTTTCGTCGGTCTGACACACTTAAGTTTTAAATTGCATTTTCTTCTCTGTGACATGCTTATTTTTTTAAACGAGTCACCGCTCATCAAGGCTCAAAGGCCACTCGGGGACAAGGGTTAATGGTTTGTGTTAGGATGATTCTGAGACAACAGCTTTGGGATTGCAGACCATCGTTAGATCTTGGTTGAAAATGATTACTTAATGGGACGGTTTAACAAGAATTTGTTAACATTGGACTTAAAAACGACCATGCTGTAGTCAACTGGGAAGCAGCCCTGTTATATTGTCTTCCACAGACGGGTAGTTCATGGAAAGAAACTCTGTTCATGGAAGTTCCGTTTTAGGTAAACAGAGGAAGAAGGGGAAATTATTGACAGTGATTATTGCTAGACGTGTTTTTGCTGTTAAACCAGAAATTGAAGCTCAGTCGAGCATCTACCATGAAAATAACGATAGAGTAGAGAAAGACTAGCAACATTTTGTACTCTCTCAAGGCATAAGAGAGTGGCAACAGATGTGGCAACAGCACTCCTTCCTAGGCCGTATCTGGTTGTTATACAACTAGAGGATTGCATCAGGAATGAGGTAATTTATGGAGCGGTAGAATGATCCAATCCTTTTTCCAGAGACTTTCGCAATAGATCTGATGTAAGTCTTCCACTTCAGATATAGGCTGCACGTCAGTCCTAGAAGCTTATCCAAACAGGTATTTTCCTCAAGGGGAAATATGTCTATTTCATCTAGAGTAAAGTGAGAATCCGAGCGTTATTGGTGAAATGAGAGATACTTGCTTTTAGATCTAGTAAAAGTAACCAGCCAGTTTTTCCCCATTACACAATGAGCTCCAGGTTGGAAGAGAGAGAATCAGAAAGATCTTCATCATGTATGCTCTTAGAAGTTCTCCCATAGATGGTTGTGTTATCTGCATAGATATCAACGGATTATCTTATAATGTGATTTGGGAGATCATTGATAAATATCCGGAAGAGTAGTGGGTTCAGAATGGATCCTTGAGGCACGCAAGCGTTGGTACCATGTGCTTCAGACTTCTGGCCATCAACAACTAATTTTATGAACCTATCAAAGAGAAAGGAGGAGATGGTTAAGAAGACATTTCCAGATATTCCATAACTAGCGAGCTTGTTAAGCTTGTGAATGAGAAACCTTTGTGCAAAACCTTATCAAATGTCTTTCATATATCAAGAGCTATTGCTTTAAAAATGAAGCCCCTGTCAATAGATTGGCTGATTCTGTGTGATATTACAATCAGCACGTCAGCTTATGTGTGAAATAGCATTTTGTTTACTCTGTAACGCTAAAATTTTAAATCACATTTTTGTCGGTCTGCCATGCTTAAATTTTTAATAACACATGCGTCAGTATGTCACGCTTACGTTTCAATTAGAAGTTTCGTCTGTCTGTCAGGCTTCATTTTCAAATTGCATTTCTGTTGATCTGTCACGCTTAAATTTAGAATAGCATTTTCATCGATATATCATGTGTGATTTTGAAATAACATTTTATCGCTCTGCCATGCTTAAGTTTTTTATAGAATTTTCGTCGGGCTGTCACGCTTAAGTTTAAAATAGCATTTTCATAAGTCTTTCACTCTTAAGTTCAAAATATAATGTTAAGTGACTTTGAAATAGCATTTTCGTCGGTCTGTCATGTTTAAGATTAAAATAGCATTTTAGTTGGTTTATCACACTGGAGATTTAAATAACATGTTCATCATTAAACGTGTACATTAAATTGACGCATCTTCAAAATATCTTTCTCCCAATTTTCCTTTTCAGTAATGTCGAACGTTTTCCTTATATCTTAAAAATATTTGAGTTCAACCTCACATTTGAAATTATGTAAATCCATCAAATTTGTCCGACTTCATTTTCTCATCTCATCCATCAAACAAAGAAAAAGAGGATTAATACTTTAAAATAAAAGCTCGATCTCGATATTATATCGTAAACGAGGAACATCCCGCCCTCGAGTTTCATGTTTCCTTGCAATCTATCACGTCATAAGCAGATTTTTTTCTAACACTCATAAATTTCCATTTTAAATTTCGCGACATGATCATATTTTTCAGATTATTCACGATTTTCTAGATAATGCTCGCCTTTAATATCTAAAAAAAATTGGTTATAAAATCTTCATAAAAATATATAGAGAATTTCATCATAAGAAATGTCTACTCATTCTGTCTTTTTTGTTTCGTTATTTTTTTAAATTTTAAGATGTCAACTAAATATCGGATAATTTATTCATGTATTCCTTTATGAACATTTTGATGAATATTTTTTAAAAATACAAGTATACGATACAAAAATTCAAAATCCCATTTCAACATTTAAAAAATATTTCGTTTTTTTTTTGTACTACTTTTACTTTCTTTAACACATCGGTATAACTTCCTGTAACTCACATATCCTTTTATAAAGTAGCATCTAAAAGCTCCAAATAATATGCGCGTTTCACGAACGTGGTTAAAATTATTCTTTAACGCCTCCCCGGGTAAATTGTTTCTGAGAAAATGTTTCATTTTCAATCGATATTTTGTTAAATTACCAAAACTGTAAAGTCCTCAGTGTAGATCGTGTTGTAACATAGACAAATACTAATAAGAGTGTTTGATTATGACACCTTAACTTCTTCAAAGGGTTTTTTAATCCGAGAAACTCTCTCTAGTTTTTTACCCTTTGTTCTTTTGTAGCTAGTGCACACAAGACATAATCAAAAGAGAAAACACGTACAATTATTATTTTTGGTTTAAAACAAAATGTTTTTCAAATGTATTGATGCGGGTAACACGGATCAAGTTCCGGTAGTTAGTTTTAGACTTTTACTCGTCGAATCCTGTGCGTATGCGTTTTTTGTCAATAGTGACCTATGCAGTCGTATGCGTGTATGTCTGGCTTGCAAAGTTCTTCAGTCTGACAGTGGTTTTATTGCTGTCAGGATGAAGTATAGTTCTGTTCATTCCTAGGAAGTTCACCATCCCAGGCGTTGCCTTCTCTCTGAGTAGCGGTTAGTTTATTCCTAATCGCCTGAGGCGCCCCTACCGGAGAATGCTGACGAGGCATTTTTATATGTAAGAGTGCTTATCCTAGTGCGATGGCTTCTCAATAACCACACCTGACCTTGTATTTAACCTCCTTGCAAAGAGGTAAATAATATGCCTGACTTAATAGAAACTCGTTCATGTGTCGTTCTCTCGTTCTGTCTTCCCAGATTATCTTCCTTACCCGTTTTTCTGTCTATTTATCTATGATCGTTTATGTCATAATTGATATCAATAAACATACCGCACATTTTTCTTTGCGTACAGGCCAAAAGATTATTCTATTCGAAAATTCAGATATTGTCAATCTACATTTGGGGATTCTTATTTTTCTTTATCAAATCGTAACAAAATATTATATCATTGTCCAATGATTGACATCATAAACAAAATCCTAACACAAATTGGGCTTTGCAAATTTCATTACCAATTGCATTTCAATTATTTTTTTAAGAAAAGGATTTAACTTTTATTTTTATAGTTTCGAATTCTTGAGTCAGTAAATGTATGACTAAATTATACGTCCATCGTCTCATCGTGCTATAGTGAGTGTTAAGAACATAATAATATCTTCTTTTGTGCAACTGACCAGCGGTGAGTTTTTAGGCCTCTTATATTTCTTTTTGCAGTCGCTTCACATGATAGAAATAGGGGCTAGTATCTTTATCAGGGCCTGGTGGCTGTCCCTGGTTGGCCCCTGTCATGGCTGGGGTGGCATTTCCCGAAGCATGACAGCTTACACCATTACTTATCTATTTGCTTGATTTCCTTTTCATCCTGGGTGCCGGCCTGTCACTATTGAGTCTTGTTTTTGTTCATCGTTTTCATAATTCCCCCATTGTCAACGGTTATTTTTGGTCATTCAAAGCTGTCCTCTATTAATAGAGGGATACTTCCGTTCGCTATCCGGGGTACTTGTTGAATGGCTCGAGGAGATGCGCGCCATTTTCTTTTTAAATAATTAATAACGGTTTACTTCATATGGGTATCTTCATGTCAGGTTAGTCTCACAAGTCTTTGCATAGAGAGACCGAAGACACTTGAGGATGATGTCTAGTAGGCATTCGATTTCTTTCTCCTGAGAATTCACTGTGTGTTTTCATGTGTGTCAGAATAAACGCAATTAAGTAAGAAAAGAAAACGCGAAATATGATTTTAAAAGTCCATCTTGTAACATAAGTATATTCTTTATACCATAATCATAAAATCAAGCAATATTTCTTCCTAATAAGTCACCTTATTTTATTTATAAGAATGCTAAGAAGATAAGGGTTATTGAGATAGATGAGTTGTCAGTTGAATGATGAAGAATATTATGAGAAGATTGAAAATTATGATGGAATGGAGAACATTTTAATACTTATGACGGTTTATGATAAGTACTTTTGACATTCGGTTTGAAGACGACGATGTCATCGTTTGCAGGGAAGTCGTCCCGTGGTAATGTTCCACAGATAGGAAGTTCTCGGAAAGAAACTCTGTTCATGGAAATTTCGTTTGATACTAGCCATACGGAAAAAGAAAGAAAAAGTTATTTTAAGTTGTGGCAGACATGCGATTTCAAAGATGAATCAGTAATTGGAGCTCAGTCGATTACCTTCCATGTAACTAATGATGGAGTAGAGAAAGACTAGCAATATTAATTTTAAAAAATACTATTTAGACTATTTATATTTGTGACATGTTCTGGGAAATTGTTCCAATAATTAGTTCCTCTCTCGATAAAGAAATCCTAATATTTATTTTGTCAGCTTAGATGCTATTTAGGCCCAACTTTTTAAATCCGGCAGACATAATTGTATGCATTAGATTATTATCGGTTCATATATTTTTAAAACAAAATTTGATTCCCTTAGAAATTAATTTAAATCAATATTGCAAACATTTTTTTTTAATATCTGTGACTACATCAAAATTGAATGACTGAGATTTGCTATTAGATTTGATTAACTAAGGTGAAATTGTAATTAATCAAACTGACAACCATTTGGTAGCTTGACTTTGTTGACATCATTCGCTGAATTTGCAGAGTCCCTGGAGTTATTTAGCAGCCATCTATTTAATGAAATTTTTAAAAAATGATCTCTTTGGGGTATAAAGAAAATAATTTTGTATTTGCAAACATTTCCCAATGAATTTAATGAATTTAATTATAATATTCCAAAATGGGAGCCGGAATACGCCTGAATCTATAATCAACTGATCCGAGAAACTCTGTCCGATTTCGACGATGGTGTGGATCAACTTGAGACGTGTTTTTTCACGTTAGAACTCAGTTTGTCAACATTATTGCACGTCTCTTCGCAGGAACTTGAAAAGGGGAATTTACGATTGAAGGCGAAATATCAAAATAAAAACAATATCCAATGAATTTAAGAACTGAATGGATTTAAAAAGACATGTCTTCTTTTGACTTTAACAAAACGGATCAAAGGAAGCCAGATAGTCTCTAGAAACGTGTATTCTCTAGAAACATAAAGTCATCATTCAATTGGAAACATTTTTTGTATTTCTTTAGATAAAATATTTTATAATTTTAAAGTTTGTTCGTTTTTATTATATGTTACTACGCCGCTTCTGTCTCATCTTCTTAACTAATATTAATTAATTTTAATATTTAATCTATACTAATTAGTTTTAATTAAGCCATGGAATGTTAATGAAGATTTGAAGTATTTCTTTAACCTATAAAGATAAATGCAATTGATATTACTATCTATATAAAGTTAAGTATTTGAATATGGTTATATATGTCTATGTACAAGATGTACTCTTAAACTGTAAAATCGATCATTATTATTTTTGGAACAAACCTACAAGGCGTAAAGGCTGATAATATGGGTTGTATTTAAATTAATTTAGTTTTATGCAAAACGAAGATTAAAATGGAGAAGTAGCTCTTCGTAAAATTCCGAGTAACTCCGATTTTAGTGAAATTTTAATAATAGGTATTAGACATCAATAAATATGTATTCCACAATTTCAGTTTCTTTAGAGTATTTTAAAATGTTATTAAGGAACATACTATGAGCACAACCTCCTGTTTTTTAATTTAAATATTTAAGATTTACATTACATTAAATCCGTAGTCATTGAACAGCAATTAAGCAACATTCTCTAAATCTCAATTTCTTATTAAATAAATAAATAACTTTATATATATATATATATATATATATATATATATATATATATATATATATGTATATATATATATATATATGTTTATATATGTGTCTATTATATGTATATATGTATACATATATATATATATATATATATATATATATATATATATATATATATATATATATATATATATATATATATACTAGCTGTACTTACCAGGTGTTGTGGCGGCCCGGTAGTGTATTTACTTGCAATGTGTTTGCTTTGCTTTTTTATAAGTATGTCTGGTGTTTTTCGAAAATTTTGTTTTTATTAAAACCAAAAGGAAGTAACACAATATGGACGAATACAAAATTACGTCCCATCTTTAAGATGGCATTTGAAAATAATTCCAATCGGGACAAAGTATTTTCTGGGAGGAAGTACATCGAATTACATTTCATTCTTTCTTCAGAACATGCGGCAAAGAAAAACTGACGAAACAGAATCGAATATTGATTTTGTAGGAATAAAGCTATCGATGACAAGCAAATTATAAATAGAATGATGTCATATATATACAATTCTTAAAGTTACGACTTATCTCACAAATCCCAACATTACATCGGGTTCCATGTCCCTACGAGATAATGCTTCTGTGGTAGCTTAGTTGGTAGTTTATTTATTATAACGTAATCATTTCAACTTAGAGGCGTCATCTAACGATTGTCTCTTAAGAACATGTAACCCGGTGTAATCTTGTGATCTCTTATATATTTTTTTGAATTTATGACATTGGGGTATCTATAAAATATTATTGCAATAAATACCATTTCATGGGTTTTTAAAACGTAACTTTTCTATTCTCAATGTGAACATTTTTAAAAGTATATATATGCATATAAATGTCTATATATTTTTTATTTGTTCATGTTGATCATTATATAGATCATTATATATATATATATATATATATATATATATATATATATATATATATATATATATATATATATATATAATTAACTTGTTACAAATATCCAGGGGGTATGAATCTGAAGGAAGTTGAAACCGGGTTTATGAGAGTGCTCAATGAAAATTCAGAGCAAAATATATATTTTT
>OY744523.1:130952187-130962187 GCA_963556195.1 Sepiola atlantica
TGACAATCGAAAGAGATTTCCACCGAAGTGAGGAGGGTGGGGGTTTGGCAGACTTTGACGATACTTCTCTCGCTTTCTTTTCGCATGCGGCTACACAAAAAACAAAAAACAATTCTTCATTCTTTAATTGGATGTCACCGTTTTTATTCGGTTAAATGAGAAAAGGACATGTTTCGCTGTGTATCTTACAGAAGATGTCATCAGATTGCTGGTCCAACTCGGATCCTATACAGTGTCAACAAGCCCCGCGTCGACAGCCGTAACAGAAGCAGAAACACCATGGGACGCGTCAGAGGATAGAATAACGAAGTTACAGAGTTCGCCATCTTTCGAAACGAAACAGATCCTTTCTCTTTGGAGCATCGCGATTCCCTTCGCTATAGAAATGCAGATATCATCCGGGTTTTTTTTCTTGGTGGTGGGGGTAGGATTTCTCAGCAGTGTTCTAGCGGAAACACACTTTTACTTGTTTATAGAGAGTGTTTGGAAAATCGATGGCATAACTTCGGGATTATGTTCTATATTTGTACAGAAGCTTTTTTTAATTGAGGGTTGCTGTTGTAATAGCATTTTATTTCGTATCTAATCTTGGTACTTGTCCAGATTAGGACCCAAGCTAAAATCGACTTGGCGTCGGTAGTTTCCGGATGTTCACGTAGACGGCCGGAAAAAGCCGAATGAAAAGTCGGTTGCCTGCGTCCAAAAAATCAAAAATGAGGCTGGATGTAGAACTGGAAGATGTTTTTATTTTATACGTATATATATATATATATATATATATATATATATATATATATATATATATATATATATATATAAAGAAGAAGAAGTAGAAAAAAAATATCACTGAACAAGTGTTAAAACGGTGTTCGGGTTAGGATTAAGGTTAGGGTTTTGATTTATAAAATGTGTTTTTTGCATGAAAAAAATGTGTTTTTACTGAATAAGTGTTAAAACGGGGTAAGAGTTAGGGGTTAGAGTTAGGGTTCGTTAAAAGGCATTATCGCTTTGATCAATTTTTATTTCAAATAAGGGAATTTCGAGATTCAACCAATTAAAATATAAAATTGCCGTCTGCTTATTTTCTCACATTCTAATCGGATAGTCGCTTCGGGATTTTTCGGCCGTCTACGTAAACATCCGGAAACTACGGACGCTGTTGCTAAAGCTTGGGTCCTAATCTGGACAAGTACCCATAGTTCTTTGGAGTCCATTTCGTTCTCTGCGTGGTCTTTGGTTTGTGCTGATCATATTTATGTACATGTATTTGTTCTGTTGTATTCTGTTACATGAAATAAGAAAGCCCAATATTCGTAGGATGCCGATCATGACCTACATATCTTTCTTCTGAGCCCCATGGATTTTATATTTATTTGGTGTCATTTTTCATGATTGTGTCGGTATATGTGGCAACATCAGGCCCTGTTTTATTTTACTTGTGATCCCCTCGCAGGCATAGTGTTTATCTATCCCAATATGTAGAAATAACACTGCACTACCACAAACATTGTACATGTTAGATCTTTACAATAAAGAATGTTGATCAGTATTGATTTCAATGGACTATAACTTAGGAACTAACCGTTTCCGGACCTATATACACATATAGAATATAATCAAGAAGTTATGTTATGTGTATACCTTTTTATTCATTCAGAATTAAAACACAGAAAAATACAACTTATTCACAGCATAATCGATCAGGTACTCATTGTTATATGCACCGTATTCCCGATGGGTATATAAAGTCCTTTATTCACACGAGTTGATCGTCTTGCCACCGTTGGCACGCCACCCTAATCGTTGGAAGCCTAACTTGTTGATAAGGGGCACGCGGGCTGGTCGTTCGTCGCCGTACATAAAACCACGGCGACACTGTTGGTGAGTTCATGAACCAAGATGTATTCAGAAGGGCAGACCATAAATTTGTATGCGTGTATGAGAAAGAGAGATAGCGAGAAAGAGAGATGAGGGTATGAGATGAATAGATTTCACTACATCAGTCGCCCGACGCGTGCTGTCCGCGTTTTGCGCAGCACGCTAAGAACACGACTTCTTTCGTTCAAGTATCGCCGGCTAAGGAAGATATAGAGGAAGAAGGCCCGACCCGGAAATCATGTGGTTTGCGTGACTTCCGTTCGGTGAACAATTATAATGCTTCCCCTGTAAAACATTCACAACAAAAACTCGTCTAGCTACAACCACTGTCTATAATTTCCCTTTCCCCCGCTGTGTGTCTAAAACTAAACGAAACTTCTATAAGCAAAGTATCATCCCTAGGGCGAACCGTCTGTGGAACTCTACACCGCTGGGCTTCTTTCCGGCTAACTACAACATTGTCGTTTTCCCATTCAAACCGTTTCTTCTTGTTGCTATCCTTCAAAATATGCCCCTATTTATTTGTTTCCCCACAGGGGCAGAGTTAAACAAAATATCGTTTTTTTTTTTAATGAGGGAAAATCCAGCTCCTCCAAAAGAAACACTCTGTATTGGGACAAAAATAAAAATTGTCACAGTCCAGAGAGATTTTTCATTCAATGACTGAGGACAGAAAAGTGTATTATCAGAACAGATATTAACTTTGCTTCCAATAATAAAAAATCTTAGAAACAGTTTGCACACGTTAAAAGTATACGGGTTAGTAAAGGATTTAATTCTACTGCGTTTGCTATAAATTATGTGTTGATTTTACTTTTTTGTTTACGAGCTCTCGATTGTTAACTATTCTCTACTTTAACCTTGTTCGGAATTACGTTGCTTAAGATTGGAATTATAAATCGGCCGTTCGAAATTGCAAGTGATTGATATTGAATACCGTCGGTTAATATCAAAGTATCAAAGAGAAGAGCTGAAAAGGGGAATGAAAAGAGGCAATTACAAGTGCTCTCTCTGTCGTTATCGATGTTAAAAGAAAGCTGATTGCTACTAATAAATCAAATCGAACGACCTATTCACTATTCTACTGATTAGCAAAGCAATTACGAACGAACTTGCTACAAATTTGGAGCTTTTTTTAATAATTGTTTTTAAAAAGAAACATTTTTGTGAATCAAAATGGCTGCAAAATTAGAAAGAGGTCATTTCAACCGATGTTTGGTTAATTCCGCAGTCATATAATTTTATAATTTTAAATGGAGGATTTTTAATTTGTAGTTCAGTTGTTTTAATTTGAAGTTGATCATTTTTTTTTTAAGTTCAATTTTTACTCATTTGAGCTTGACCATTTTTTATTTGAAGTTCAATTTTTTTCTATTTTGAGCTTGACAATATTTTTTTCATTTGAAGTTAATTTTTGATTAATTTGAACTTGATCATATTTTTCATTTCAGTTCAATTTTTTCTCATTTGAACACGACCATCTTTTCATTTGAAGTTCATTTTTTTTATTTGAGCCTGACCATATTTTTGTTTCATTTGAAGTTCAACTGATTTAACTTTAAGTTGAGAATTTAAAAAGTTGTAGTACAAACATCTACCTATTAGCAACATTTTATCTATCTACTTCCGATACCAACTACCTTTTTTTACTGATATGTCACCGCTTATCAAGGCCCAAAGGTCACACGAGGTTAAGGGATAATGAGTATCAGTTGGCAATGAACAACACTTTCAGAGGATTGGAAACAATAGGTTAAATGGCCAGAATTAGATTATTTAGGCGAACGGTTCGACAAGAATTTGGTAACATTAGACACGTTATCCAAATTTCTCATATGTCTAAGATAAATAAGTATTGTTATTATTGCTAATTATTTTATTATAATTAAAACGATTTAAAATGGGCGTAATAGTTCGAACATTTACTTATATAGTATCTTTATGCAGGTGATCATCTGGTGATTTCGGTCAGGATTTTTACCAGCAGAACACATGAAAATCTGAGAACAAAGGGGGTTTACGTTATTGCTCAGTCGGACACTCATTTATCAATGTCCAACAGGCTTCCGAATGGAGCCCACTGGGGGATAAAGCTCAGGGCGTCCTCACTTGTCGAACTCAAATAAGTCTATCCTTTGTTTTCCGATCAAAATATGTTTTTAGTTTTAGCGATCCTTTTCTCAACAACACAAATTATTTTCACAATTTATCAATTGACTTTCCCAGATCACAAACTGTCAAAACAAGCTAGCCTTGAATTCCAGATGAGAGCAAATGTAGCCCAATACATTTCATTCGCTAACCTAATTTCGCGTAATAACGTTAAATATTGTTACAGCTTAAGTTAAATAAACATAATAAATAGAAGTGTTAGATACACACACACACACACACACATATATATATATATATATATATATTTATATATGTATGTACTAGCAGGGTAATTCGGTGTTCCCCGGATTAGAGTGTGGAATAGAATCATATGCAACATCATATCAATGAGAGTTTACTTTAACATCAACCTTGATGTTGTCAGCTAGATAGCTTACCCACTGAGCTATTCAGATATATATTAATACTTTTAACCTAACGCTTATAAATAGATTATTTTCATTGTGTAAAATGTTAGAAAAGTGTAATTAGCTCTTTTAAGGGGCAGCTAGAGATGTAGAACTACTTCTATTATGTGCACATACAAATTGTACATATGAATACACTTATATTTAAGGTAAACCACTTAGGGTGTCTTCGTTTCTAGGGACGGCGATGCACGCAGACAGAGAGGTGTTCTCCTTTATTATATATATTGAGATAGATTTAAGTATATAAAGAGTGATGAAGAGAACGAAAAAGAGAGAGAATGGCAGACAGACAGACGGAAGGGCATTGCCTACAAATATACCAAGATTATTTACTTGTATTTTATTATATTAAAAAAAATATATATATATTCTTTGATTTCATATAATTTTATTTAGAATAATCGGGGGAAGATCGAAACCGAACACTCGATGTGTTTAGTCTGATACTTTCTCAACTAACTAATTTAGACATTCGTTAAATAAACTTTTAAAATAACACCCATAAGAAAAAGTAGGAATACGTATTTGAAGTTTTAAAAGGGTCACTTAGAGGTGGGAGAACATAGATATTCGGAACATCGACAGTAACGCAGAGATTCTGGACCACTTATATTGTTTTCCGCCGGGTAATTTTATACATATGATATGAATTTAATAAAAATAGGATATATTTGAAGTTTTAAAAGAGGTTCCTTCTCCTATAGCTCCCTAGGTTAGGAGAGCACTTTGAGATTTGGGGCCACTTCCATTGTCTTCCGCAGAAAATGTTGTACATAGGATTTACATTTCATAAAAATAGGATATATTGAAAGTTTTAAGGAGGCTATGCCCTCATGGCCATTTGAAGATTTTACTTAGAGATTCGGAAACACTTCCATTGTCTTCCCCGGTAAATTCTACATAAGAATACACTTTTAGATTTCATGTAGATTCTGTAACTTTTCTTTTTAAAGGGAACACACAAATATCATACACGCACACTCACATACAAACATACATTGAGTTATATGTACACATGTATATATATATATATATATATATATATATATATTTATATATATATATAAAGGTGTGTGTGTAGTGCGAACCTAAAGTGTTTGCAAATCGCAAAATTGTGTACATATATATATGTACAGAAGTTGATTTGAAAGAATGCAATATGAAAATGTCAGTATTTTGTATTCGTTGATTGTCACAATATTGTTTTTATATATTTTATTTTGAAAATATGTTAATAATAATAATAATAATAATAATAATAATGTTTTAGCAACTAAAGTTAGATCAAACGACCCAAAAATTTATGCACAACTTTTTTTTTAATACAATTCATTTACTAGCATTAAAACGCAAAAGGAAATAAAGTGAATTTTGTTTTAATGTTAGTTTAAACATTGAAATGATAATTTTTCAACAACCAAAACAAAAGCATGTAGGTAGTGATTTACTTAATCTTAATATTTCTGTCCTCTTTGTAAACAGGTCTATCCACTGATAACGTAAATTTCTTTACGTCTGAAGTTGTTATGGGTGACGTTGTTATGGGTGAAGTTGTTATGGGAGAAGTTGTTATGGGTGATGTTGTTATGGGTGAAGTTGTTATGGGTGAAGTTGTTATGAGATAAGTTGTTATGGGTGATGTTGTTATGGGAGAAGTTGTTATGGGTGACGTTGTTATGGGTGACGTTGTTATGGGTGAAGTTGTTATGGGTGACGTTGTTATGGGTGAAGTTGTTATGGGTGAAGTTGTTATGGGTGACGTTGTTATGGGTGAAGTTGTTATGGGTGACGTTGTTATGGGTGACGTTGTTATGGGTGAAGTTGTTATGGGTGACGTTGTTATGGGTGACGTTGTTATGGGTGAAGTTGTTATGGGTGACGTTTTAATGGGAGAAGTTGTTATGGGTGACGTTGTTATGGGTGACGTTGTTATGGGTGAAGTTGTTATGGATGACGTTGTTATGGGCGACGTTGTTATGGGTGCAGTATTTATGGGAGAAGTTGTTATGGGTGAAGTTGTTATGGTCGAAGTTGTTATGGGTGAAGTTGTTATTGGTGAAGTTGTTATGGGTGAAGTTGTTATTGGTGAAGTTGTTATTGGTGAAGTTGTTATGGTCGAAGTTGTTATTGTTTAAGTTGTTATTGGTGAAGTTGTTATGGGTGAAGTTGTTATGGGAGAAGTTGTTATGGGAAAAGTTGTTATGGGAGAAGTTGTTAGGAGTTAAGTTGTTATGGGTGAAGATGAATCCAAAATACGATGCCATCCAGTCTTGTAAATTTGACCTTGCATAATGGACTATAGATTTCAGTAGGGTTCAAGTCTGGGCTCGGAGGTGACCAAGCAATGATTTCGTTCCCTATAAATCGTTGGTCAGTACGCCACTTTCTGGTTAAACAAGGTGCATGACTAGCGGCATTATCCTGCTGAAATCCGAGGCTCTTTCAAAGTTCTTCATTCTGTGAACTTGACCCGAGAATTAAATTGTTTTCTAGCAATTGATAGTGAGGTGACGGTGGCTACGTGGTTAATGACATGAACTGACGATCTAGGTGCGTTAAGTTCGAATCCAGTTCGTTCCACAGAAACACTTTCACTTAGGATATTGGCAACCTTCACGTGGTCCCTCTTGTAAGTACCCGATTTCTTTCTAGAAAGAATTCCTACTACGAAGATGCCGGGAAACCTAATGCCAACAATAGAATCATGTGATTCATACGAAATTAATGAGGAACTGGCAATAATTTTAAGAGTTCGGTTTTAAATCTTTAGGTGCCCTGAATGATCTAATTAATGCATAACCAACTATTCCGGCCCAGAGCATCACTTTTCAACCTCCCTGTTGACGCTTAAATCGTAACCGAGTACTTCCACCTTCAAGGAGCCAACCTCTCTTCCATCCATCTTGGCTATAGTGTTGCTCGGACTTTATCTGTCGACGGGACAGTCCGAAAAATCTATTTTCATATACTTGTCTGCCCATCCTATTCTATTCTTCCGATTAGTTTCACTCAACACTGAACAAACAGTAGGTGATCTCTGATTAGCCATTTTCTCGAGAGTATCATTTCGTGGTGTCTTTGAAATTTTTGAGAAGCCAGTTTGAACAAAAATTGTTTTACTTTTATTGTGAGGATTCTGTAGATTTTTTAAATTTTCCTTTCATCTTGCTCGATAATTTACGTAGACAACCTTCATTGTGCATTTTACGTGGAACTTTTCTCTTTTTTTTACATATCGCCTCACTGTGTGATGATTCCGCTTGATGATTTTTGAGATTTCCAATATATTTTTACCATCAACTAGTAATTGAGCAGGTTTAGATGTCTCTTCATTATTTAACATTTTCCACGACCCATTTTCACAAACTTTACGATATATTGCAACCACTTTTGATTCGCTGTGAAATGATTAAATCTGGAATAAACAATGAACAAAGATTTAATATTAATTTACATCTAGAGATTAGTTATCAGTTCAGTAACATAAGAATGCTCTTACAAGAAAAGCCTGTAATATAATTGTCATTGAAACATGAAAATTAAGACCTGCAAACACTTTTCGTTAAAAATGTATTGTATAAGATATATTTATGGTTTTATTTCTGAAGGAAATCAGTAAGCTAAATATATTTCGGTAATGAGATACTAACGTTTCTGTGTAACTCACTTGCCTTAAGTATATTTTTACCGTCAACTAGTAATTGTGTAAATTTAAACTTCCTCTTCAGTCGTTGCTATTTTTCCACGACCCATTTTTATAAGGTTTAGTACATTGCTACCATGTTTGGTTCACGGTGAAGTAAGTACATCTGTAATAAACAATATACAAAAATGAAATATAAAATAAAATTCAGCGATTAGTTATCAAATAAATAATACAAAGAATATAAATGCTTTTAAAATTAAAACCTGTGATATAATTGCCATTAAAACATAACAATTCATACTTGCATAACTTTTGGTGCGCAGTATATATATATATATATATATATATATATATATATATATATATATATATATATATATATATATGTATGTATATATATGTATGTATATGTATATATATGTATGTATATATATATATGTATGTATATATGTATGTATATATATATATGTATGTATATATATGTGTGCATAAGAATGTATATATATGTATGTATATATATGTATGTATATAAATATATACATACATATATATATATATATTTATATATATAGATATATATTTATATATATATATATATATATTTATATTTATATATATATATATATTTATATATATATATATATATATATATATATATTTTTATATATATATATATTTATATATATATATATTAATATATATATTTATATATATATATATATATATATATATATATATATATATATATATATATATATATATATATATATATATATATATCCTGGATTTTCCATACGTACGACTCTTTAGTATTTCAAAAATCGTGTCCAGAAACATGAGAAAAAAACAACAACACTCACATTGTTATAGGATTCATAAAGGCAGTTTCAAAAAAGAACATGAGGTTATTTTAGTTATTGGACGCCATCTTTGATACCAACAGAGCTGGGGAAAGATACGTATAATTTACTAAAATATCAAGTCGTTTGTTTTCATTCTTTCTCCCTTTAAGTCTGTTATTTATATATTTATTTAAATAGTTTCTAATTTTATTTCATGATTGTTTTTTTTAATCTCTTAATTCACTTAGGGCCGTTTTTTACGACCTTATATGTAAGTAAATTATGCAGGACTTCATTGGCTACAGTGAACAGAACCAAAGTATTCGTGAAAAGTGTGATCTAGATATTCCAAAATTTAATCAGTTATAAGTTAAACCGTGTTAGATATTTTGACAATGTTTCGTTACGGTTGGTCAAACGATGTAGATGCTAGGTTGTACACAAACAAACAAAGATAATGGCAAACGCGACCGAAAATATAACCTAAACTAAATAAGAAACATCATCATCATCATCATATTTCAATCGCAGTCGAAGGAATGAGGGTCACTTATTGTGAATCTCATTTTCTTTTTATGATTGTACCATTTGCGCGTATCTGAGTGATGGGCTAAATGGATACCATCACTGACTATGAAACCGGTCATGTAGGGTTCAAATCCTATCGGGTCTAGCGTGGTTATTTACGCACTAATACTGTTGGGAAAGGCATGAATCGACAATTCCCTTCTTTTTTCTTTCTTAACTTTATTTAACTATATTTCACAATCCAGTGAATCGTTTCGGTATTTAGTAGCGCAAAGGGATTGAATGTGCCAGGCTACATTACCAGTGTATCATTGTCGGGTTGTTTCCAACTAACTTGCACTGTACATTCTTATCGCTTTGTAACTCATACAATTCGTCTCCGTTTTGCTTGACAACCGAAATCACTCCTAACCACAACAAGGTCAGCTTAATTACAACATCTGGTATTTCTAATTAGTTACCCATCTACATGTTGTATGTTCTTGCTGTGTTTAAAAGAAGGGCGATGAGATCTTGCGTAT
>OY744523.1:130967187-131032187 GCA_963556195.1 Sepiola atlantica
ATATATATATCTATATATGTGTATATATATGTTTATATATATGTGTATATATAAGTATATATATATGTATATATGTATATATATGTATATATGTATATGTATATATATATATGTATATATATGTATATATGTATATGTATATATATATGTATATATATGTATATATATGTATATATATATGTATATATGTGTATATATATATATATATTTATATATATATAGTCTGGAGAGTTTATTTACATTTGGGAATTATTTATTAGAAACGTAGTCAGTGTGAGCAGGAGAAAAAATATACACAGCGAATGAGAGTTAGCTAGTTTTCGAGTATTTTCTTTGGCATCACGTGAGTTTTTTTTTATCTTTTCGAAAAATGAAGTCGTTCTTATTTATTTTTTCTTCGACTCAAAATCCGGTCGACAGGTACACTTTAAAGGTCACTTGTTTCTTATCATTTCACATCGTTTACATGGGGGTCGGTATCCTCGAGGCATTGTGTTGTACTATGTTAATTTTTACTAACTAACTGTGGTGATTCATAGAGTCTATTTCGATGAACAAAGATTTATGTATCTATGCAAAGAAAAAGACCATAACATGTTACCCCCTCTAAAAAGAAAAGACGGAAAGTGGACGTGAAAAGATCGAAAAAGTCGAAACTGTCATGAGAGACCGAACCATCGAGATAACTCTTGAAAAAGAAACGTATAGTACTGAAATATTGATGGAACTCATTGTCACTCAGATTGCAGGGAAAATCACCGGCTTTTATTAGCGAGAACACTAAGCGAGTTACAATAGTGATGGACAGAAACGGAGCGTTGTAATATCATGGCGTTGCTGTCTATCAGAAAACGCGGGAAATCTAAATAGTGTTATTAATCATTGATGATATTGCGAAAAAAAATGTTGTACAGATAAGTCATGGTGTGTCTATATATATATATATATATATATATATATATATACATAATATCTTCAACCGATCCCCCATGCAATTTCTTGCAGCCCAGAAAGAAAGAGAAAAATCTGATCAGCGTATTCGCCTCATTAACCACTTGCTGTCTGTAACTTAGCTTCTTGTACACGTAGCTCTAACACAACTTCTAATGGAAATTTCTACTCTCTTGTAAATGTTCACCTTATTTGGACATTTCTGATTCTAAACTTATTTTTACAATCCCGCACCTGAATATTGCTACAAGTGTAGATGGTGAATGTATTAAAGACAGCAATATGCGTGAAAAAAATGGGATATATATTAAATGGCTTTAGGGGCATTCAAGCCTAAGTATACATTGTCTTGAGAGGATGGCGGTTACGGAAGGTCGGTTTTAACTGCCGTGTCAAATAGAAGATAATCGCGAATATATGTCTGCAGGTTTGAGGAAGCTATAAACATAATAAAATGCATTTTATTGGGGTGACCTGCTTTTGATTTAATGTTTGTTTTTTAAGCGAGTTAGTCTTCTACATAGAGCTCACAAAAATCGTGGCTCGCGGTTAATATGGTCGGCATTAAGTCATCCTCGTTGGTCGCAGCTATTTGTTAACCCTTAAATGCTTTATATGTTTTATATTCGTTTGACATCGAAGATAGTTATTATCTATTTAGCGGGTGTCCTAATGAAACATCATACTAACACCTACTCACCCTTGCCAAAAAGCAGATGTGAAACAAGTTGAAGTTTGACACATTTTCGTTGAATTTTAAATTAGACAGGTATTTTGTATGAATGTATCATATTTTAAACAAAAAGCATTTAAGGGTTAACCTGCATGATTGCAGGGTTTTACTCCTGACATTGAGAACCGCAAGGTTCAGCGGTTGCATGCGAAATCAGTGATGGTTTCGCTCAGAATAGACAAAGGAATTGTGCAGAAGCACCGTTGCCATTTTCATTCGATTGATTTGCGGTTCGCGCCTGAAATTTCTTTGCTTATCACATGCAGAGGCAGAGACGACGAGACTGTGATAGATCTTGATGCTGACTCCTTT
This sequence comes from Sepiola atlantica, assembly GCA_963556195.1. Taxonomy (NCBI): domain Eukaryota; kingdom Metazoa; phylum Mollusca; class Cephalopoda; order Sepiida; family Sepiolidae; genus Sepiola; species Sepiola atlantica. The sequence goes on from OY744523.1 coordinate 130,969,184, forward strand.
TGGATTTTCGCCAGAGCCGTGTTAGCCGGATTGCCGCACTAACACCGCCTAGTGCAAAATCTGTCTGCCATGGGTGGCTCTGCCGAAGTTCCAGACGGCATGGTTCTGACACTACCACGTTGACTCCATGCTGAGGAATAGATGGAAATTAGTGGGGATTTTTGATAGGAGTGAACGAGAAGGAGAAAAAAACAGCGTGTCAAGAGACGGATTTAACTGTCATCCAGCCAAATCTCACTGCCCTGTTTCAGATTGCGTCTATAGAACGTTTCCCACTCTACTTTAAACAAAGAGAACGAATTGAAGAAAAAAAAACTTTCATATCGAGACTTGTCTAACAGCTAATAAAGAAACCATTTTATGTTGAACAAGGCTATGTTAAATGCGTTTGTTTTTTTTGTCGACAACTGTACTATTTAAAAGTGGTCAATCACAAACGTGCATCTGATTCACGCTGACTACATAGAAAACCTTATATAGAAAGGATGAAGGTAAACATCAGGGTAAAACAATTAAATATCAGATTAAGCAATTAAACATCAGAGTAGTACAATTAAAAATCAGGGTAGAAAAATTAAACATCAGGGTAAAGCAATTAAATATCAGGCTAGAACAATTAAACATGAGAGTAAAGCAATTAAACATCATAGTAGAACAATTAAACATCAGGGTAAAGCAATTAAACATCAGGTTAGAACAATTAAACATCAGGGTAAAGCAATTAAACATCAGGGTAGAACAATTAACATCGGGGTAAAGCAATTAAACATCAGGCTAGAACAATTAAACATCATGATAAAGCAATTAAACATCAGGGTAGAACAATTAAACATCAGGGTAAAGCAATTAAACGTCATGCTAGAACAATTAAACATGAAAGTAAAGCAATTAAACATCAGGGTAAAGCAATTAAACATCAGGGCAGAACGATTACTTGGATCAGTTCATTAACAAAATCAGTAGGAATTTGAATGCTGCCTACGTTGTTCACTGATTTTGAACGGTTGCTATCACTATGTCATACCTAGGCAACATAATAATAACACTACTACTACTACTACAAATAATAATAATAATAATAATAATAATAATAATAATAATAATAATAATAATAATAATAATAATAATAATAATAATAATAATAATAATAATAATATATTACTATTGGTGATTTGGTATATGTCTGTATGAAGCCGAAACTATACTATTAGTTCTATATCTGAAGCCAAAACTATACTATCACAATATGTCAATGTTCAATGCAGTTTACTATACTAGTCTAGACTAATGTACTATCTTTCAATGTTCACTTCAGGAGTAGAGCGAGTTAGTGTTGTATCTGTTCTTTGTCCTTTCAAGCATTATCTGCTCCATATTTTTGGAGGGCGTAGTGTAGTATCTATGCTGTTGTCATGATACCATCTTCCCATGGATTACCTCCTTTTTCTTTCGTTGTTTTTTAGGGGTGTAGTGTAGTATCTGTTCTATTGTCATCTTTGATTGACTCGTGTTTGGCTAAGTGAAAATAACGATCAGAAATCCAGAGACAATCAACAGTACAATCAGTTACCAAACTTTAAAATCGTGTGGGTCGGCAGAAAATAAAATATGAATGCGTTTGATAAAAGTTATTTGTGGTGTATATTTTGTTTGTTTGTCTGTTTGTTTTGTGTGTTTTTTTTTATTTATTGGCTGTTATCTATACTGCATGATTGCCGGAAAATTTGAGAAACCCGATGTAAATGAGTAATTCGGCTAGTATTTTGTGTTCTGATTTCGTTTGTCATGAGCTGAACTGCTTTGAAAACATTTGAGAATTTAGCGGTAAACCGAAGGAATTGGGTTTCGTTCTGTTTTTCGAACTCAGAAGATTTTTTTTTAATATATATCATTTCCAGGATCAAATCTTCTCCTCTCGCTGACTTGTATTCTTCTCGCATGTCGTCATTATAATCCTGCTTAACTTTCAATCTCTTACCTTTTTATTTTTCTAAGTCGCGCATATTTCCTTTTAATATTTCTGTTTTTATTTGAATTTCTCCCTTTCCGTCTCTTTATGGCACAGTTGCAGCTAAAATATTTTTCAGTCTTCTTCTTCTTCTTTTTCTTCTTCTTTTTCTCCTCCCCTCCTCCTCCTTTTGTTCTTTTTCTTCTTCTACTTTGTTTTCTTTTTCTTCTTCTGTTTTTCTTCTTCTAATCTTTCCTCCCTCTTTTCTTCTCATGATTGCTGTTCGTTCTTCATTGTTCTTTTTATTTATTTTCATTGTTTCTTGTATCTTTTTTGTTTCTTCCTTTCCTTATTTTTTCTTATTGTTTTCTTTCTTCTTTTCTATAAAAGGAAATTATAAAGAAAAGGAAGAAAAAAAAAGGAGAAGAAAAAATCCTTCATTTTTTTTTCTTTCCGGCTATTTAACCTAAGATGGTTTTCTATTGACTCTCTCTTTCCTCGTGTCTCGTTTCCTCTCTTTCTTCATCCATTTTACATACTCGTTTATTGTCCTTCTTTTTCCTTCTTCCTTGTTTATTTTGTTTGTTTCTTTCTTTCATTATTTATTCTTCTTATACTTTAAACTATTTCTATTCTTCGTCGTTTTCTTTCTTTCTTTTCATTCTTTCATTTCGTTAATATATTATTCAGTGTATTTTTTATTCTTCTTTGTTCCTTTCATTTGCTATTTCTTCCATTATTTTGTTCTTCATCTCTTTTTCATCGTTTTTGTTCTTGTGTTTCCTTTTTACCCTTTCTTTCTCTTTTTCTCACATTTCTATTGAGAAATTTTCTCTTGGTGGTTATTATTTTTTTTCTTCATCTTCTTCCTCTTCCTTGTTCATTCCATTGTCTTTTCCTCCCCCCGTTTCTTTTCTATCTTCTTGCATTTTGTATATCTTCTTTTTTGCGTGTTTTCTTTCTTTTCTTTTACTTCATTTTCTTCTCGTAATTTATCTTCTTCTTCTTCTTCTTCTTCTTTATCTATCTCGTCACTCTTTTGTCATTCTGTTCATATCCGTCTCTTCTCTCTTTTTCCGTCTCTCTCTCTCCCTCTCCCTCTCTCTCCCTCTTTCCCTCTCTCTCTTCTCTTTCTCTCTCTCTCTCCCTCCCCTTTCGTAATGTCTGTTCTTCTTCTTCTTATCCGTCACTCTTTGGTCATTCTCTTCCTATCACTATGATCCTTTCTTTATTTTTGCTTCTTTCTCTTCTCATAATTCGTCTTTTTCTTCTTCTTCTACTTCTTCTTCTACTACTACTACTACTACTACCACTACCACTACTACCTCTATCTCCCCACTCTGTTGCCATTCTCTTCCTATCCCGCCCTCCCTCCCTCTTTCAATATGCTTTCTTATTTTTTGATTCGTAACATCTTCAATCATATCAACTGAAGATTGCTTCCCTCCATTTTTATTAACCAATGACATCCGATCCACGATTCGCATTAATTCTTTCGTTCTTTGAAGTCGAGGATTTTAACAGTTCAAATCCAGTTCGACAGAAGAGATACACAAAGGACAGTGCAAAGAAAAAAATGACAGAATTAAAGAAAAAAGATCTTAACTTGATTCGTTACAGAAATAAAACAAGAAGACTCGTCCAATTCTACCGCGGGTAAATGCGTGTATTTGAAGAAGGGTGTGCGTGCACAGAGGCGAAGTTACTCATTAATGAAACTAAGTGGTTGCCTAGAGATACAAAAACTAAAAGTTTACCCAACACTCTAAATAAACGGTTTATATTATTTATATTATTTTGAAAGATCAATGCAAATGAAAGTATTTATATACCTCCTCTAGAAGGAGGTTAGACACAAGGTCGGCTAGGAATTTGAAAAGTCAGCGCACGAGAAGAAGTAATATCTGACCTACAAAAGTGCCTGAGCAGCCCCGTCGTATAGACCAGTGTGTATTTATTTTTATATAAATATTTATATTTATATATAGAGAAAATATAGTTCCTTCCCGTCACCTAATTAAATCTACTTCCCGTCACGAGAGTAAAAAACAAGTGTCCGGCGAAACCATTTCAAGTGTTTAAGGGAAGAGAAAAAGCAATAACAAGTCAGACAACTCTTTGCTGTCTTAAATAAACTCGGAAAGAAATCCTTCGCTCTATTTCCATAATGAGACGTTTTCTTTCTTTTCTCTTTCTTCATTGATACTTTTTCTTTCATTTTTCTTTGATAAACTTTCCAGTTTGAAGTGTTTTCTTTCTTATTGTTTTTTTTTAACTTCACAGATTGAGACGTTATTTGTATATGAATGTTAGTGCGAATAATAGCGACGCATAATTTCCCCCAGCATGTTTTAGGGGTTGTACATTCGTTTATTTAAATAAATAGCCAAGAAATTCAATTGTCAATAATTATATACTAAATTATCCAATTACTGGAGGGATGGATTGTTTATATTTGTTCTACTAAGCTTTCATATGTTAACAAATTAATGTGTTCATTCAACACTGGTATTATAAATTAATGACAAATATAGGGGAATAAATATTTTAAGAGAAAATGTCTCAAAATATGAAGGTTGTGAGTTCAATCCCGAGACAGAACAGTGCATTTTCATTTTCTCTTCAATCACATTTAAAAATATCACGAATGTCACCAAACAATATTCTAGAAGAAACCGGTGATGTAAATAATTCCTTGTTTGAATGCAAATAAATTTTATTGTGATATAAAAAATGTTCCCTTTTTTTTCAATGCTTTGTTGATTTGTTCGAAAAATGTAATGTTTCTCTCCGGCAATTTTGATGGAAATGTTACTGACGCTCTCTCTCTTTATCTCTTTCTCTTCCTCTCGCTCTCTCTCTCTCTCTCTCTCTCTCTCTCTTTTAACAGTCGTTTGCCTTATCAGTCACCATAGCAACAAGTGTTTTGCTTGAATGACGTTTATATAGAGTAATTCAGTGATCAACAGCGTTTGAAACGGTAAAACAGCGTGTTTATTTTTTCTGATAACTAACATTACTCGTAAAATACCGCTAATTTCCATTAAGTTAAAAGCATACACTAACTTTATTCTCTGTTTGTATGTGATTTTTAAATATTTATCTATTTACATTCATAATCGGATGAGGGCACTAAATGTATTTTTGTATAACACACAGCAACAACAGGTACTCGTGCTTGTCTTTAAATACAGCTTGATGATAAAACTGGGTTTCACTCAGTATTTAATGCTTTTTTTTAGAAACGCTATAGCTATACCTCTCGAAGTGTAAACTGCATAGGCTTCGTTTCTATCCAAATATGACGATCCGAGGCCGAATTATCTCAAAGTAGTCAGCAGACAGATAGGCAGCCAGACAGGCAGACAAACGCCTCTCATATAAGTATCGATCAACAATCTTTTTTTAACAAAGTTCGACGCATCACTAAAATATGTTTCACCCACGCATTAATTTTTTTCTTGCGCAAATTATAGTTTCGTTCAATCCTTTAATAATCGATATTGCGTCTCGAGTTACAGCATTGTCGATATCGGTGAGAAGAAGGTAGAGAAATAATATCAATAACACTCATATATATATATATATATATATATATATATATATATATATATATATATATATGGGGGGGTAATCACTCGTATCGAGCAGGAGTCTTCTTTTCCTTACGATATCGTCCGATCTTATTATATCGTATATATATATATATATATATATATATATATATATATATATATATATATATATATATATATATATATATGTACATATATATACATATATATATATATATATATTGTGTATTTAGGCAGCATTTTCTCATTTGTGCAAACATTGTTAAAAATAACAGAATTCGTCTGTTTAACTATACCTTTCTTTATTTTTTCAATTTTCCTGATGTTTTTTTTTTGTATTAAAATAAAAAAAAAATAATAAATGTTCCATAGTTTTCATAGGTTTTGCTCTTAAATCACGGGGGAGGGCAATCATAATCATCATCATCATCATCATCATCATCATCATCATTGTTGTTGTTGTTGTTGTTGTTGTTGTTATTATTATAGTTACATTCTCCAAAAGGGCATTTAAATTTATAAGTTACATCTACCAGAACATAACTGCCCTCCCTCTGATTTAAGACAAATTCTAGTTATTAACACTAAAATTATACATTCTGAAACCAATTTTAAAAAATTAAAAATACTAAAATTAATAACGTCACATATGAAACCAGTGGTAAAATTTTAAAATGCTTTACGTAATGCGATTTTGTTTTGTGATACCATCCAGTGTTGCTGAATTGAAATCGTCAACGACTTCCTGGAAAAATGCGAAAAAGTTCTCTGCGCGTTTCTCCGGTGTTATTAAACAGACGAATTCTGTTATTTTTAACAATGTTTGCATATATATATATATATATATATATATATATATATATATATATATATATATATATATATTACAGAAAGTCAGAATAAAATTGGTACCGTCAGTTTCGAATCCGAACAGCACGTGACCGTCCTTTGTGAACCCACCTCAGCCATCATTGTGATCTGTTGTTTAGAAAAATGGCGACTCGTGTGCTGTGTGAGATCGTAACGATGTTTCAATCTTCTGTCCTATTTTTTCTAGCTTGGGGTTTATTTTAGTATATTTTACGAGTATTTGAAGCATGGGTTATTTGAAAAAAAATTATGACGGTTACTTAAAGCTAATTTATGTTTTTGTATGTAGCCTCAAAATCAGTAAATTCTAAAAAAGGGGACACTTGAGCGAATTCACCGGTAGTGTCTATCGGGGATCTTTGAACTCCATTCTTCCATTTGTTTTCATTTCGTGGGTCACTGATGATTTAGATGGACTCTAACGGCCTTTTTAAACGGAAAAAATTGAACCCATGTCAATGAAACCATGGTACGTCTCTGAAATATGTAAGATATAGCTGTTAAATAAATAATGCATACGTTAGCTCTCACAATTTTGTCAATCGAGAACTTTATTGATTTCTTTTCTACGTATCCCGATATATATATATATATATATATATATATATATATATATATATATATATATATATATATATATATATATATATATATATATATATATATATATATATATATATATATATAAATACAGAAAAATAAAATCCGAGGTTTTGTTAAATCACTATTTTTTTATTTTCTATAAGCTATATGGATGTTTCAGACGTAAAAACCCCAAAGTATATTTAGGTAATTTAAAAATCAAAAGTTAATAATCTTCCGCTCATCAGTAGAAATTCATATATAAAACCAGGAACGAAAATCGAGAGGAAAAAATCAATGAAATAATGTTTTTCTCTTTGTTTTTCCTTTTATCTGACTCTTCCAGAATGATTATAACATGCCCAATACCAAAAAATGTTTTAACATAATAATTCATCTAAGTATTCAAATAAAAAAAGATTTGTAATAAAAACGAAAACTGGTGGTGCAGTTGATTTTCTTATTACATTTCTTATCACACCTGCAATTCATCCATACGTACATAGCTAATATAGAAAATTAAGTCGGTCGGATTCTAGAAGTTAGACCCATATAGCAATGTGTCTGCAAATCGATATTTGATTCTGGCTAGCCAATCAGTTACGTAAATTATCAGTCTGAGTTATTTGCAAACAAAATTGAAAATCTAATCTATTTCCTCAATTACAAACTACATCCTGTCCGACATTTTCTTTAATAATACGCATTTCACGATCTACACCGATCGTTTTCATTTGCTACTCATCACTATTCATTAGACAACGATTTAAAAATTGCTAATGACGTCAAAAATCTTTTGTCTGTGTAAGTACTCTAAAATTTTACTTACATTTCTGCTTCGTTTGAGATGATTTCTTACTTCGTTATTCTACTTTTTATTTTTGACAATAAATAATAAAATTTTTTAAAAAACTATTATTCTAAACTAGTATTTTAGATTTCCCCGGGCAATGCAAGGACACGGGTCCTGCTAGTAAAAATTAAAACGCTATTATTCTAAACAAGCATGGTTACTTAATCAAAAGTTTCCTTTGAATAACATCACGCATAATACTCTGAATTACTGATTTACATTTCAAATTAAAAAAACTAATATTTTTAAACAGTCACAAATAAAATAAAATTAAGTTACCATATTAATTTTAAGAACTTCCATTTTTTAACAAAACAATGACATGGATTCTCTTTTTTATTTACCTACGATTGTTTTCCGTGAAGAGATATAAAAATAAAACCATCAGTTCATGTTTCCTATTTTTATTTTACCTAAAAATGAATTCCTTTACTATCATATTCAGTTAATTTTACACAATAAACGAACTTATTAATCAGAACAAAAAACTAAGAACATTACTTATGTTGCACATAAATTTTAATTAAAGTTTTACATTTATTTTAACCACTTCGAATTTTTTACACAAAACAACGACATGAGTTGTCCTTTTTTTATTTACCTCTGACCTTATATTATGAACCCGCTCCAAATATTATTGTGAAAACAAGGATGTTCTGAAAGGTATCTAAACAATAAAAAAAAATTGCCATTTTAAACAATATCAAGTTTATATATATAAAAACAATATCTATATGTGTGTTTTGAGAATCTACATAAAATCTAAAAGTGTATTCTTCTGTAAAATTTAAAAGGGAAGGCAATGGAAGTGTTTCCCGTATCTCTAATTGCACCTCTAAGGGACTATGAGGGCATAACCCTATTAGAACTTCAAATATATTCTACTTTTATTAAATTTCAATCATATGTATAACATTTTCTGGGGAAGACAATGGAAGTGGTTCGGAATCTCTGAGTATCCTCCTAACGTAAGGGATTAATGAGGGTTTAACCTCCTTTAAAACTTTAAATATTCCTATTTTTATGGAATTCATGTCATATGTATAAAATTATCCAAGGAAGACAATGGGTGTGGCCCCGAATCTCTATGTTGCCCTCTATGTGCCGACTATCTACGTGTCTCACCTCTAAGTGACCCACTGAGACATAACCCCTTAAAAACTTCAAATACGTACTGAATTTTAATAAAAATTTAAACCATGTGTATAAGACATTAATTGACAGAATTTTGAAACATTTCAGATTCTTCCGATTATATTAGGGGACGAAACAGAAGGAGGGGTCGGTAAAAACAAAGAAAGTAATATGGTGTCATGAGCATAGTGAAAAGGTACATAGTAGTTATCCCCATTTAATCCCGAGCCACGTCGAGTCTTCCTGCTTATATATATATATATATATATATATATATATATATATATATATATATATATATATATATATATATATATATATGGTATTACCCTGGAATATTTAGTTATGGTTTAAATATAGTACAATACCTGCACTATTACGCTCCAATTGATTGATTACATCATGGCCGCTAGCGATTAAACATTGTATTTAAGGTACTATATATATATAAATAATAATCAACATTTCAATATCCGTTTCTGAATTTTTTAGATGAGGATTGATAATTTTTGAAAGTTGGATTATTGAGACTACTGTACTCATCCTGAGTTTCATTTTCACAACGTTTCGGCGTCTCTAATCTCCAGCCTTCTTCAGGCGTATCTTTTCAGACTCGGGAATATTTCTGTCGAACTCGGAAATCTGAACAGAATTTCGAACTGAACCCTTTATTTAATCCATGAAATTTAATAAAAGTAGAATATATTTGAAGTTCTAATAGGGTTATGCCCTCATAGCCCCTTAGAGGTGCAATTAGAGATACGGGAAACACTTCCATTGCCTTCCCTTTTAAATTTTACAGAGGATTGAACCTTCAACCTTCAGATGACTGTCACTTAAAACTGAATTTTACTTACTACTATATCCACTGCACCACGGGTCCGCAAGATACTGAAGACTTCTCCCAGTCATGGCTGACGGGACAAGAGCCCGCTACCCCGTGGATTAAATAAAGAGGTCCGTTCGAAATTCCGTCCAGATTCCCGAATTCGACAGAAACATTCCCGAGTTCGAAAAGATACACCTGAAGAAGGTCGGAGATTACAGCGGCCGAGACGTTGTGAGAATAACACTCAAGACGAGAACAATAGCCCGAATAATCCAAATTACACATTTCAATATCTGTTGTATTTTATTCGCCAAAATTAAATGAAGATACGTTGGTCATCTGCGCGTTAAATATTTTATCTGATGAATGTGTTCTTTAATCAATAATTTTATAAATATAATGAACAGTCAACGTTTATTTTATTGCATTAATTATAATTAAAACCCTTGTCTAAATGTACGTAAATAGAGGCGTAGGAATCTCGGCGGATAAATAATAGTTTCAATCCACAATCATAGAAATAAAGTTCTTATTTCATCTTATTAGTATTACTGTAAATAATGAATATTTTGAAGTAGGGTTTTGAAGTTTTTATTTAAAGAAAAATGTGTAAGTTATGTAAGAGTTTTCTTTGATTCTGAAAGATTAGATACATTGTAAAACAAAGAAAGACATTGTTATTAAAAGGATTAAATGAAGTAATTGGTTGCAGTTTTGGATTGAACCACCAACCTAAAACCATTAAGTCACGAAAGAGCAGAGTATATGTATAAGCGTCACCTGGTAAAACCGGTAAGGTTTCTTCTATTAGTTCTGTTAAAGTCGTGTAAGAGTGTTATTACGAAAGCGGTTAACAGATTTACAAAAGTTATTATGTGAGAGGAAAAAGAGAAAGATAATAAGAAAGAGAATGTTAATATATTAGCATCGACCTTTTATTTTCAATGTGTAAAAGTCAAGAGTTTCATTATGAACGAAATTGTGTACAATAATAAGTAAGAGAGACAGGGAGATGGGAAGAAAGAAACAGCGAAATAATATTCATGTATTTAATAACGTAAAGCAAAAGTAGTTGTACATTGCGGATTCCAGCACTTCTAAATCTGGTATTGTGTTCGTATGGCATTTACACGGAGATGAGCCCTATTAAAGACTTAAATGAACGCTCATGAATAGAAAATGCAAGACAAAGCATGTTGTTGGGTGATTGTGATGAAACTTTAGATGACTTTTCAGTATATATTTTCTTCTCCCTCTTTCTTTCATGAAAGAAACAGACCGGAAGTCCTAGACTCGAGTTTCGAACCCCTTTGGGCTCATCAGTAGAACATATCCGAACTTGGGATTCGAAACCCGAGTACACTTGCATGCGAAGCGAGTACTCTGCCACTGAGATACCCCGCCACATACAAGAAAGTCTATTAATTTACACAGATTAAGCAAACCTCAGCTAAGGCCGACTGTGGAATATACTTACTCTTCTCAACAAGGGGTGTAGTCATCCAACTACTTAGAACTCAGGCCGATGTCTAACAAGTAGGATTTTATACTCGCTAGGACGATGTCATCCAACAAGCTAACCCAGCGAGCAAATAAATATTAGATTTTTTTGAATGTGAGATGATATATATAATTATTTCCACAATGTTTCTTTCATGGGTTGTGGGCTGCGGCATTGTCTGATTATGGAAATAATTATATATATCATCTCACATTCAATATATATATATATATATATATATATATATATATATATATATTTCTGTGCACAGGATAATCTCATAAACTAATGGACGGATCATTAGGAATTGCTTAATATATATTCTAGTCCAAACGATGAGTAACATTGGAACATCATTACTATTGTAAAATTTTAACATTTAGAGGGTGCATATATATATAATTTTAGGCATGTATCTATCTATCTATCTATATATATATAGATAGATAGATAGATAGATAGATAGATAGATAGATAGATAGATAGATAGATAGATGTCATTGTACAGATTAAACTCCTAAACTAATGAACCGGTCATTATTAATTTTGGAATATATATTCTCAGCAACAAGGTGAGTAGGATAGGCACATTATAATATTATAAGCTTTGCCTACACAAAATCGCACCCTCCCACAAAAACTTTTGAAATAAGCTAGATGCCAAAAAAACAATGGATAAAATAATTGCTATACATCAAATGTTTATTTATATTAAGGAATATATTTTTAAAAGGATCGGTGCGCACGTGAACATCAATAACATGTATGTGCTTGGTAAAATCGTAAACTATTGAACTTATCATTATGAATTATGGAATATGTATTCTAAGCAACAGGGAGATTAACGTGTGCACGGTATTCTTTTTTTGTAAACTTTACCATTTAGGAGTGTTCAACTGAAACTCTACCATACCCCTCAAAGATAATAAAAAAAATTAAAAACTAATGCTATATTCATTGCTTATACCCTTCCTGGGACAGGTTTTCTATTAGTATATATATTGTGTGTATTTAGGCAACATGTTTTCATTTAGACATAGGTTTTTGTATATCACGAAATGTTTTTGTTTTATTAATCTTTTTGTGATCTTCTTGATCCTTCGGATAATCCTTTTTGTATTTAATGTATGTTTTTAAAAGACTGTGGGCAATGCAAATTCCGGGTAAGATGTAAGCTGGAAGGAACAAAAATGATAAATCGAATTCGAAATGTGACTTACTATTTATTTTTTCTTAAAATATTACATAACAGCAATTGTGGTGTAAGCTGTTTGTGTGATGTCCGGATGATTATAAAAATCATTTATTTAATATTTCGGGAAAAGAAACTTCCCTTTGTAAAAAATATTAAACACCAGAGGAAAACTCCGTCTGTCTTCTGTCTTCTGGTATCCATTTTGGCAGGAAAAATAAATAGTAAGTCACATTTCGAATTCGATTTATTATTTTTGTTCTTTCCAACTTACATCTTACCCGGAATTTGCATTGCCTACAGCCTTTAAAAACATACTACTACTATTCCTAGCAATGCTTCAAGCAAACTACCATTCTCTCTCTCTCTCTCTCTCTCTCTCTCTATATATATATATATATATATATATATATATATATATATATATATATATATATATATATATATATATGTATATATATATATATATATAAGAACATGCATGATGAACATAAAAATTGGATAAAATACAATATTTATTAAATCATCAATTAATTCAAACAAGGAATGTAAAACAATTATTTTTCTTTAATCCATGGATTTTCAAAAATAAGCCCTTATAATCGGAGAAAAATCAGAATAAATCTGAAAAATGTGTATTACTGTTCAGCAAATATTTGAAAATATAAGAAGTTATGAGCAAAAACATCATCTTCAATTAAAAAGTATAATGTGTACATATAAATATCCAAGAAATCAGATATAAGGTGAAGATTGGAATGTAATCCATAGAGTCCGAGCAGTAAAAATTCTTAGTCTGAAATATGAAAGGATTCAATACCCAAGAAAAAAGTCAATTGATAATAAAATAAGTCACAAAAAAGAATACAATACATATCACTCGAGAAATGGCATTCATTTTTTTATATCATTGCTCTATCTAGTATATCGAGCATTGACTTATCACGATATGATATAATATAAAGATATAATATTTATCTTTATTGTTTCACTTGTATATATATATATATATATATATATATATATATATATATATATATATATATATATATATCATTAATTTTACCGTACGTAAAAAGATCCATGGACACATGTTCCTTGCTATCAGCTGTCATCAGCATGGCAAACTTGGACAAGGATCGAAGCCTCAATCGTATTGTCTGTAGTCTGACGTCAAAACACCTTGCCGAAATATGTTCGATTTTTTATCATCATAATGTTAAGATACGTAGCTGTGTTACTGTTTTACTTGTAATAGAAGCAGCGCTGTTTTTAGTATTTTCCACTTCTTAAGCAGTAAAGAATATTGCATTAGATCGTCCTAAATAGGACATATCATTATTTTTATTATATATATATGTATATATATATATATATATATATTATTATTATTATTATTATTATTATTATTATTAATTAATTAATTTTTACGCACATAAAAGAATCCAATGGGCACATGTTTCTTGCTATCAATAACAATGACAAAAACTATATATATATAATTAATTAATATTCAATTATTATTGGTAAGACCATCTGACGATAAAAGCGCTATCTTTGAAAAGCCATGGTGTAAAGGTCATTTTGTATTTGTATTCCTTGTTTGAACACTTGATGAGTTAATAAACTTGTAAACTATTCAAATTTTATCTATTATATCACTTCATTATCCGTATATATATATATATATATATATATATATATATATATATATATATATATATAGATATATATATATAGATATATATATATATATATACTCTTTTTTGTTACTCTATTTTCTTTTTCTCTAATACACTTCTTACTTCTTTTCCGAATGATAATTATATCTATTTTTTGAATGGGTTTTCTGTAGATTCTATGAATATATACTTTTCTTTTGTATTAATACTATTATTTACCGTTGCTTTATATATTACATATGTATTTACATTACATATATATTTATATTTCATTAGTTGTTAACCATTTATTCCTTAATGGACAATTGTTTCTTATTCTACAATTATATCTGTTTAACCCTTACTTTTCTTTTGTTCTCTTTCTCGTTATTCTTCCCTTTTCTTCTTTTACACGTAGCTATGCCATCTCTTTCTCTCTTTATTTCTCACGTTTTTCTACTTCTTCTTCCATCACCTCTCACTCTATCTTACTCTGCTCCTCTCTTTCTCTCCCTCCGACTCTCTCTCTCTCTTTCTCTCTCTCTCTCTCTATATCTATCTATCTATCTATCTATCTACTTTACTCGTTCTGTCTGTATATCTATCTATTCCTGACAAAGCACGTAGACAGTGGGTGTAAAGATAATAATAAGGACCACTATTGTCATTGATATAATTCAATTATTTTCGGTATCATCTTTCTTCCTTTATGCAAAATTCGAATGGTATCGATCCCGTCTGAAAGATCAGCACACAGATACGTGACAGGGGGCTCTGTGCCGGATTCCGATGAAACGAAGCCCTGGACTATGACGCTTTTGATGTACTTCCAAACACCCGACTCTTACAGCTAGAGATGTGCAAACGGATGCCTTTGAGTTAATTGAGAATAATTCCTGTATTCCAACACCGCGCGATTCGACCCGCATGGTTTCAGCATTACGTGATTTGCCCTTAAACTTAGTCGACTGAAGCATATGGATTCAAAATCTTAAGAGGCTCCTGAATGTTGTTTAATACACTATTCCGTCTTACTCTATACGTTAAGAACCTTTCTATTTGGTTATTTGAGGCATGCACTTATTTTTATTCGGAATAATCTGACGTTGGTTTTGTTGTTTTATTTTTATTTTTCATCTGCGCCAATTGAGGTATCGTTTTCATTCTTGTTTTTCTTATAGTTTGTATTGATATGTATTTGTTTGTTACACGATTTTACAAAGACTACTGAACTGATTCTCGCAAAATTTAGTCTGTCTCAACAGAGTAAAAATCAGCTTCGTAATCTAGTTGGAAATAATCTCTTCTCTACGGCCTCTTTGTCACGGCATTCGTCTTCTTCTTTGCGTGTCTTTGAAGCATGTGGTCATATGATAGTTTCCCATATTTGTATGCAGTCCTTTGCAATAGTGCTGTACTCTGCAAGATTTTTCAAGCTACACCGGTTGGGCAGTAGGGGGCAGACCAGACAGTGTTGCATCGTATAGTCCTCCTCTCCACATTCACATATGGTTATGGCAATTTTGTAGCTCCATCTTCTCACAACAACTTTTGATCGCCCCATTCCCCTTCTCAGGTGGTTTAGTGTTTCCCACTGGAGCCACGATGCCTCTAAACCGGGAGGGAGTTCCTCAGAAGCAGGGATTCCCATGTCGTTATTAGGGGAGGGTGCATCTTCTAGCCGTCTAGTCCACAGCTGTAGTCTGGTCTCTTCCTGGGATGTTGTTACGGGTTCGACATGGCTGAAGAAGCTTCACCTTGACTTCCGTCGTTGGACCGTTAGTTCACGTCCATGAAAGCGTTCATCACTGATAGTCTTTGTGATCTCTATTCGGCTGGCATCTTCACGTCTCACATCTAGATGGACAATGCCAGTGAGAAGATGCAAGTTGTTCAGGTTGGTGGGCTTCAAGCAGCCAGTAATCAAGCGACAGGTGTTGTTCAATGCTGAGTCTAGGTTTTTGGCATGCGTTGACCTCTCCCAAACAGAAACAGCATACTCCGCAAAGGAATAGCACAAAGCTAAGGCAGTACATCTTAGTGTGTGTGTTGTGGCTTCCCACTTGGAGTTGATCAGTTTTTGTAGGATGTTGTTACGGGAGGTGGCTTTCATTTTTTTTTCTTCTTTACATGTTTCCTGAATTAGAGGTTGCGGTCCAGGGTTACGTCAAGGTACACAGGGTTAGTGCAATTCTCAAGTTGTATTCTAGACCACGTGATGGATGAATTGTTATACCGTAAAACAAACCAAACCACATCAAACAAATGCTATTGATATGGAGTTTTTCCCTGGCTTGGGTCTGGATATTCTCAAAGAGTCAAGGACTAATGTTTTCAAGGAGAAATGTATTTTAAGAGCAATGTATTCTTAGAGCAATGTATTTTTAAAGCAATGTATTCTAGAATATAAATAATTATCTTACCTATCGAATTATATTTGACAACTTTATCTGGCATTAAATAACCCATAGATGGTTGATATGCCGTAAAAATTTTTTAAAATAAACGTTTTACAGAGCAAGTACACTGAAGGAACTGTTAAATAAAGTAAAGTAGAGACTATAATGTACTTTTTAAAAGCAGTTAATCTATATACAAAAATATAAAGATCTAAAGATATATAAATACAACTTGATCCGGCATTAAATGACATGAAAAAGGTTTATATGCCGTTAAACAAAATAAGCAAACTTTGTAACAGAAGAGACGTTGCTAGTCTTTCTCTACTCTATCGGTATTTTCATGGTAGATGCCCGACTGGGATCTAATCTCTGTACACATCCCCCGTAAACCCTTCACGGCAACAACTCACTTTTCTGTTAACACTGCAAAGTAGTTACATTTTTCTCCTGTGTACATAAAATGAAACAGAACTTCCATGAACAGATTTTTTTCTAAGAATGTCCCACCTGTTACCGCGTGACTGCTTCCTTACAGACTAGAACATAGTCGTTTTAAATTCTAATGTCAACTAGTAGCTGTCGAATCGTCCTCTGAATTAATCAAACATCGTTCTCAATCTTTTCATCATCCAACTGACAATCTCATTAAATATTATCCTCAAGTAGCTTTTGGCCTTGGTAAGTGGTGAATCATTAGTATATAAAAAAGAACCTATTACATTTTGGGCGTATCCGGATAAAGGGTGCGGAAGCAAGAAGTTTTAATATATTTATTTGGGCGGAAAAATCCATAAATTTGAAATCATTTTTACCTTCTTTACGTTATGATGTTAACTTGATTTAATGAAGCTAAATAGCAACGAATTTTAATAAGAGAAAAAAACTCATTTAAAGATTTTATATATAGATGTAAAGAAAATACTTTATCTGATCATTTTTTAAATGTTCTTTCATAGAAATTTTAGTGTCAGAGAATTAAAAGTGGGTCATACGTTTTTACAATAAATAATAATGTATGAAAAATCCAACAACGTGGATTCTCCTTAGCTGACTTTTGATTATGACAGATCGCGTTTTTCAAGCACCAGCTGAAGGTCAATATCAGATGTGATAGAAAAAGATTACATTCCTCGGTTTTTGAAAAACGTCGATACAAATAGCGAGCTTATGTATACGAAAAAGAGTCAAGTATGAGTACGTGAGTACGTATTCACTGCCTGGGCATATCGCGCGCGGTTTCTGGTCATTTCGGACCCCAAGCTTACAGGTAAATTTAGTTTCTTTGTTAGTCGAGTGAATAAGTTACCCTTTTGGTAAAAGAAATCCTCCAAGATGCCTACTCCCCACTTTCAATTTTTTACCCTCGACCTCTCCCAATTTGTATTTATCTTGAAAAGGACACCACCCATTCTCCAACTCCATCCACTGTTTTCTTTTTCTTCCCACTTAGATCTCACTCCCATTTAGAGATCTATTATTTAGAAAGGGTTGCTAACCGTTTTTTTCCTTCTCCCACTACCCATTTTATTCTAATGAATTTCTGTACAAAAATAAAAAATAAAATTTCAAACAAATCTGGGGATATCTTAAGTAGAATGGATCCTAAAGCAAATATGGCATTGTATTAACTAAGAAAATTCAAGTAAGATACACATTTTTATCGCTTCAGACCAAGGATGAGCACCGACACCCATTTTCCCTACACTTTTGATGACCTTGTGCCTAATGTCTTATAAATCTTCTTTTTTTAAAATATTTTCTGCAAATAAAAAATGAAAGGCGTAGTATCTGTTCTAATACTGCGCTCTATCTTTTCTGTCTTTGATCGGTAAAAGAGAAATCCTTCGAGACTAAGGCAATTTTAATTATTGTCCTAGTTCAGTGACCCTTTTGGAGAAGCTGGATTTTCCGCACATTACAAGACACCTTGTGTTTAACTCTTCCTTCGTGGGGTTGCAAATCAATAGGGGCAGGTTTCTGAGATTAAACGATACATGCAACCAGGATTTGAACCTGGTTACGGAATTTAAATAATTTTAGGTTTTTCTTCCTACGTTATAATTAATTCTCTCTATTCTGGTGTTGCTTCTCGCCCATCTCCCTCGGATCAGTCGAAATATGCAGCTGATCTAGAAGTTGACCTGGGTTCAGTTGTGGATTGTGGTACGAAATGGCTCATTTCATTTAATTCAGTTAAGACTCAGCTTGTGTCTTTCAATCGTAGGCGTGCCCCTTTTCTTCCTGAGATTCTCATGGATGGCTCTTCTCTTGAGGAGAAATGTACTCTGAAACCTCTTGGTCTTTCTCTCTCATCAAATCTTTCTTGGAGTTCATACATTAGATCCATTGCTCTTTCTGCTTCTCGTAAAGTCGGTTCTCTCTATCGCTCTAGACCAGTGGTTCTTAACCTGTGGGGAATTCCCCACTGGTGGGGAATGGCGGAGTTGCCAAGTGGGGAATGACCGGTCGGACAGAAGAACCACTGCTTCAAAATTTAATACATTACATCCAAATGTTGACTTACTTTGACCATGATAATTTTGCTGTGGCGGCGCTCACACTACTGGTTGCATTTCCCTCTACGTACCTGTGCGAGTCGGCGTTTTCGAGCATTGTTGAGATCAAAAACAAATCGTGAAACCGCCTGATTGACCTTGAATCTGATTTGCGCTGCGCTATTTCAAAGGGGGAACCGAACATTGAGGCACTTGTCAAGGCAAAACAAATACAAAAGTCTCATTAACCTGTGTGCGTCTAGTGCTAGTGTTACATTTTTTGTATGCTTTTTATAGGCCAAATATATTTAGAAAAAAACATAACAAATCTTTTCGTATGTATTTATTTCCATGTGATAACTGTGGTGGGAATGGAGAGCTGGTTCACTAAATAGTGGGGAATTGGAGAAAAAAGGTTAAGAACCACTGCTCTAGACACTTTCTCACACCTGGGGATATTCTCTATCTGTACAAATCCACAATTAGACAATATATGGAGCACTGTTGTCATATTTGGGCTGGTGAATCTCTGTCCCATTTCAGGGTTCTTGATGAGGTGCAGAAACGTATCTGTAATTGTATTGGCCTCACCCTTTCTTCTTCTCTACTCCCCCTCTCTCACAGACGTGATGTTGCTAGGTTCAGTCTTTTCTATAAATACTATTATGGCATCTGTTCTTCAGAATTATGTGATCTATTCCCCGCGTCTTTTTTTCCAGCTCGTTTGACTCATTGGTCTAGTGGTCTCCATCAATTCGCTGTTTTGATACCTCATTATAATAAAGCTTCCTATTCCAGTAGCTTCTTTCCAAAACCGCAAGCTTGTAGAACTCTCTTCCTGCTGACTGTTTTTCTCCCACCCATAATCTTGGTCTTTTCAAGACTAAGATCAATAGGCATCTCCTGTCTTTGCGATAATCATATTTGTTCTTCTTAGCCCATTACATAAAGTGGCTTCATGGCTTGTCTGGAGCGATTTCCATAAAAAAAGTTAATTAACCCTTAAATGCTTTTTGCTTCAAATATGATACATTCCAACAAAATGCCGATTTTGTATAATATTAAACGAAAATGTGTAAAACTGCAACGTTTCTCACATCTTAAACGAGCCTGTTGGCAAGTGTGAGTAGGTATTAGTATGATGTTGCATTAGCACACCCGCTAAATAGGTAATCAGCATCTTCTATGATAACATTTTTCAAACCAATATAAAAAATAAAGTATTTAAGGGTTAAGGTATTATTATAGTTTATTTTATTTTATATGCATTTAATTTACTAATGTGTATTGTTATTTGTTACGCCATGGCAGAAGTATGCACTCTATTGAGCGCCATTGTTTTCTTAATCCGCTTTACAAGAGTATGTGTTGAATTAGTTTGACATATAATGGAAACTTGGTACCAATAGTAGGGTTTATATTACTGAGTGAGATGTTCCTTATATTGTAGAAACTGTAGAATCTACGAATGTGAAGTTGATGCATGGATTTTTGCAGATGGTTATCCGATCTTTTTGTTTTCTTATTGTAGATTTTCATTTCCACTCGGAAAAATACAGAAAGCTTTTCTGGTAAGTCATTTTTATTCAGTGTGTTTGTTTGTTTGTTTTTTGCTTTGTTTCTTGCTTTGTTTTTTGCTTTCGGTGCTTTTTTTTTTTCAGATAACTTTATTTTTAGAAAATAAAATTGCGGAAAAGAATTCTCTCTTCCCCTGTCCGATAATTGACATGACCGCAGTTTTGGTCAGTAAAACCCAGCCAACTGTATCATCGGATAACGGGTTTATCTTGTGGACGTATTGGGTGTCTATATAACGTTTTTACTTAAATATATTGGAATCTTTTGAACATGTCCTTTGAAGTGTTTAAGTACGTTTTAATTGCATTATATATATATATATATATATATATATATATATATATATATATATATATATATATATATATATATTAAACAGTAAAGTGTGTTTATATCTACAGACGACGTCGTTTCGGATTGCCTACCTTCATAAGTGCAGGATGGCAGTTGCAGGCGGTCGCATGGGGTCGAACGCAGTTCAGATATTCAGCCTAGAATAACGAGCCTAACGCCTATGTCTACACAGCCGCGAGAAATCGCCACAGACAGTAATTGAAATTAACGTACACTTACCCGAGAGGCGGGGGCAAGCGTCTTGTTGTCGATAGTTTTCGACGCTCGATCGAAACTTTACATAATCGTTAGTAATCTTGCAGTTCATAATAGGGTTCTACAATCAAGACTATTTAATCTTAAAAGAGCATTAACTATAAATATTTTTTTTTAATATTTAAGTGTTTTGACGATTCCCAAAAGGATGAAACGTATACGCATGTAGATAAAAACAACTATTTATAATTATATATACTCGAAACCTCGGAACACGGGTCATGTTTTTAACTCAAATTCCGACGCTTTAACCCACACGGCCATTATAAACAACCTGATAAATCAACGATAGATTAAACTTATTAAAGGCAGCTGTCGTCAAGAGTGTTCAACTACTTAAGGAACATGCATGAAAGCTACGATAACGGCTGTGTTAATACTACTCACTACAGTGCCCAGCCTAGATTGGGGGCGACAATAATTATAAATATATGTTTTTTTTTTTCTACATACGTATACGTTTGATCCTTTCGGGAATCGTCAGTGTATAGATGATTATTCATACCGGTCACAGGACTCGAAACCCTGGAACACGAGTCATATTTTTAACTACAAATTCAGACGCTATAACACTGATAAATCAGCGAAACCTTAAACCTATTAAAGGCCGCTGTCGTGAAGTGTGTACAACTACTGAAAGAAACATGCATTAATATATATATATATATATATATATATATATATATATATATATATATATATGCAAAAACATCGGTACCTTTGGTTTCAAAGTCTAATTAAGGGCACCTATAATAGGCCTCTCTACCGGATTCTCTTAAGTCTCTGTTCATGTCTGTCTCCTCGGAAAATGACGGCTTACGCGTTATATGACTTTCTGACGATATTTCGATTCTCTGTTTAAAGTTAATTTTTCATAATTTTTACCATTTCGGTATTTCTACCTGCAAATTCTGTCGAAATTTTAGTCATGGACTAGCAAAAGATGTTTTTTTTTCTTCATCTGTGAAATTTAGGTTCCGATATTGTTCTGATCTTCTGTAATACATATATTAATAAATATTACCCTCTTATTTTAATTTTTTCTGAATAATCGAGCACTCTGCTGAAGTTCCTTCTCATTAACCTGACATATATATATATATATATATATATATATATATATATATATATATATATATATATATATATATATATATATATATTAGAGATAAAAGATAAGAATAGAAAATTGTAAAGATACAATATTTATTAGAACAGTAGCAGTTCAGAGCAAGAAGCTTCATATCCTTAATCCATGGATCGATAGGTTATAGATATCTATTTAGATCCGATAATTTTCGAGCCGGAGCGGAATAGATGTGTTGGTTGTAGGCGGTGGCGAACACATCTATTCCGCTCTTGCTTGAAAAATATCGAATCTAAATAGATATCTATAACCTATCGATACACTGATCAACCAGGGAGCTAGAGGTTTTCGAAATGCACACTTTGATATATACCGAACTCTAACTGACAAACTTCATTCTGACCCCTGTGAAACGGATAATTCCAGTGCATAACTACTGCACAAGCAGGATAAACTGGACGTTACCAATTGCCGTCTGAATATAAGCCTCTTAACAAAAACATTTGGATTCCTAAACAATTTGAGGATAATTCTTTTTAAAATATTACTTACCAATACAACATTTTTTTTTATTTTTGACGTGTTTTTGGACAGCGTCCACCCTGACTCTACGCTCTCGTCTCAACATAAGACTCTTTACCTTTTGGTCTTTATTTTGTTTTATTTTATGCAAGTTAAATCTTACCGATAATATTTACAATTACATTGTCAGTTTTTCTCTATCCTCTGATGAAAAGAGTTTATCTTTTAAAATCCATGGATTAAGGATATGAAGCTCCTTGCTCTGAAATTGTGATGTTCTAATCAATATTGTATCTTTACTATTTTTTCTCATCTTTCATCTCTAGAATTGATTGCTCTATTCAATATATTGAGCTTTATATTATCACGATAGATTATTATTAAACGATAATTCAATTATCTTTAATTTTATTCAACATTTATATATATAATATATATATATATATATATATATATATATATATATATATATATATATATATATATATATATATATATATATATATATATATATATATATGGAGGTTTAGGAAGCAGTGAGAGCCGGAGGTTTTAGAAGGAGTCAGAGTCGGGGGGTTCGGAAGGAGTTAGAATCGGAGTAATCAATGTATGATTACAGTATTACATTTAAAACAGATAACTCCGCTAAATGAATTATATATTTTTTGCAGCACATTAAAACCAAAGTGAGAGATACGCCGGATGAGAAAAATCGAGAGGGTTTGGGAGATGGAGGAAAGTAATTGGAAGGGAGGGTAAGGAAAGATAGAGAGACTGCTAAAGTGAGAGGGGGCGCAGAGATAGAAGGTTTAATATAATGATGTTGCACACACTATTTAATTTCTTCTATTTTGCTTTGTATGGCCCCGGACAATGCCAAGTAGCCCTGCTAGTCTTATATATTCATCTATGATATATGATATATATATATATATATATATACATATATATATATATACATATATATATATACATATATATATATACATATATATATATATATATATATATATATATATATATATATATATATATATATAATCATATATTTTGTTGCTGAAATATTATTGCATACTTAAAAGGCCAGTATAAAACGTTTTTTGTAAATGTCATCTCAAATTACTTCGACAACTGATAGTTGAAAGAAATGTTCGCATTCATGTACATCTCAAAGGAAACGTATGAATGATCAAAAGGGACAAAAATTATATTTATGTTTTGATTAAATTATATTTTATTTTTGTATTTTGTTAGTTGTTTGTGTGAACATCATATCGCAATTCCAACTTCGATTTTGAATACTCGATAGATTCCCTACTACAGACAGTGTTAAATGATTTTAAATTAATACTAATTCGGTAATGTTTAATTACGTTTTAATACATTCGTAAATTTAATCAATTCAAACAGATTTTACTTATTCAAATCATTTAGTAATGTTTAATAACAATACATGTCAGAATTATCTGATTTATGTCCCTTGGATTTATATTCGAGTTTTCCCGAATGCGCCACCGTGTCCGGAAGTTCAGAAAACTCGTTCACCTACACACGGAATTTAGAACGAGATTTTACCCTTTTACTGGCGCCTCGCTCAAAGCCGTCGAACGTGATCCGACCGGCTTTCCATCTTTGCATGGCCTTTGCAAACTATGACGCTGTATCCGCCAGATGTATTTTGCTAGTAGTCGTCTAGACTCAAAAACATAACAGAAAGTAAGTAACATTTTCTTGTTTATTGCTAACGTATAGTTCTTTATCTTTGACCCCGTTTTTTGTTTTTTTTACGGACAGAATGCAAATAACGTCTGCCAGAGAGTGGCGTTAATTATAACGTGAGCGAGATTTGACTTAGCAGACATCTGTGTGTAATGAAAAGAAGAGAAATGCTTAAATATTGAGGAGAATGTGTGTTTAACGAAATCGATATAACAAATGTAATTGTAAGTGCATTTTAAATAATGTAAAAGTGTGAAGTTGCATGTCATTAATAAAAGAATTGTCTAATAAAAGTTTACAATGATTGTTTTATAAGCTTCAGAATTTCCCTACTATAAATCAAGATGAAAAGTATGGAACGCGTTAATGTTTGTATAAATATATCTTTTTCAGCTTGTTTTTGATGTATGACTAATATTTATGAAGAAAATTGCGATTAATTAATATTCGTTGTTTGCCTTAAGTTAAGGGATAAACAATGAGCTAAAAAATGGTGATGATTATTACATAGTTGGGCTTTCGTAGAGTGCACAATCGGTGAAGTTAAAATGTATGTAAGCTAAGGAATTTATGAACCCGGTGAGTCTAGTAGCAATAAGAGGCTTATTAGTAATCAGAATAGAAACTGGTGAGTTGACTAAATATAAAAATGCAAACAACGATTAGAATTTTTTTTCAGAACGCGAACTAATAAATTACTATAACGAATGACGAAATAGATTTTGTTATTAATCTTTTGCTTATTAGCCTATTCCAAGAATTTAAATAGGTGAACATCTCACTTTACTTTATATATAAGATATATAAAAAAAATTACATAGTTTTATAAAAATAGAAAGTGTTCATTTTTATGTGTACGCTGGAATGTTATGAGAATGTAGTTGTAATTCTCCACTCGGATATGTGTATGTGTAGGCTAAAAATTGAGTAATTGTAGTAGCACTTAGCTCTTTGTTTTAGATGCGAGAAAGGGAAACAATTGATCTGTACAAACCAGTAAGCGTGCATGATTTTCATTGTATAAGTCAGTATATGTGTCTGGCTCTACAAGCCAGTGTGTGCGCATGCGTTAAGTCTATTGCTGTTGCTCTGATTGGTCGTGGTTAGCCGTTTGCCAGTGGGTCAAAGCCGAGGGTATGTCTGTTGGTGTGTTGACTACTTTTGACTATTCTGATCTGGTCTGTTATTATGATTGGTGGCAGAGAATACACGTCTGATAAAACGTGTTGGCGACTGCTTATTGACTGAATGACTTTGGTGTCGCCGTTTGTTTATATTGAGTTTAACCGGCTACCAAATCACTTTGTTTTTCGAACAGGGAAGAATTGATACTTCGAAAGCGTAACCTAGTTTTTCACGATTATCTGAATATCAATCGTGCTGTCGTCGCAGTGAGCACATCACATGACTGTAGAGGGAAAGGCAACATCAAGAATGACAAATTTATCCATGCAGAAATAATTCATCTGTATTAACAACTTTTTAAGACAACCAGAAATAAAGAGTTCGTGATGAGTGAGCGTTCAAAAGAACGTTTCGAGTGAAAGGGTTGTTTAGTGTGTAAGGAGAAATTACGTAGACATGTCTATTTCGCCTGTACCAGTGCGAGTTCGCCTGTGTGTAAATTCAATAGAAAAGTGTTTATATTAGTTTGCGTCTATTTTGTAAATCAGGTGTGTATGAACGTGTATGTGTGTGCTTTAGTTGAGTGACTGTACATGCTGCCGATGTGCGTACAGAAGTTCGTGAGAGTCACTGAGGGTCGTTCTCACGTGCGTCCATGTGTGTCAACTGCGAAAGAAAACCGGAAGAGTAGAAGAAAGATGTTCGTTTGCGTTGTTATATTACGCACGAAATTTCGACCGTGAATATTCTCGCATTTGCAGTTGGTTGAAAGAAACTGCTGATTTGAGATTTTCTCCGATCGAGAATCAATATGAAAAACAAAATTCGCTGCTGCTGCTGCTGTTTCTCCTATAACCTCCTTTTTTACAAATTTCGTTTTTTTTTTCTCTGGAGTCCCTGTTTGCACAAAAATGTATGGATTGTGTATTCATAAACATGTAAGTTGGAAGACGTTGCTATATTTTTTTTGTTTCTCTCATTGCTTCTAAAATATAAGACTTTAATCATATATCCGTGTTTTACATTACCAAAACGGGGAAAAGGATACGCTAATTTCTTTTTTTTTTAGTATGAGTCACCACTTATCGAGACTAAAAGCCACTCGAGCATAACAATCAATAAGATGGATGGATTATCAGTTGAATGATGGAGAATATTATGAGGGGATTGATGATGATGAATGGAATGAACAACAGTTACTTATAATAACGGTTTATAACAAGTATTTGTTGACATTGGATTTGAAGACGACCATATTGTAATTCGAAGTGAAGCAGTCACGTTATAATGTGTTCTACAGATAGGAAGTTGTTGGAAATGCCTCGATAAGCATTTTGGTACAAAAAAACACTGTGCGGAACAAAACGAAATTAATTCGGAATCTCATTCCAACATTAATTAATTTTTAAATATTTTTTATTTTGATAATAAAATAAAAATAAAAAATGTTTTTTTTTTTTTTTTTTCATTTTATTTCTACGTTTTTATTTCTCTACTACAACAGCACAACGTCCAGTAAGTTCTATTTCTTTTCAAAATCTCATCCGAAGGCTCGCAATACTGTATATATTTTTCATTGATATTTTTTATATTTTGTTTATGTTCCTCTATACATATTTTTGTAAAAAGTATTATGCGAGAGAAGACGATCAGAATCAATTTCAACAATAAAAAAAAAGATTACCTCATTTTTGTTGTGTCTATCTTCAATTTCTTTAACACATCGGTAAGTATAATTTATTTTTTAAATTTCATCCGATAGCTCCCAATAGTGCCCATGCCGTGCATTTTTTATACCTGCTGTATCTGTTGTTTGAATTATGATATAACGTTCAACAGTCTTTATAAACGATTAAAGTCTTTTTTAATCAGATGTTTCCTTTCACTTTCCGACTGAACGCGTCTTTATTAGTGTTATTACCTTCGATAAATGTTTACTTTAGGGTATCAAACTCCATATTGCCTAAATACAACAATTCAACATAGCAACATTATAGTCTTAAATTTCATATTGGCAAAATTTAACATTAACTAACTAAAGTCTATTTTGCCGCCGTGAAATCGGATGTGTAATCGGTACAATTAGTGCTCTTCATGAACTCAAACACTAATTCTGGGTTAACATATTGTCACTCTTGACAATGGTTTTGTTGCTATCGAGCTGGGGTATGGTTCTGTTCAGTCCTAGGATGTCCATCCTCATAGGCTTTGCCTTCTCTCTCAGAAGGGGTTAGTTTATTGCTAATCGCTTGAGACGTTCCTACCGGGGAATACTGACGGGGCAGCTCAGGCATTTGTTGTAGGCCATTCTATGTGCTTATTCTCGTGTGCTGGCTTCTCGAAACCACACCTGACCTTGTGTATTACCTCTTGGCAATTAACTAAATAATATGTTAAAGCAGAATACGATAATTGTGAGAATAAAGGGTGCACGATCCCGGGTAATTATAATGGTAACATTTATTAATGATTTTTACAAGACAAATATAGGTTACACAAATGTTAATGATAGGCATGAGATGCACACGTGGAGAAAGGCGTGTTTGTTTAAGCGGCCTTTTTTTTCTATCTTCTTATAATTAGCTTACGGCATGCTTTTCAAGACAAGGGAAATAAAATATGTTACTGGTATGTTAAGCCACTGCCTCCCCTTCTCTATTTGTCTAGCTTCATTCTTCCCGTCTCTTTTCTTTTCGTTCCTTTCTTTCCCTTCTAAAATGGCAACACTTATAAAAAATGGAAGTAGGTGTACTTAGAAACATTGTTTACAACTACGTCCGCAAACCAGGTAACATGACTAGAACGTAATTAAAAAGTAAAATAATGTCGTTTAACCAATCATAACAGTTTCCGCGCAATTTAACGAAACAAGAAATTACTGACTATGATAAGTTGGGTTTTTTTTTCATCTACCATAGAGCGTTTACACAAGTGAATGTTAAAGAAATGGTGGAATTTGAAGCCACATCCGACGCAGTGGACTGCTAAAGACAACAGCTAACTTTCAGACGACCTCAAACATAACTGCTTTAGAACGTTGGAAAAGACATAGCTTGATGTACATCCACACACGTTGAACATAAACAGTCATTAACAGTACAAAAAGATCAGGGCATGAATATTTACCACATAATAAAAATGAAAGATATGTAAATCTCAATGCACATACTTCGCTCCTCTTTTACATGTACCCAATTCTTCTTACTTCCAACGGGTTTTATGTCTTCATTTTGTGTAACAGAGCTGATAGATAAAACGAATTGCCCACTGCCTCCGCCGAGACGACCGTCCTCGTCAAGCGCTTTGTTTGTGCCGCTAAAGGGGCAGTAGCTTCCGCAAAATGATCGAAGTCAACACAAACCCTGGAACGCTTAGATGTGAACAAACAGTCAACAATCCTTGTCTCTGGCTATGCAAATCTATCGCGTCTATTGCTTATTTCGCTAACCAATCGATGGTGTTAGTTGAACGCAATTGATTCAGGGTGAAATTTAGCGTAAAAAAACTTTCTCATGAATGTATGGTCGTGTTGGCATATCGTATCCTGCTGTTCTGTGTTATCCGTGATGCTACTAATTTCATCCCTTGCGAAAATTATTCCTACTGGCGATTTCCTTTCGTATTCTCTCGTTTCGTGCTACCATGGATGCTGCTACTTTTGTTCCTTCATTTGTATATTTATCAATTTAATTAAAAAAACATTGCACAGTAGATTTACACTAGTAATATAATACCAATATACAGATCTATATTCTGTTAAATATTTCATCCGACAGTTTCCAAAAATGCCCTTTTGACTCCTCCTTTTTACCATTATTTTGTAATATATCTGATTCGATCTTAAAATATTCTACGCTATTGCTGTTCTTAATCTGATGTGGCAACTTGTCTTCATCAATGTAGATATCAATATGGCAAACCAGAAGAGTACACGAGTCGAAGTCAGCAGCAAACGGTGTTCAGTCAGATTTAGTTCCTGATATTAAAACTCCCTGTTTTGGGTCACTTACTCTTCTGATTTGACAAGTTTTGTACTAATTTTTATTTATTAATTTATTTATTAAAGTGTTAGGTGAAAGTACAGAATAGTTAACAAACCCCCTTCCTATGTTAAGAATGGCTTTCTAAATAATTTTCTGTAGTTTACGGACCGAGCTAAAATAATAACGTTATTATTTAAAAAGCCATTCTTAACATAAAGAGGGGGCTTAGTTAACTATTCTGTACTTTCACCTAACAATTTAATAAATAAATTAATGAATTTGGGAAAGTGAAACTCTCGTCTGAAGTTATATTACGGATAAAGTTTATCGGGCACTAAATCTGAGCGAACACTATTTGCTGCTGACTTTGAGTCGGATACTCTTCTGGTTTGACATTTATATTTCTACTACGAAGGAAAGTTATTTATGGTTGTGGTAGAAAGACGAATTGTTGCTGTGAATGTCTTACAAGGATGAACCAAAGACTGGAGCTCAGTCGAGTCCCCCCCCCACGAAAATAACGATAGAGTAGAGAGAGACTAACAACGTAAGTGGATACAAGTTGCTATTCATCCGATTGCTTCCAGGGAAATTCATGCTTCCTGCCTTTCGCAAATGCGTAAATGTGTTGAGATGTCATAAACAAAGACAAACCAATCTGTGGAAATGAACGTTTCTTTTAATCTCTCAAGATTTATCACTTGTTTATCATATTGCATCTGTATGTCACGCAACATTGTTTTTGTTGGTTTAAGAGAGCGGGAGAGTCAGAGAGAGAGGGCGAGAGTGAGGGAATCGAGAGAGAGAGGGAGGAAGGGAGAGAGAGAGAAGAAAACTAATTAACTGATTTGATTTATGATCCTATTTCTTGACAATCAAGTTGTTGACACATCTAATCACTGACCAATCCCCCTTTCTTTGCTTAACTTTATGATTGAACGAAAACTGATCCATTTAGCTTTAATGTTTTATAAAACTTCCTTGTCGTCCGGACTCAAACCCCCACGTACACGCACAAACAACAAACAACAAAAAACACATCGTATTATCCTCTGTAGAATCAACATCTACGTCGACTATGTCATTTTTCTGTAAAGTAACCATTCTCCTCAAAATACAGTTTTCAACTAACTAAACAAAAACCACAATTTATCAAATTCCCACCGTAACCAGACCTGAAGTCAGTTTAACGTGGATGATAATGTAGCTCCCTTCTCCCGAGTTGCACTCTGAAAGGGTACATAAAAGTCGAGAACAAACCTGTCGGCATTCCCAGTAAGGGGCGCCTACAGAAGAATGAACGTAATTCCTGGGAGGATGTACCTCCGAGAACTGAGCCGAACCATACCTTATTTTGACAGAAAGGGTTGATTATTCAGGACAGCCCCTAGGTTGCCAGAATAATGACCAGGCGAACCTCGGCTGGTACAACAACTGGACGAAACTAGTTTCATTTTTAAAACATCTGTGCGCGCTGTTCCTCCATCCATTGGCGACAGCGCCCTAGACACGTCTTTCCTGCTTGAAATCTCGCTAGCCAAGAGGCAGAAAATCTTCGCCCGGAAATCACATGGATTCGCGACTTCCGTTCTGGGGTCACCTCTGACCCTTAGAAGTGTCACTCAAACTGTTCCATCCAAACACGGCCCTCGTTATATAACACTATCACTTTTGCAACTTTGCGAAATAGACGAAGAAGTGCAAATATCAGGAAGCAGCTTATTAACAGATCCCTCAACGACGTTGTTCGAAACTAATATAGATTAACGTTGTTTGGACATGTTTCCCGGTTACCAGACTCCATCTATGTAAGAAAATCATATAAAGAAGATGTTATTGAAGAAATATCAAGAAGACAACTACCAAAGAAATGAATAAACCAGATTAAGACTGATACTGATATGCAGCTTTTGACAGCTGACAGACTGAACCAAGCCCATGATTAAGTGGTGGAATTTTGTTCCCAAGCATGTGATAAAGCTCTCTGGAGTATGCACATAAGTCAAGTCAAACCAAATCCTACTTTTTAGAAACATTAACAGATGAGTGTTACAAACTTACGTTTTAGATACTACTGCATCGAATAAGGGTGTTATTCGTCATTTCTTATCAATCAGACGATTCTATTGTTGCCATTGGTTTCCCCAATATCTTTCTAGTTAGAATTCTTTTTAGAAAGACATCGGGTACTTATGGGAGTGACTACGTGAAGGTTGCTAACACCATAAGTGAAAGTGTTTCTGTGGAACGAACTGGATTCGAACTTGGCACACCCAGGTTGTCAATTCGTGTCGTTAACCACTTAGTCCCCGTAACCTTCCAATGAGGGTGTATGATAGACTTAATGGTTGGGTGGTAGTTTTGTTTTACGCCATATCATCTATTTTGGACATGTAATTTCGAATCAAGTTACTTGGATATATTTTTCTATGATTTCAGTTCTTTTTCATGGTGTACGTTAATTTCACTTTATCGATTTACTGATAGCAGTTTGTGTTAGTACGACTATGATAGTGATTAATATTCTAATCTATAGATTTTCTTGTATAAACTTACTCTTTTTAAGAAAGAAATTACATTATCTATTTCATGTTTCGGAATTTTATATTAGAATATTGATAATTGGGGTTATTTGGATTATTCGGACTACTGTTCTTATCTTGGATGTTATTCTCACAACGTAACGGCCGATGTAACCTCCGACTTTCTTCAGATGCATCTTATTGAACTCGGGAATCTGTACAGAATTTTAAACGAACCCCTTTATTTAATCTACGGGGGTAACTTGCTCTCTTTCTTTCAAACATGACCGGGTATAAGTCTTAAGTAATTCGTAATTGTATTCTTAGTATCGCCCGCACTGAGGATTGAACCTTCAACCTCCAGAAGATTGTAGTTTAGAACTGATTATTATATCGTACTTTATCCGTTACACCAGGGGTGAGAATAACTACCAAGATGAAAACAGTAGTCCAGATAATCCCAATAATACAAATTACCCATTTTAAATTCGTTTTAAATAGTTTTTTCATGTTACTATAAAAGGCTTCCCTTCTCGAGGTCACATCGATATATTCAGTGAGAATATGTTTTATACAGAGAGTCTTGCATGCATGACATATTATTTCTTGTTCTGCTTTAAGTAGTAATATGTAATCCTTGTATGACCTATACAAGAATAACACAATGAAGTGCGCGTGTACTTGACCCAATGGATACCGTCACAAAACATGGAATAGACGATGCCGAGTTCAAATCCTATTGTATTACATTTATGCACTAAAACCGTTGGGAAAACGACGCAGAATTTCCGCACAGCTATGGGGAACATCGCATATTGTATTGAATATATCGTATATAATGAGTCGTTTACAGTCAGTGCTGTATTTCGGATTTAAAAAACACAAAAGTGTTGATATGCCGTTAAATAGACTAAACAAAAGAAGAAATCTAACAAGTTACACGTCTTGTAAAGATAATAGAAAAGACGGTTTTGAAGATTCATTTATGTTTTCATTGGATTGCTAGCCGCTTCCTTGTTACTAAGTTCCGTGTTGCAGAGTATTAATTAGATTCATTTTATTTTATCGTCATCTCTCTCTCTCTCTCTCTCTCTCTCTCTCTCTCTCTCTCTCTCTCTCTCTCTCTCTCTCTCTGAAAAAGACAGAAAGAAAAAACAATTACATACACGAAAAAAATCAAACGAAAGATAAACGAACGTTTTCAGAAAAATCGGTCAATCTCTCATTTGATTTTTTCTTGTATTTAATTGTTTTTCCTTTTTGTCTTTTTCATACATTCGGTCTCCACGGCATTTCATTTTATGATATATCGTGTATTTTATCCTCATATATATATATATATATATATATATATATATATATATATATATATATATCACTTGTGTATAATCGTGTGTATATCCTCCCTCTCTCTCTCTCTCTATATATATATATATATATATATATATATATATATATATATCAAGATAATGTTCGATTAATGAAAAGCCTTTTAAATTTGTTTACCGATTAACCATTTTTAATTTCAGTTTATTTTTATCAGTTAAAACGTGTTTGCTTGCATAATATCACTTTGTTTCCATTCTCCCAGTGTTGGTTTAATTTCCAGTAATTTATTATGTTTATTGCTGTTTTAGTCGAAGAGTTTATTTGTTTATTGTCATTTTAAAGTCTGTATGTGGGATTATTACCTTTTATTTTTCAGGAGTAATAATGAGGGTAGACTTGGTTGTGTATCTGCTTAATTGTGTCCACTGATTCCAACATATCTGCATATCATTATTATTTAACAACTTTTTCTAATTTGCATAGAATTTTTTTATTGTGAACTAGTTGTACCGACTTGACCTTGCCCGGGTTCTATTTCGTTGTAAATATTTCTATAACAACGCTTTTTTTAGGTTCAGTATCCAAGCTAAAAAAAAAAGCAAACAAGGAACGCCAACTCTTACTAACAGAATACAAGTTATTCCCCTTAGCTGATTTTTCTTTTAGCTGTTTATTTAAAAATGTCTCCATATTAGAAATCTATTTGTTAGATAAATTGTAGTGAAGTACGTTTGTTTATTGCTAAGAATCAATGAAAATTGTATAGTCCGAATCAGAATATGATTTGTCAGCTTAAATGCTATTTAGGTTCAACTTTTAAAATCCGACCGACATAATTTTATATATTGGATAATAGATTAACAGATTTCCTGGCTTTTAATGATGCCAATATCGATAGCGAATATCGATAGCGAATCAGAAACTATAATGAAGTCATTATTCATTGATTTTGAGATGAGGTCGAGAACCATGTTGATTGCACAAACTTCTGTGTTGAATATAGAGGTGTCTTTGGGAGATGCTTTTTAAATATTTTCCCTTTATATACTACATAACATACTGTTATTTTCTCCAGTTGAGATGAATCTGTGAAGAGGTGCGACCGTCGCCAAGAATCGAATTGGCTCTGCCGAGTTTAATTCCTATCGGATATATCACGTTCAATCATGCATGAGAGCTGGTTTGGAAATATATCAAGCAGAACCTCCAGATATCTCTAAAAAAACAACTTGTGTTTAAGGAATCGTATGCAATGAATTGTATACAATACGTATTATTCTTCAGAATTAAATAATACAAGTGTTGATATGTCGTTAAAGAGAAAAACGGCAAACGAAAAAAACGAAACGAAGAAAGTTGTTATATAAAACAGTCATAGCTATTCAGATTGTACTTAGAATTTCTAATTATACGAATCTAAATTGGGATAAAATTCGCTGGTTGTGTGTGTCTAATCCTTAAGGGGACATGCCCTTAGCTTGAGAACGGCTTACGGTATGAGCGTGAGACTTTTTGGGAGTTTCTATTTTATTATTACACTTATTAAAAAGAAATGCACTGCAAGAACCCGTCTTACTACCACAAGAAAAAACTTTACTTTCTCTTTCGGTATGCTTAACGGCGGTCGAAATCTCCATGGACAGAGCTTCTTTGCAAAGGCATCATGTCTGTGGGAAATGTTACCGCGGGACTGCTTTCCGGTTGATCAGAACTTGGTTGTCTTAAACTCCAATCCCAACAAATTCTTGTCATAGACCGCCTAAAAAGTAATCAAACGTAGTTCATACCATTGTTCAATGTTAGTACTCACATAGTGTTCCTTATATTTCGGCTGGCACCCATTCTCGTCTCACTAACTCTTATCCTCGAGTGGCTCTTGGCCTTGATAAGTGGTGACCCTAATAACTCACCGACCGGATCTTCCATGAACGCACGCCTTCAAATATTTTGGTTCGACGCTCGGCGATGATGGCAACATCCTCAGCGAAGTTGCGACGTGGCTCAATGCGACGTGGCTCAATGCGACGTGGCTCAAGTGGCGCACCGACATCCTTTGTGACCGCAAGAACAGCGACCGTCTAAAGGTGATGATCTACCGGACTATTGTGAGACCCGTCGCTTTGTACAACTCTGAGTGCTTACTGACAACCAAGAAAGGCGGAGCAGAGATTCGCCGTTATGAAAACCTAAATGCTCTGCTGGATGTCTGTAGTTACACAGCTCGACCACGTCTGCAATAGGGCTATCTAAAGGCACTGCAGCATCGCACCGATTGAAGGCAAGATGAGGGAATGGCGGCTCAGATGGTTTGGATATGTTCTGAAAACCAACACCCCCACGACATTTGCCTTTGCATTAGAAGTCGTAGGGAAGCGACCGAGAGGAAGGTTGATGATGAGATGGGTAGGCACCCTGCATAAAGACCTCTGTAAAAACAGCCTTCACTCGAACCAAGCCTCTGATCGTGCCAAGTGGGGACAAAAATCCATCATTGCGGACCACAGCGAAGCTCTGGATTAATGTATGAGAAAAAGAAAAAGAAAAAATATGAACTGACTCAAATAGGAATGAACATTACCAAATTTATAGCTCTTGTCATTGTACTTTTTCTCCTATCATCTAAAATGGGAACAGATTCTTGGATCGTGAGTTTCAAAGAATACCTTCTTCCAACTCCGCTACAATTCGCAATCTGTCAATGCCGAGTATTGGAGTCGATTTAAATTTCCCTTTATCTTTACACTTGACTTTTGGTTTCGGCAAGATTTGTTTTTATATTTTTAATTATTTTTAACATTGAATTTTCAAAACTAAACACAAACGACAAATTCTCAGCTTGTCCATCTTTTGTTTGAATTATAAAGCAAAGAAATGAGCGAGTCTGCTCGGCACTGGTCAGTTCTGCTAATGAAACGTGATTAGTTCGTAACAAATGACCAATAAAGAGAAACAATTCATTTTAATATGATGTTGCCTTTTTAGACGCATCTATGTATTCCTATAAAAGGATTTGTCCGTCTGTTGGTCTGTCACGCTTAAGCTTGAAATAGCCTTTTAGATGCGTCCACTTATTCCTGTGATTGTCAGCTTGTCACGCTTAACGCTAAAGTGCCATTTTCAAATGCGTCCACTTAGATATAGAACAGTTGAGGTAGCAGGGTCTGTTGGTAGGGGTGTGTCAGGGAAAACATGAGAGAAAGTGATAAGGGTTGCCTTAAGAGAATGGGGCTCATAGATAGGTTAGTTTGGAAGTCTGTCATTCACGTTTAAGTTTGAAATAGCATGCGTAGATACGTCCATGTACTATTATAAGAGGCTCTGTTTATATGTCACGATTAAATTTTAAATAACATTTTAAGATGCGTCCACGAAATTCCTATAGGATGGTTATGTTTGTCCGTCGATCTGTCACGTTTAAGTTTGAAATAGTATTTTTAGATGCGTCCACATATTCTGATGAGAGGCTCTCTTCGTCCGTCTGTCTGTCACGCTTAAGATGGAATGGGCGCATCTTAAGAATAAACGATCTTATTTTATTTACCTCTCCAGGAGGTTAGACACACGGTTAGGGGTTAAGTTGAAATGTCAGTGCACTAGAATTAGCGCACTCTCGCACTCAAAAAGTGCCTGAGCAGCCTCGTCGGCATTCCTTGGTAGGAGTGCCTCAGGCGATTGGCGATAAGCTTATCCCTTCTCAAACAGAGAATTAAGCCTGAGAGGGTGGACCTCCTGAGACTGAACAGGACGACACCTCAGCACGACAGTAAAAAAGTCACTGTCAGACTGATTGCCGAGAACGTATCTCCGGCGTGTCTGTAATATGTTCTTCTCTCCGAATCGAATCAAACTAATCAACCCAATGTAACCGCATTAAAGAACAAAACAAGTGAAGTGCGTGCGTACTTGACCTAATGGATACTACTGAAGACCATAGAATATGCTATGCCGAGTTCAAACCCTATTATATTACATTTATGCACTAAAACCGTTGGGAAAAGTATGAACGTACAATTACCGCACAGCTATGGGGAACATCGCATACTGTGTTGAATATATCGTATATAATGAGTCGTTTACAGTCAGTGCTGTATTTCAGATTTAAAAAACACAAAAGTGTTGATATGCCGTTAAATAGACTAAACAAAAGAAGAAATCTAACAAGTGACACGTCTTTAAAAGATAATAGAAAAGACGGGTTTGAAGATTAATTTATGTTTTCATTGGATTGCTAGCTGCTTCCTGGTCACTAAGTTCCGTTTTGCAAAGGATTAATTAGATTCATTTTCTCTCTCTCTCTCTCTCTCTCTCTCTCTCTCTCTCTCTCTCTCTCTCTCTCTCTCTCTCTAATCGACACGCCTTTATAGAAGGTCGGCGTATCTGCTTACCAAAAACTTGGAATGTTTTCGTCGCTTTACGTGTGGTTTAATTTGGTTTAAGCTGACACTCCCTGAAACTTTTCATAATCCAATAGGAAAGACTACGATAATTGCCCACTTTCATTTTCCAAGCGAAGAAGTGACATAATTTTGAAGATCGCCCGTTTTGGGGCTACAACATTATTAAAAAGTAAAAATTTAATAAGGTAATATCATTCTACGCCATTCAATGTTTGAATCAATCGCTATCTAAAAAAGAAAAATTACAATAATAATTATAAATATAAATAATAACATTGTGTCTATACATCTTGGCTAATATTAAAATATATGATTGTCTCTTATTGTCTCCCTTATGTTACACTATATATATATATATATATATATATATGTATATATATATATATATATATATATATATATATAAGATATGAAACTAAAAGTATAATGTATACTTTAAAAATTGAACCGATCATGAAATAATGTATGCTCAATATACGAGAAAGAACAAAAATATAGATATAGATTTCTCTCTCTCTCTCTCTCTCTCTATATATATATATATATATATATATATATATATATATATATATATATATATATACCTACATATTATATGTCATAGAATACACTTTATATCCTTTATAACCTTATTCTTATTGTATGACTATATATGTCAGCGATTCTTTTTTCTAATTACTTTTATATTTTGTATAAAAGGCTGTATATATATATGTATATACATATATATATATGTATATATATATATATATATATATATACATATATATATATATGTGTGTGTGTATGTATGTATAAATTTGCGTATATATATATATATATGTGTGTGTGTGTGTTTATAATTTGTGTCAATATTTGTGCTGTATTTATGTTTGAACTTACGTATATTTTCGTGATTCATTTTATATGTATAAGCGTTTTTGTGTTACTGATTTATGTCTACATAGATTTTGAAAGTCCTTTACATATTTCAAACTCTAGATTGTAATTTTGAGAACAATCATTCGTCCTGTTATATAACATTTTTATGATTTTTTTGTTTAAAATTCTTAGAATTTATTAAGCTTGATAGAGTAATTTGCTTTTAAACTTGGACTATTGGAAGGTTATTTTAATTTTATCACTGCTCAATTTATCATTATCATAGTTAAATGGTGTCTCTATAGCGACTATCGCGGATACTGCCTCTACCTAGGGTTAAAAAATTATGCAATCTATATTAGATATTTAAACTTAAATTTTCAATAGCTCATTAAAAATGTAACTTAAATTCTTAATTACAAGTTTTAAATTTTGTGTCACAATCTTAACTAATTCTGAAGGTAATTTTACCATAGGCTTTATCCTTTAATTAATCTTTCGATTTTCTTTTCTACCACTTTAATCTATTAGAAATAGTTTTTAATTACGTTCCTTACTAAACGTGTGTTGGCCAATTGCTCTACGACTGATGATTAAACTTTAGAACCTTTTTTCATTGTATGACTATGTGTATCAGTGATTCTATCTTCTAATGACTTTTATATTTTGTAAAATGATAACTGTTTTGCTTTTTCCTCTTGATGTGCTACTCTCTGCGTGTATTATTACATCCGTTTGTTTCAACTTTGAACGCCTATATACATCCTTAAATAATGTTTCAGCCTGGTCTGCTTTGATTTGAGGACTACATGCATCAACTTTCCTCATCGTTTCTAATTTGCTGTATAATTGAAGATGTTGATCTCTATTCCATTGATGCTTTCTATATACTTTTAATTTCGTGTCAATACCCTGTGCTTACAATGAGATCTGATATTAATAAAAGTATATGGTCTCAGAAACGATCGTACACAGTCTGTTGTTATGTTGAATTCTTGGAACTCAAATTGATCATGTAATTGGGTTTACAAAGATCTATGCTATATATATATATATATATATATATATATATATATATATATATATATATATATATATATATATAATAATTCGTGTATGAAATGGTGTGTATGTGTTCCCCTCTTTCTCCCTTTTATTAAATTGAATAATTATTTTATGTTTTCCCCAATCAACGCCAAAACAGGGATAAATACTATTTTAATCAGCTAAGATACTTACAGTGAAATGGGTTCTTTTAGGAGGGTTTTTTAAAATTCATACTCTAACATTTCTTTTTATTAAATTTAATCATTATTTTATATAATTGTATTTTAATCACCTAAATTACTTACCGTGAAATGTGTTCTTTTCTGATTTTTCTTTTCAGAATTAATACTCTAATACTTATATTTTTTTTAGTTACATTATTATTATTTTATTTCCCCCGGGCAACGCCGGGACACGGTTTCTGCTAGTGTTATATATATCTTTTACACAAAATGCCCAAATAGTTGGTACATAGATGAGACAAAATTATCCTTTTGACTTAGATTTAAGAACCACAAACTTACTATTAGACAAAACATATCCTACTCCGAATAGCCAACCATTTCAACCAAACAGAGCATACGCTACATAACATCAAATGCGTTTTAATAGACACACAAAAACGTTCACATATGTATGCAAGAAACAAAATGGATTTTAAAGCTACATCAGATCTGAACTGCGATGCAAGTGGGTGTAATAGGTGTTTATACATTAGCAAAGATTTCTTTTTAAAATGAAACTTTGTTTCCTGGAGGAATCATTTGTTTTACCAATGATTACACCGATATGAATGCGCATACGTTGACATGAAATAAAAGTAACGGCTCTCTCCACCATTCGATGTAGAGATTTCGTGCGATCCGACGTGTACGTTGAGACAAAAAAAAGTGGGCATTGTTTCAGAAAGTTTAAAATGTCTGTTTTTTTATAAGGGTTGTATATTCAATTTTAATCGAGAACACACATTTTTGATAAAGAGCAGAGAACCGATCGAAATATTAAGAAACATTGCAATTCATTGGAACCTTACGACCAACTTTATTTTGCTTTGACACCCATGACACGCGTAGAGCAGATGAGGATTCCTATTTACTTGCCTCCCCACGAGGACAGAGTTAGACACAAGGTCGATTTTTAATGTGGAAAAAATCCAGTTCACTAAAAAGGGGCACTATGGATTGGAACAAAACTCAAAATTGCCTCAGTCTAGAAGGATTTCTTTTTCACTGACCGAGGACAGAAAAGATGAGGTGTCGTATCAGAACAGATACTAAACTTTGTTCTTTAAAAAAAAGCCAATGCTAGCCTAGAGTAGGTAAAAGTTGCTTAAGTCGTCGCTCCTTCTCCCCTATCCCCTAGTTTAAAATCCCGACAGAATAACTTTTTCCGACTACACAACAATCCGCAATCTGTCAGTGTGGAGTTGTCATGATTATTTAAATTTTCCTTCATGCTTTGCCCGCTTTCTAGCTATGGCGAGATTTATTCTTGTTTTTATTTTCAATATTGACATTTCTGAACTTTTAAACGAAAAAGAAGCTGACAGGTTCCAAGTTAGATCATAGCAACGATGACAGTGAATTTAATAAGAATTCTAAAACCTATAAGAGAAAATAATTTTTAAATGGCGTCCCTTGGAGATATTGATTGATATGCAAGCGTGTATTGTTGTATAGTCCTGTCTTAACGTCTTGTGTTTTGTTTTGATTCTGCCTGAAACCCATACGTGGACCGCGTAGACATCTGAAAATTAATTTCTCGTCGCAGGAAGATATTCCTGAAGATGTACGATGAAAAAAATACAATTTTACAACATATGAAATTGCTATGGACAGGCAATAAAAGCGTAATTTCTAGGGGAAGGCAATGAAAGCGAAATTTGCTAGGGACGGACAACGAAAGCAAAATTGCTAGAGACAGGCAATTAAAAGGAAATTGCTAATGGCAGGCAATGAAAGTAAATTACTAGGGACGGGCAATGAAAGCTATATTGCTAGGGACAGGCAACGAAAGCTAAATTGCAAGAGACGCGCAATTTAAGCGAAATTGCTAGGGACGGGTAACGAAAGCGAAATTGCTAGGGACGGGTAATGAAAACGAAATTGCTAGGAACGGTCAACGAAAGCGAAATTGCTAGAGACAATCAACGAAAGCGAAATTGCTAGGGACGGGCAACGAAAGCTTAATTGCTATGGACGGGCAATAAAAGCTAAATTGCTCGGGACGGGTAACGAAAGCTAAATTGCTAGGGACGTGAAATGTAAGCGAAATTGCTAGGGACGGGCAAAGAAAACGAAATTGCTAGGAACGGGTAACGAAAGCAAATATGGTAGGGGCGGGTAATGAAAGCGAAATTTCTAGGGACGGACAACAGAAGCGAAATTGCTAGGGAGGGCAATGAAAGCAAAATTGCTAGGGACGTGCAATGAAAGCGAAATTACTAGGTACGGGTAACGAAAGCTAAATTGCTTTGGACGGGCGATGAAAGCTAAATTGCTAGAGACGGGTAACAAAAGTGACATTTCTTGGGACTGTCAACGAAAGCTTAATTGCTATGGACGGTCAACGAAAGTGAAATTGCCAACACTCAGTGTCTCTTATAGAAATGCTTGTATGTATCCAAAAAAACATAGCAACTGTTGATAAGTTTTCAATATAGTCAATGATATGTTTTTTTTTAATAAAACAATGTAAACTCCTAAGTTGGAAAAATCTACTAAAGATCAGAGAATTATCTGCTCATAATGAAATTTTCAGTATGTATTATATAATAAAAGTATAATTGATGAATGTTAACAAAAATTATTTTATTAAAAAAACAAACCTATCGATTGTTTTGTTACTTAAACCATTTTACAACTCCCTTTCATTTCAAGGACGAACTAGTCTTATTATACCCATAGTCGAAACTCAGTGACCACCTTTACACAGATATAACATCCTGAAGGTGAAAATAATAGAAAAAATTGGAAATTTGAAATTATTTTAAATTAACGAATTTTTTAGTATCATTTACCTTTTGGCCCTTATTTTTGTTTTTTTATTTCTATTTTGCTTTACTTTATATAAAATTTTAAAAGTTAAATGTTGCCGATAATATTTACAACTACATTATCGGTTTTCCCTATCCTCTGATGAGAAGAGTTTATCTTTGAAAATCCATGGATTAAGGATATGAGGCTCCTTGCTCTGAACTTTTGATGTTTTAATAAATATTGTATCTTTACAATTCTTTATTCTCATCTTTCACCTCTTATATATATATATATATATATATATATATATATATATATATATATATATATATATATATATATTATGCAAACATTGTTAAAAATAACAGAATTCGTCTGTTTACTTATACCTTTTTATTTTTTTTCAATGTTTCTGATGGTTCTTTTGTATTAAAATTCCATCCAGCGTTGCTGAATTTAAATCGTCAACGACTTCCTAGAAAAATAACAATGCGAAAAACGTTCTATGCGGGTTTCTCCGCCGTCTTTTTAAAATTCTTTTTTTTCTCTAGCTTTTTTGTTCATTTCTTTTTGACACATGTGAAACCTGTGAAACCTGTGAAACCTATGGAATATTTATTGATTTTTTTTTTTAATACAAAAAAGACCATCAGAAAAATTGAAAAAATGAAAAAGATATTATTAAACCGACGAATTCTTTATTTATAACAATTTTTGCATATATATATATATATATATATATATATATATATATATATATATATATATATATATATATATTAAAACTCAGCTTTCGACATTAGATGCCATTTTTAAATCAAGACTTTTTTTTCCTTTTTTTTCCTCATTTTTTCCGATGTTGTAGACTTGTGGCTTCAAAGAATATCAAGTTATACCAGCGCGGTTAACGCTTCTTTGTAATAAAGAGAAATATAGACACATTATTCTAACATTGTTTTCGAATGATATTTTTTAGAAATTTGAAAATCCAATAACTATGTATATTTTTTTAATAAATAAATTTATTTATTTTAAGAAATATACATTGTTATTGGCTTATACACCCATCGGTAAGCTAAAATATAACACTCATAGAAATGCGTGGCCACATCCAAAATTGCTATAGTTTTTGTTTACTTATATTCATGCCAAACAAGGCCCCATTGCCACTGAGAGGTAAGGGGCACTGAGAATTAGAGGACTTATTTCTATGGGAATCCTAAGTGGGGAGTTGTGCAGTCAGATGTTTGTTCATATTACATTAAAATTTCTGCATGTTGGTATACACGGAAACAGGGAGAAGGGAGGGGATTCCAAAGTAAAACAGTTAGAGGACAGAAGCTATTAGAGTAGAAAGCTTTCCGGCATCTGGGTACCTCTACAGTGAAATGGTGGGATTTTGCTGATTGTTTGATTGGTCGGGGGCATTTATGTTGAGGGGGCACAAATGCACCTAGTCTGTCAGCGCACATTCCATAGAAGTACTTGTCAAAGGAGAGTAGAAAGTGAACTTTCGGTTTACTTTCGGCAGCCTCGTAACTCTCACTCCCTTTATTTTGTCCTTTAGTCCTCACATGCCATGAGCGACGTTTCTGACAAAGGGGGAAGAATTGCTGTTTTCTGGGTCAGAATATATCCATCTAACACTTATCGTTGGCTAGCTTTTGACCTTGAAGAAGTATTTTTTAGCTCCTTACGTCAAGTGGCTTCATGCCTTGTCTGGAGCGATTTCCATTAAAAAAAACAATCTAGGGGATGTAACATTACAGCGATGGGAAAGGGGCTGGAGCTTTGTAGATAGTGTGGAACGTATTAGATGACAGGCTCTTTTTTGGACCCTGTTTAAGAGGAGATTAGTGGTTGGTGCATCAAACTTAAACGTGACAGACTGACTAACTTTGGTTTGGTTTGGTTATTTTGTTTTACGGCATATCAACCCTTTACGGATTATTTAATGCCGAATTCGGTCATTTTGGTGAAAGTTTTTATGCTTCAAGTTCTTTATATGTTCAAGTGTTCATTCATGGTGTTTGGTTGAGTGAGAATGGGAGAAAGGGGGAAGGGGGATGGA
The DNA here is from genome assembly GCA_963556195.1 of Sepiola atlantica. Classification (NCBI taxonomy): domain Eukaryota; kingdom Metazoa; phylum Mollusca; class Cephalopoda; order Sepiida; family Sepiolidae; genus Sepiola; species Sepiola atlantica. The sequence goes on from OY744523.1 coordinate 131,014,054, forward strand.
AAGGAGTAGGGAGGGAGGGAAATTGTTGTTTTTTTGTTTTGGATTTTGAAGAACATGATTGAGTTTTGCAAAGAGAAAAAAGCAATAAAACATGAAGGTTTGGTGCATTTTGGATCAGGAAGCCGATATCTTCAGACAGCCTGATCTGGTAGTAGTAACAGACTGACTGACAGACATATTTTCTTATAGAGATGATTGGACACAACTCAAATAATCTACAGATTTAGTGGTGAAAGTACCATTTCAAACGGAAGCGCAATTGGCTAAGCGATGGACCTACAGGCAAAACCTCTCAGAACTGCGAGGACCTCATTTAAAAAAGGAAAAGAAAAAAAGCAAAGATGATCTTTGACAAAACAATGAGTCAACTACAAATCAGATACAAACAAAATTTGTCGATTTTGCGGCCTTTTAAACGCTGAGCTAATTAATGGGCCAGAGCTTGAAAAACAGGTCCTTATAAATCAGACGGTCAATTTGAAAATTTCAAACTTTAGTGTGACAGACCGACTGACGTTAAGAGCTTCTTATAGAAATGCGTGTATGCATCTAAAAAACCATAGCAAGTGTTTGTGATAAGTTTTTAATAAGGTCAATGATATGTTTTTACGATAGCCAGTAAGGCAGGATCAATTCTGCTGATAAATAATTACGCAGATATTAATCCAATTAAATTGCATTGTTATTGACAATTTGAAGGAAGTGTAAGAAACAAGGAGAAAAAGGATGTCACACGCTTCAATTGTCTCTAGAGTCATCTGTTAAACTCTATTGACATTGCTATGGAAACTGGAGGCTTCATTCTGGTAACACTTACTCGCAGAGAGAGAGAGAGAGAGAGAGAGAGATACAAAGAGATAGAGTGAGATAGAGATAAAATGAAAGAAGGTGGAGAGGTAGATAGTTAGAGAGTTAGAAAGAGAGGGGGAGAGAGAGAAAGAAATAGAGATACAAAGAGATAGAGTGAGATAGAGATAAAATGAAAGAAGGTGGAGTGGGAGAGAGTTAGAGAGTTAGAGAGAGAGGGGGGGAGAGAGAAAGAAATAGAGATACAAAGAGATAGATTGAGATAGAGATAAAAAGAAAGAAGGTGGAGAGCTAGAGAGAGAGAGAGAGAAAGAGAGAGAGAAAGAGAGAGAGATACAAAGAGATAGAGTGACATAGAGATAAAAAGAAAGAAGGTGGAGAGGTAGAAAGTTAGAGAGTTAGAGAGGTAAGGGGGAGAGAGAGGGGAGAGAGCGGCAACGAAAAATCAGATTAACATCAAAGACATTTATCAAGAAAAAAATGAGTCTGATTGCTTTGGTTTGTCTGTTTTACGACATATCAACCTTTTTCTGATCTTATTTAATGCTACATCCGGTCCATTTGTCATAATGGTTAGTGTGTTTGCTAATGGACCCTGGTGACCAGGATTCAATCCTTGGTCGAGTCATACGAAACATTCAAAATATGGTAATTTATACCTCCTTGCTAAACACTCGGTATTAGAAGGTGTCGATCAAGGCTAAGTGGAGTAATTCAAGTGTAGTAAACAAGTTCACGCTGGAACAAGAGTATTTAGTCATATAGGGAAGATGTGATCGGCATGCTTTCCCGTCTATAAAAGACGAGCCTAATAGAAATTGCCAATCATATTTTAGCACTCGACGAGCTTAGTATTGAAAACGTTGTTATTGGATGAAAGTATACTGCATGAGAAAGATTCTGGTTGCAACCCTGTTGTTTTCTATCTACAGAGACTATTTTTGTTCATTTGTTATGCCTTCAGTATATAATAGTATTTGAACTCAAAAATAGCCAATTCAAACGTCCGCATGTAAAATACATCATCATCATCATCATCATCATCATCGGTTTAACGTCCTCTTTACATGCTCGAATGTGTTGGACGTCTTTTAGAAATTGACTTCCAAACTAACCTATCTCTGTCCAGGTCTTTAGTTGTCCCACTTTCTCTCAAATCCATTCTTATCACTTCCTCTCATGCAGTCTTTGGCCTTCCCCTGTCAAGTGATCCTGCTACCTCAACTGTTCTACATCTAATAACCCAAAAATTCACACCTATTCTTTCAACATGGCCATGCAAACGAAGTAACTTGCTTTGCACACATCTCCGTATACTATATAGATTTAATCTTCCTCCTAGGTCATCAGATCTAAGATCGTCTTTAAGATTCACATTACACATCAATCGTATTATTCTCATATTATGTTTCTTCGTGCAGCACATGTCCTCAACCCTCACTGACCAAGTTTCACTTCCATACATCATCACACAAGTGACAGTATATGCCTGAATTAAAAAATGCTGCTGATCGATGTGAAATATATATCTGATATTATACTAAAGCTGAGTTAATCAACGTTTCTGACCTAAAGGCTTTTTTCCTACATATACTAATGACACAAAATACATGCGAAAATATTCCTTAGTTCCGAGATTACGTTATGTTTTTTAAAAAAATCAATTTAAATACTTCTAATTAGACGAAACTTGTAATTAACTGAACAAATCATCTATCTCTCACTTAGCTATCTATTTCTCTCGCCCGCTCTCACTGTATGTTGATTCAACCACTCTGTAATAGATTTTAATGTCTGTGAGCATTTAGAGAAAGAATGGCCCTCTCTTTTTAGTTAATTTATATAATGTGTTCGTACACACCACAAACACGTATGTAAATTATATAGCAAAATAATAGAACTTCTATGTTATCAGTAAGGATAATATAGATGTAAAGAGACTTATTATTTTTAGTTATGCAAGAGAAAATTTCTGAACAGATATAGGAGTATGTGAATTTTCGAATGAACTTAAAATGGAACAAATAGTGGTAATAGTTGTGACCCAACAGGTCACTGGTATATATAGAAAACAAATCCATACCTTTTTAACACATTCTCTAATTTGAAACTGTCCTACGGCTGTTTCGCCTGGAATGTGAGAATGATTTGTGTTAATTTACAAAATGATACATTTTCTTTAAGGCTCTTCTTGGATTAGAGTAAAAGTCATTCTGTATAAATTAAACCCATACTGGATCCTTTCCGTCTTTTACTAGGACGTGTAATTATTTTTTTTATTTTATATATATATTTATTAATTAATTCTTACGTACATATAAAAGTGTTGTGGGTGAACCTACCTACCCTTTAGTAATAACTAAATGGTAGCAACCTGCTACCATAAATACCGGCTTTTGCCGGGAGAACATTTGTAGTACATTTAGGCACTAAACAGACACCCTCCTTCGACTGTTGCTCTCTGTCTTTATTGTTATCGGAATTTTTGCGCTCTGGTTAGTCATTGTTATTTATATTGTTATTTAAATTGTTATTGTTGTTACCTCCTTTTAATTCTTCTCTCTCTTTTTAGAGTTGAATTGGTGTTTGTTTTTGTTTGTTTGTTTTTTCGTTGGACGATAGTCTTTTTTTATTGGCGTTTTTTTCTGTCTTGGCCATGGCAACACTTTGCCTAGTGCCTTCACATGAGACAATGAAAGACGATACCAGAAAGAGGCCGGTTGTTTCCACGCCTCAACCGACTCCCGGTCCGTCGGGTTGGACGAAACCCCCGATTGTGGAAATAAACATTGACGAGTTCCGGAAAAAAATGGATACTTACGCTGAGAAGAACACAAACACCGGACTTATAATTGACCTACCCAAATTGGAAGATATTGAGAAAAAAACACTTAAAGTTTTCGTCGTTGACAGGAAAACAAAGAAAACAATCAGAGCAACAGTTGACATTATCACGAAACTTTTATCTTCAGTCGGACACAGGCCACTCAAGTTGATAAAATCTAAAGGTTATAATACCTGGAAAACTCTTTTCACATCAGAGGAGGAATGCCTTGCGTTGGCCCGGAAGGAAATAATAACAACAGACTACATTTTAAGGATGGAGCACCGAGGAAGAAGAAGAACGACGGTATCGGTTTTCCATGTGCCATTTTACATAGAAGGTGAGCACATTGCTGCCTTTTTAAATAAGTACGGTGACCTGATGGCGGTAAGCACATATAATTACCTGTCAGTTTGGCATTTTGACGTAATGTTAAATCCAAAGGCGTTCAGTGAAATACCATACTACTTAGAAGTTGGTGAAGACAAGCTGCCAATTATTGTTGCCGGACGACGGCCATCTTGCTGGAATTGTGGTGCCATTGGACATCTTACATCTGAGTGCATCGAACGCAAAGCCACAGTTCCAGTAAACCCCAAAAATAGAGTGGGGACCACCTGGGCCCCAAAGTTGATTGGAAACTGAAAATGCACACAGAGGAGCAGAAAGACAAAGTCAACACAACAGAGTTCCCCGAACTCAATTCTGAAACTGAAGAGGAAGAAAGATGGTACTCGGGAAAAAAATCCCTGGAAGACTCACCCTCGAGCAAATGAGACTCGCAGAAGAAGAAGAATACAAAATGTCTAAGGATCCGGGGCGAGAAAGATATGTGGAAGTTGTAGAGCTCAATAAACAACTTCGAGCGAAAAACAAGTCCAGCCCCTGCTCTCCCCCTAAATCACAAACAAACCAAATGCCCCCCAAGACTGTACATACCCCAACTACAACCTATGTGTCCCCAATTCGTAATCTGAAATCACCCCCCCACAAAAAAAAAATGCCACCACCAGTCACCGCACCAATCAAAAACAGAGACTACAAATTAATTCCCTTAAGCCACACCCCCCCACCCCCCCAAAAAAAAATTGAGTCACCAAGACCTTCCCCATTTGTTTTCACTCAACAGAACCCAAGAAGTACTCCTCCTGCCTCCCATAAAAAGTCACAATCACTCCCTCCTCCTTCACTCCTTGTAAAACATGCACTTAGGCCAACTCCCCCCAACTCCCCCATGAAACCCGATGTGAATATTCCTCCTCCACCACCTCAAACTATTAACACACCAACACCTAATAAGGGGAAGAAAAGACAACTATTTTTTCACGGCGAAGACATTTGCCGCATCTCTTCTGAAACTATCACCCGAGCTAAAGGACATCATCACGCAGACCTTATAAAACTTTTGCCTTTTACCGAAATTGACGGAAAATCGATAGAAAACCCTTACAACTTCACTGATGCTTCCCGAGTTTTATCTGTAATTCGAACTCAAGAGGTAGCAAAATAAGTTTGGCGAATGATGGAAGAGGCAAACATAACTTTTGACATTTCACCACCATTAGCTATCTTTAATGATGTCAAATTAAGAAAATTAAAAAACTCATGCTATGGGGGGGTCCCAATTCTCTTACATCCATCCTTATATCGAGCTCTAAAACTAGTATTTCCTCTTGATGTCGGCGGTTTGTCCCGGGATGGCCCCATCAATACTGAGATGGGCTCTTATTCCATGGGAAAAGCTGTCGGCATTTTGACCCCATCAATGTTCGTTTCGGGTGCTCAACTCTAAAGCACTATAATGGCTCTCAGATTAGCAAGCCTAAATGGCCGAGGGTTGAGGGACACCGCTCGTAGATTTCGAGTTGCACGTGACCTCAACGGCTCGGCGTGGATGCATGTTGTTTGCAGGAGACCCACTTTATTCTCAGTGATTATCAGGGTGTATTGGCTAGAAACTTTCAGCTCTATTCAGCATACTTTGATTCTCACACAAGAGGGGTTTCCTGGCTAGTTAAGCGCACACTGAATGCGTCGTGTGACCCAAACTATGCGGATCCTGAGGGAAGGTTGTGCGTTCTTGATGTTACCGTAAAGGATGTGGCTTTTCGGCTTATTGGGGTTTATGCGCCCAACGCCAATTCTGAGCGGGTTCCTTTTTTTCGGCGGATCGAGCCCTTTATGGATACGTCTCGTCGGATAATTCTAGCGGGAGACTGGAACGCGGTCCTGGATCCCGATTTAGATCGCTTGGGAAATCCTAGGGGAACTAAGACGAACGGGGATGTTAAAGCATTTCGTGACTTTATCGATAAGTTCGATCTTGTCGATAAATTTCGAAATGAAAAAACCCGTGAAGTAGTATGGACTTGGACTTCTAGTCGCGGCTCCAATTTAAGGCTACTTTCGAGTTACCTTGATCGGTTCTTAATTAGGAGAGTCGATTTTCATAACATAGTTTACTCGATCCATAGGCTTGTCCGGGTGCGGGTAAACTTAGATAGTCCTAAGCCTAGAATGGCTGTGTACTGGAAGTTCAACACATCGTTGTTTGATTTGAAGGACTTCCAGGAACAGCTCTTACTAACAATACAGAGGGTGCTATCATTGGGAATAAGTGGTGGGGCCATCTTAAGAATGTTATTAGGTCCTTCGTTGCTGATTATAGTCGTCGACTCAACCTTAGATCTAGTGCCACTTTCGTTGCCCTAGAAGCTAGACTAAATCGGGCGGTGGAGGCGGGGGATAGCGTTATCTTTACTGTAGCTAAAACGGAACTGAACTCCTTGGACAACAAGGCAGATCAGGGAGTGTTAGTTAGGTCAAGGTTAAAAAGAGTGCCGCACGAGGCGACAGACATGGCCGCGTCACTGCGTGCGGAGGAGCGTCGATGGTCTACTGATCGACACATCGCCAGTGTCACATTATCGGATGGGCGTCTCGTGACTACAAACGACGGGATTTTGGAGGGTTTTCGCTCTCATTTTCAGGAACTTTTTACCAGTGATCCCGGTCTGACAATGGCTCAGTCTGACGCCTATTTAGCTGACTTTTCTCGTCTCGAGGCGACCGAAGCGGCTAGGTGCGAAGGGTGTATAAAAGAGGATGAAGTCCTGGGGGCCCTAAAACATGTCGGGCTTGATAAGTCTCCGGGTATCGATGGTCTGCCTTACGAACTGTATTGAGGTTGTCGCCCATTTTTGTCACCCTGCTGGCTGTGTTGTTTAACTCCTGGTTTAGGAACGGGTCTATCCCCCAGTACTTTACCAGTGGGATCATCAAATTGCTTCGCAAGGACAAAAGTGGTGGGGATGGTATAGGTAATTTCCGGCCCTTAACAATGTTGAATACAAAGTTAAAGATTTTGGCCAATATCTTAGCTAACCGTCTGCGGGTTGTCTTGTATCGTCTTATAAGTCCCGAACAGACTTGTGCTGTTAAGGGCCGGACAATTCAAGATAACTTGCACATGATACGTTTGATCATAGAGAAAGTCGACACTGAAGCCGCGCTGATCAATTTAGATCAGTCCAAAGCATTCGATAGGGTCGATCATCGTTACTTGGAGGCTGTCTTGTCTTTGGCTGGAGTTGGTCCCCATTTTCGCTCCTGGATTCGCCTGTTTTATGCAAACCCCGGTGCGTTGGTTGAAGTGAATAGTATGAGGTCGAAGCCTTTCGATTTGTGCAGATCTATTCGTCAGGGATGTCCGCTTTCACCGATGATTTATGTGCTTGCGTTGGAGCCTTTCCTTCACAGGCTTAGGGTGAATCCGGTCCTTCGTGGTATTAATTTGTCTGGTTCTTGCTCCATGATTAAGTACTCCGCCTATGCCGACGACGTCACTGTGCCTATAACGAGCAGTGCTGAGATTAGGGTCGTCGACATGAAAATAAGACGGTATGAACAAGTGACAGGGGCCAAAATCAACTGCGACAAATCTGTTGGCTTACGCATTTATGCCTGGAGGGGTGTCCCCCTTCAGGGGCCCTTTAGCTGGACGGATGGGCCTTGCAAGATACTCGGCGTCTGGTTTGGTCCTGATCTCCAGTTGGAGAAAAAATGGTCGGAAGTGTTTAAAGCGGTTATGGCTGCAGCCCGTCTGTGCTCATTGAGAAATCTTACTTTAAAACGAAGAGTGGAGGTGTGTAATTCTCACATTTATCCTCTCATCCTCTACCGACTTTCAGTGCTCCCTCTGCCGGCAGACACACTAATTGGTTTAGTGCAGGCTTTTTCGAGTTTTTGTGGCGCGGAAAGTAGCCCATGGTTCGCCGGGATATCTGCTACTTGCATCCGTCTGAAGGCGGTCTGGGTATGCAAAACGTTGAGATTCGTCAATATACGCTTCGCTTACACTACCTAGACCGAATGTGTACACCTTGTGAAGGAAACGGTGAATTCTGGAAGGAAGACACCAAGAAAGCCTTTCCGGCTTTGAAAAGTGTGCACTTGCATGGGGGTGAGGCATTTCGATTACCTCGACGCGAGTGCTCCTTTTATCGCGAGTGTCGACAGTCCTTGAAGTTCCTTCTAAGGGTGTCAGAAAGCCTCTCTGACACCCGAGTGTTGTTTCGTAAAGCACTATATCGGGTAATGGTGAGGGGATCTGTTCGAGACAGTGTTACTGAGGAGTTCGGTATTACGAAGGGAGAACTTCACTTGATCTGGCCATGGGCGCCTGGGTTGAAATGTTTCGATAATTACGAGGCATCACTCACCTGGCTGATAATAAGAAATTCACTCTGGGTCGGCAAAAAACTTTACGCAGCGGGCTTAAGAAAGACTCCGAGTTGTGTCCGATGTGGTGACTGGGAGGAAACGACCAGTCATGTTTTCTTTCATTGTCCCATCGTTCGCCCGCTGTGTGAGTTAGTTGAAGGCTACACGGTTCGCATGTTGAACGGACAGTTCTTCGTTCTGGAGTCTTTTTCGACTTGCTGCAATTGGGCTCCGACCATGAAGTAGGAGGAACGTTATGTGTTTCTTTGCTTACTAGCTGTTATGAGAGGAGTGATTTGGTCGACACGACAGAAGGAAGTTTACGGAGAAGAGACCTTCACTGCTCCCCAGCTTGTCCTCATTTTCCAATTTCACCTGAAAATGCGTATCAAGCTGGAGAAGGTGAAACTCCCTCCGACAAATTTCAACGAAAGGTGAAAGTTGCGCGTCTGTGTCGAGTGAATGGAGCTAATCTTGATTGGTACTTGGACGTGTCTTGGACAGAATATTGGGTAGTCGAACCGAACACTGACCCTTTTATTTGACCCGGTTAGGCAAGATTAGGTTATGTTTTGTTTTGACTTTTATTTTATAATTCCCATTCCTGACCCCAATTAGGTGACTGATTTGTTGTTTTGTCAGAGATGCAGGTCTGTTTTCGTATTTCGAAAGTGGTGTTAGAATAAAGCTTTTCATGACCTGCATCGCTTTTTTTCGACTGGCAAAACTACTTATCGGCCACATTCTTTAGTGGGAGGTTCTTATACTAACACTTAATTTTATTTATTTTTTCATTGTATGTATATATCATTTTATTCCCCCACTTCCCATTTCATGTATATATTGTCATTTTGAGGTTTTTAAGTCGGTAAATCATGGAGTAAATTTGTTTTGGTGATTGTGACTAGTTAAGTTAATAATGTTAGTTAAGTCAACATTTTCCCCATCCCCTTTTGGCCTCGTGCCACATTTTGAATTTTTTCAAATAAATATTGTAGTACATTTAGGCACTAGCACTGCCAACACAAACTTGTGTATAATTTCTCTGTTCAATACAATTCATTATTATTATCTCTAAACCTGTTGTTCTTTTATTTCATTGTTGGTACCCCTAAACGGGTCCACAACAACTGACGACGAGTGGTTCGTAAAGGACTTCGTTGGAAACACCTTGGACCTTGCAACCTGTGAGTGATAAACCAGTGTATACAACACGGTCAACCTTCGAAAAAAAATTCTACCCGTTTGAAAAAATAAAACCCTGTGGTGTACAATTTTCGGGAAGATATTGGAAATATCGAATACATACAAATTGTGGACGAGTCTGCCTTATAAGAAATAACCAGTTTAAACAATTATTGGACGGAAAAAAAAGTAAGACAGATTTTACTATTTGTGTTCTTCGTATTTCAATACGGGATTTTACCTCGTGCAACAAATGAAATTGGAATACCATGTGCTTATAAAACTGAAAGGTTTGAAAAAAAGAAACTCCATATTACAAAAACCTTTTTTCGTGTCTGATATAGTCAAACGTATTTTACGAACAGACTTGTCACTGTAAAATCGTATAGTCGAAAAAAAAATCTGACTAGTAAAACGAAGTTACTTTCTTGAATAACTAGTCAATTTTTTATATAGCGGTAAAAGCCATTACTTGCTATTTTGCATTTTCAGCCTACACTGAACGGCAAACGGACTTATTGGGGGAAAAAGAGTTCCAGATGCGAACAAAAATACAAATAATTTGTCAAATTAATTACCCAATAAGCCGGATTAATAAAATCGTTTTTTTTTCTCAAAGAACTTTGAATAGAAAAAAAGATTAGCAAGTGCCGGTCGAATTCGAGACCCGAATGACGCAGTGATGAGAAGGGGTTGTAGTTTGTTATTAAACAGTAAGCATTTAGAAAAGAAAAAATAGTGAAGGACTATTTGTGACTTTAATTCTTTTTCAAGAAGTATTTTTTTAGAAGTAGTGAATGACTATTTGACGTTGTTTTTAGTGCTTTCCAAGAAAGTATTTCTTTAATCATGGAAGATTTCTCGAAACAGATATTGGAGATGATTAAATTTCAATCAGAACAACAGAAGGAAAACGATGAAAAACATCTTGCTCTACAGAAGGCAAACGATGAAAAACATCTTGCGCTACGGAAGGAATTTCAGTCGCAGCAATTGAGTTTGTTGAAATATTTTGAGGAAAAGAATTTAACACAAAAGCGAGAAGATAGAAAATCTTTAGACGAACAATTGATTGGGATAAAAAATTTACAATTAGAGCAATAGACTCAATCAGAGAGAAAATTTGACCAGCTGGCATAAGCAATGATAAATACGACGAATGACGACAGCGACGCGTTCAACCAAAATGCAATATAGTCAGCTATAGAAACCTTCAACTATGTGCCTGAAGAGGACCTTAACTTCGAATCATCGTACCGTCGATATCAGGATTTTTTCGACATTGATTGTAGCACATGGTCGGAAAAGAAAAAGGTTCGTTTAGTTCTTCGTAGACTAGGAACGGCAGAGCATACAAAATTTGTCGATTATATTCTGCCGAAAAAAACGGGCGAACTATCCTTCAAGGAAACCATTAAAATGTTAATGGAACTATATTGCCCTAAAACAAGTGTATTCCACAAAAGGTTGAAATGTATGAACCTAACGCGAAAAGAAAGCCAGGATTACTCAACGTTTGCTTCGATCGTCAATAAACATTGTGACGACTTTAAGTTATCATCCTTGACAGCGGACAATTTCAAAGTATTAATATTTGTTCAAGGGCTCGTCTCGCAAAACGATGCAGAGTTAAGAAGACGTGCAATAAGCAAACTAGAAACCGAGCCAAATTTAACATTGCAACAACTGGCCGAAAGCTGTCAACGACATATTTCCGAGAAAAAGGAAGCTAAAGAAATAGAGGAAGCAGCAATTTCTAATATTAAAAATGTTCGTCGTTTTTCAAAAAAATCATACTCTTCGAAGGAAAAATTCAGGAAGTATTTGCCTCAAAGGTCGGATAAAAATTTGCTAAACCACCCTTGTTGGGGTTGCGGGGACCTACATTGGTACCAGAAGTGTCCTTTTAAACGTAAAAATTGTGACAAATACCATAAAATGGGACACAAAGTCTCACATTGCAGAAGTAACACTAGAAAAAAGTTACATAAAAACAACTAGAATTGATGGTGGCAACCTAAACATATGAAAGTATGTTACGGTAAAAATGAACAATCAAGATGTGAAACTACAGCTTGATTCAGGGTCTGACCTATCAATTATTAATATTAATACCTGGAAAAAGATCGGCAGACCGACTATGCTACGCACAGATAAAGTGGCTCGATCGGTAACCGGAGAGAAAATAAACTTTGAAGGGGAAGTCATTTCAAAAGTGACACTAAAAAATAAGACATTAAAATTACGCATGTTCATAATGAAAAATACAGGAAACTTGTTCGGTACAAATTAGATTCAGCAATTCCAGCTCTGGGATTCGCCGATAAGCGCCTATTGTCAACGAATAGAGACCCTTTCGGCTGAAGCAGAAAAATTGAAGAAGGATTTGAAAGAGTCATTCCCCAAGGTGTTTTCTAATGAATTAGGACGCTGTACTAAAATGAAGGCGAGTTTTGAACTAATTGAAAGTAAGAATCCCGTTTTTAAGAGAAAACGAAGTGTACCATTTGCCTCACTTGAAAGGATTAATGCAGAAATAGACCGGTTGGTGGAGAAAGGTATTTTAACACCAGTTGACTACTCGGAATGGGCGGCCCCAACCGTCTACGTGAAGAAAAAATCTAGAGAGATCAGAGTGTGTGCCGATTTCTCAACCGGTTTGAACGATGCGCTGAAAGATTATCACTATCCTCTGCCGACTCCAGAAGAGGTTTTCACAAAATTAAACGGTGAAAAACTGTTCTCAAAAATTGACTTGAGTGAAGCTTATCTGCAAATACCTGTAGAGGAAGATAGCTCTAAGCTTCTCTGTATTTCGACACACAGGGGACTACTAAAGTTCAATCGTCTCCCTTTTGGAATCAAAGTGGCCCCGTCGATTTTCAGCAGGTAATCGACACGATGTTGAGCGGGCTCGATTTTTCGATCGGCTACCTTGACGATATCTTAATGAAAAGTACGAACGTCGGGGAGCACCGTGAGCACGTAAACAAAGTATTCGAAAGGATAAGCGATTTTGGTTTTACACTCAAGGAGTCAAACTGTGAATTCTTTCTAGAAGAGATCAAATACTTGGGACATGTCTTTGATAAGAATGGAAGACGTCCCGACCCAGAAAGATCTATAGCCATCAAGAATATGCCCGAATCGAACACCGTTACCCAACTACAAAGTTTCCTGGGTCTCGCAAACTATTACGAAAAATTCATTCCCAGTATGCACAAATGGCGAGCCCCCTTAAATAAGTTACTTAAGAAAGATAGTAAATGGGAATGGTCCGCCGACTGTCAATCTGCATTCGACAACCTAAAAACGAAGTTAACTTCAGAATTATTTCTTACTCATTTTAATCCCGAGCTAAAAACTATTATTGCAAGTGACGCCAGCTCCTACGGCATTGGGGCGTGCATTTTGCATAAAATGCCGGATGGCTCGATGAAACCCATCGCGCACGCTTCAAGAACTTTACTTCCTGCAGAGAAAAATTACTCGCAGATTGAAAAAGAAGCGTTGGGTATTGTGTTCGCAATGACCAAATTTCACAGGTATCTACACGGCCGTCATTTTATTCTACAAACAGACCATAAGCCACTTATCACCATCTTTGGATCAAAAAAAGGCTTGCCAACTTACACAGCAAACTGCCTACAGAGATGGGGTACAATACTGTTAAATTATGACTTTGAGATGGAATTTTTACCGTCAAAAAGACTAGGACACGCAGATGGTTTATCGCGGCTAATTCCAAAGTGCACAGAACCGCTCGAGGATACAGTTATAGCATCCCTTCGGTCTGAATATGACTATAGTAAAGTACTGTGTAACAATAAAAGAGCTGCCAGTCACACTTGGCGATATACAAAAAGAGGCAAGAGAAGATAATTTCATTATCGAAATTAAAAATAAATTACAAACAGACGATGAGCAAACGGCAGAAGCTTTTTCAGTCTGTTACGACACATTATTATACCGGGAGCGAGTAGTAATCCCAGGGACATAAAGACGAAGGTGGAGGCCTGTGCCGGCTGCGCGTCGGCAGCGAAAGCACCACCTATTCAGTACTGTCCATGACCAAAGGCAGAGCAACCATGGTCCCGGATTCACATAGATTTCGCGGGGCCATTGGAAGGCTTCTACTATTTAATTATAGTCGACAGCTACTCAAAATGGCCAGAAGTTGTTAGATGTAAAAACCCAACAACGGATGTCACGATATGCGCGTTGCATGAACTGTTTGCCCGATTCAGAGTGGTGGACATTGTTGTATCGGACAACGGTATACAATTTACTTTACGAGAGTTCAAAGAATTTTGTGAAGACTTTCAAATTAAACATATCACCACTCCGACTTACCATCCGAGGTCAAACGGACAAGCAGAAAAATTCGTTGATACCTTGAAGAGAGCGTTGAAAAAATTGACGGGCACGCCGAGAGAAAAGGCACTCCAACAGTTCCTTCAAGTGTATAGAATTACACCCAACGACAACATACCAGCCCAGGTACCACCGGCGGAAGTAATGTTTGGAAGAAAAATAAAGTCGGTATTCGACAAACTTTTACCAAAACAGGTGAAACCGACCAACATTACGGCACCAAAGAAGAGGTACGAGGATGGAGAGAAGGTGTTGTTCCAGGAACACCATGGAACAAAACCGTGTGGGAAGTGGGAAAGGTACAAAAAAGATGAATGCGTAACGCGGTAAACGCTATTTTCAAAATTACAAAGCTATTCTATAAAACGCATTACATTTCAACACTCAACCACACCATGGAATCCTGTTTTACAAAATATGATACCAGGATAATTTCTTTTTGCTTTCCATTAAAATCAGCTTTTACTCGAAGTCTAGATTTTATATATTTTACTTTTCTATTGTTTAATATTTCAATTTAAACGGATTGGATTTATCACATTCACGGGATTTATATAGAAATATATATTTTTTATTTTATTATATCTCTTTAAATCTTCTCCGGTTTAAATCTCAACTGTTACTTTTCATCCCTCCCCCTTTTTTTCAAACCTTATTAAACCTTCCTTACACTAAATTTAAACAAACATACATAACACTCTAAGCAAATAACGCGTCCAAACTAGAGTGACACGTGACTTCCCATTTCCGAAACAGATGACAACAGAAGCTGAAGAGAGCCTGATGGCTAAGCCCTTCTGTGCTGTAAACCGACGGTACGAATGTTGTATTATTTTTTCTGTACCAAAATAAATAAATAAATATTACGCTCTTAATTTTTAATTTTTAACTTTAAATCTCAATTAATCGAGCACTCTGCTGGGACTTTTCCTGCTATATTACAAAGATGTTTTATATATATATATATATATATATATATATATATATATATATATATATATATTAGCCTTTATGAATTCATTTTCGTTCATCGAATTCAGATGTCTCTCATCATTGCATTTTTTCCAAATATATATTAATAAAAAAGGTGGAAATATACTGCAATATTAGAGAATCTTGAAAGAAATTCTAAGATTCAGATCTGGATCCGGATCTAAATGATTTCAAAGATTTAATCCAAATTCTCTGATAACATTTTTATAAAGATCTAATCTGTTTATATTAAATGATATTTGTAAGTGACGGACAGACAGACACCGACTAAAAGTTAAACAGCATTGGAAGAGTTGATATGTTTACCAAAGTGAAAAACTTAAAATCAAAAATAGAGTTTCCATTCGTTTTGCAAACAGCCATCATATTCTTTTTTTCTAAAAAAAGTAAGGGTGTAGGCTTGCTCTCATGAATACCATTGCCGACTATGGAATGAGCTATACACGGTTTGAATCTTATGGGATCTATTGCATTCAATTATGCACTGGTACGATGGGGAAAGGTATGAACCTAAAATGTTACCATCAGGTAAAATAGCAACTTTACAATCTAGTTTATTTATTTATTTATTTATTTATTGATTGATTTGTTTGTTATCCCTCCTTGTGCATCTCCCCTTTAACTATTTTCTCAATTCAATTGTTAAAAAAATAAAACTCTTAGTACAGTATCGATATCCAGATAAAATTCTGTTAAATATTTCATTTGATTACTCCCAAATGTGCCCTCTCAATTTCTCCTTCATACCACTTTCTCTGAATTCATCCAACCTCATCTTAAACTGATCCACGCTATTGCTGTTCTTAATCTGATAAAAATTCAGAGCACTCTTTCTTGCCTTGACAGAGTACAAAATCGGCTTTGCAATCTAGTGCGGTGGATAATCTTTTCTCTTTCCTACAGCCCTTTTCTCATAGAAGACACGTTGCTAGTCTTTTTCTACTCAGTCGTTATAACCATTGAAGATGCTCGACTAAGCTCTAATCCTTAGTTTTTCCCTTTGTAAGACATTCACAGCAAGAACTCTTCCTTTCTAACACAACTGCACAGAACTTTTCTTCCTTCCTCCATGTGTCTAGCAGCAAACAGAATTTCCATGAACAGTTTTATTCCAAGAACTTCCAATCAGTGGAATAATTTACCTGCACTACTGCTTTCCTGCAGACTACAATATGGTCGTCTTCAAATCGAATGTCAAGAAACACTTGCCATAAACCGTCCTCATAAGAAATCAAATTTTGTACATCCTATCTATCATTTTAAATCCTCTCATAATATTTTTCATTGTTCAACTGACAATCCATCCATCTCATTAACCCTTATCCTCAAGTGGAGTTTGGCCTTGATAAGTGGTTACTCCTTAGTAAAGAAAAACTTGTGTCCATATACAGTGAATCGCTTAGAACAGATATTGTGTTTTGACATGAGATAACCTAAAAAGGGGTGATATGCCGTAAAACAATCAAACCATCCGTTTTATCACATAAAATTAATCGTTTCCAATATGTTATATAACATAAAAAAAGTTTTGTTTTTTTATACGAATGAGTCACCACTTACAAAGGCCAAAAGCCACTCGAGGATAGGGGTTGATGAAAGTGACAACTTCATTCATTCATTCCGTATGAATCAGATGATTCTATTGTTGGCATTGCTTTACCTGATATCTTTCTAGTTAGAATTATTTCTAGAAAGACATTGGGTACTTATAGGAGGGGCAACGGGAAGCTTGCTCAGTGAAAGTGTTTCGAACTTGACACACCCAGGTTGTTAGTCCGTGTCATTAACCACTTAGCCACCTTCACCCTCTTTCTCTCTCTCTCTCTTTCCTCCCTCACTTTCTCTCTGTCTCTTTTTCTTTACAGTCGAATGTGCATCAGCTGGTGAATGTGCATCAGCTGGTGAATCTCAAAAACTTTGTTATTAATTCTTTTCCCAGTGTTATCGGTGACAGTTAAAGGACTTCTAAGTGTGAGAGCAAAAGCTTCTCTATCTCCCTTTATTTATGATTAATCAAAAATAAAATAGCTATCAGGACTAAATATTAAAATAGATCGGAAATACAATTTTCATTTCTTTATTTCTTTAGTACACAGACCAATATTTGCCTTATGTGACTGACGACACAGATTTAATTATGTACTTTTTTATTAAGAAAGCTATTACCGTCAATGAAATGAAGTAAAAACTCTCTTTACTTTATATATGAGTTTTTTTCTTTATATAAATCTGTTAGAAGAAAGTTGTGCATAAACTCTGATATCATATCTTCCAACTTTAAATACCTACAATGAAGAAAGTTAATTAGGTAGATGAGTTTATAATGTGCGTGTGGGTGTATGAGAGAAAGGGCGAGAGAGAAGCAGACAGAGAGAGAGAGTCTGGACGCAAACCTCTTGACTAGATAACTAAGTGTTGTACATGCTGTGTGGATACTGTGTGGTGTGATTCAAAATCAATATTGATTCCTCTTCCTCTTCATCTTCTCCTCCCTCCATCTTTTCATCTTATTTCCTTTCCTTTTCACTTTTTGCTTCATTATAAAAATCCTTTAGCTTTATTCCTTTTTCTAGAGATGCATAAATAATGACAATGCAATAAATTCATATATATATATATATATATATATATATATATATATATATATATATATATATATATATACTAGCCTCCGCATGGGAGAAGAGTTAGACAAAGGGTCGACTTTTAATGTGGAGAAAATCCAAGTCCCTAAAAATGGGCAGTCTGGATTGGGGCAAAAATTTAAATAGCCTCAATCTATAAGGGGTTCTGCTTCACTGACAGAGAACAGAAAAGATGAAGTTTGTATCAGAACAGATACTATACTGTGCTCCTAGCCATATATATATATATATATATATATATATATATATATATCGTATATGTATTGGTTTCTGTAAATGTAAATCCGTAGAAACTCAAGTGTTTATAAAAAGTGCTCAATACCAAGTAGAGCTGTTTATAAGTATAAATTTTTATTTATACAAACATTATCGGTTACATATGTGCATACATGTTTCGGTTGCACTTTCCCAAGAAAGTCAACCTAGATTCTCGGTCTGATGAGGTTGACTTTCTTGGGAAAGTGCAACCGAAACATGTATGCACATATGTAACCGATAATGTTTGTATAAATAAAAATTTATACTTATATATATATATATATATATATATATATATATATATATATATATATATATATATATAT
>OY744523.1:131039687-131214687 GCA_963556195.1 Sepiola atlantica
CATGGATTTATTACTTGCATCCCTACCAATATGTGATGTGACATAAGGTCCAGCTTAACCCTTAAAAGGGGGAACCCTGAACCAGTGTCATGCAGAGGTCTGGTGATGTCCGGGGGCAACTCCTTGGTTGTATTCCCCAAATAGCAAGCATTGAGAAATATTATAAGAAAAGGTGATAGTTTGAACGTGATCGTATGCCCCCCTCCCCCGCAATTTGGATGCCCGGGGTCACGGCCCCGTCGACCCCTCTGCACGCCACTGCTCCTTAAGTGTATAAAAATAACCATGTTCAAACACGTCGGCATTTCCTGGCGAGTGCGCCTTAAGCGATCGGCAACAGGAGATAAATCATGGGATGATGGCCTCCTGAGCATGGACTGAACATTTTTTTACGATCCCGGCACGAAGAAGGCCATTCATTCAGTATTAATATTTATTTATAGCATTTTATCGGTTAGCTCGCCTTGGAGAGGGAGATCAAGGAGCAACACGTCTCCTCCGCCTCCTTCTTCTTCTCACTTTACTTACTCTCTCTCTCTCTCTCTCTCCCTCTCTCTCTCTCTCTCTCTCTCAACAATCTCTCTCTCACTCTCTACCCCCTCTCTCACTCTCTACCCCCTCTCTCTCTTTCTCTATCTCTCTACCTCTTTTTTTCTCTACTCTCTCTACCCCCCTCTCTCTCTCTTATATGCTACTCCTTCTCCTCATCCTTTCCTCTCGGGCGACGGTACTATTACTGCACGAGCTGATCTTTTTTTCTTTTTCTTTTTTTTCTTTTTTTCTTTTTATTTATTATCTGGATCGTACGATGTGTTATGTAGAATACATCTATTAATATTAAGGGTCGCTTTGCAACGTAACTTTGGGCTTTGTTTTTGGGTTTTTTTAAAAACTTAGGTTCCCTTCCTAAAACAAGCCAGTCTCTCCTGAGCGTGGGTGGATGATTGAGCTCAATGGTGCAAAGTATGGAAAGACTATTTACATAAATCATCAACTGCAATAGCACATGTAATAATGCAACTACTGCAACCATTGTTGCTGCTGCTACTGCTTCACTACACCACAGATGATGATGATTATGATGATGCCTCCATTAATGCGCCCGATGCTACTAACTAATCATATATATATATATATATATATATATATGCTTATAGCAAGCAAACTACTCAGAAACGTTTGTATTTCAGTCCTAGAAGAAATTCATCAGTCTAACTGTAGTTACTCAGACGAACTCCATCTTCAAGTGAAACACGTTTCTGTGTAGCTTACTTGCTATAAGTATATTTTATACTACTACTAAGCTCTTACTCATGCACTGTGTACTGCTGTTCAAAAGCAAATACTGAAACTTATATGTTTGTTGAGATCAAAATAATTTTGGAAATGTATATATATGGATACAATTGCTACGTTTAGTTACACTGAGGAGTCGTAGACCACGAATCAGCTATCTGTGGATGACTATATATTGTATATATATATATATATGTATATATATAATTTATTTAAATACTATTAGCTCTTGTAAAACTTACAATCGAGCACTTTGATGGTTTTTCTACTAGTAATTATATATATATATATGTATATATACATATTATGTATATGTATATATATATATATATATATATATATCATTGACACATGTTTGATTAAAAATTACAGAGGTGGGTGTGTGATTAGTTCAATGTACATCATCGCTGAGTATGAAATCTGCTATGCCGAGTTCAAATCCCATCTGATCTAGTGTAGCTATCTATGCACAAGTACCACTGAGAAATGTATGAGCCGGCAATTTCTCTCCAGCTATGTGTAAAAATAGCAACTTGTGTTCAATTAACTGTATACAAACAAAATGTATACAATAGATATTGCGTTTTAGCATCACAAAATTCTGAAAGAGTTGATTTGCAGTAAAACAACATGAACCACAAACACCGTTTTTTTGTCTTTTTCTCGATTCCTACAAGTCAAAAGCGCCAATGAATTTGGGGACAATTTTTGTCCACCTTAAAAAAAAACATAGTAAATTATTACTTGACTGCAAACAAGAAAAATGCAAAGCAAACTTCTAATCAAACATGCGGAATGGAGATGATGCTTAATGTGAAAAGTTCAATATATATATATATATTTATATAATGTTTAAAGAAAAGTCAAATTCAATAACTATAACTAGTTATATCACAAGGACACAAATAACACCGATTTTTTTTTCATATAAAAAAATGAAATGTTACAAATCTTCAGGATACAAGTAAAAACTATGGTGAAATTTAGCTCAATAGTTAAGACTTAAAGTTCAACAGAGCTCATATTATAATTCAGTAGAATACAAAATGTTTTTTCATTTCAAACACAACTGTATATTTATATATATATATATATATATATATATATATATATATATATATATATATGTATGTATGTATTTTTGAGGATTTAAATCATTTTCAAATCATATGCCAAATAAAGAATATGCAAAAACGTATTAAAAATGATTTAAATTGTGAAAACTACATATATATATGCTCAGCTCTATTTCACTAAATATTGAGCTATAGGTGATTGCAAATTGATGATTGATCTTAATGCCTAGTGGGCCTTGGTTTTACTTTCGGCAGTCTCCTAACTCTTGCTTCCCTTATTTTGCCATTTAGTCCTCACATCCATGAGCGATGTTTCTGACCAAGGGGAAGAATTGCTGTTTTCTGGGTCAGTATCTATCCATATAACACTTATCGTTGACTATTTTTTGACCTTGAAGTAGTATTTTTTATTTCCTTATATCAAGTGGCTTCATGCCTTGTCTGAAGCGATTTCCATTTTTTTTTAAAACTCAAAGTGGGTTTTCTGTTTGATCTAAATTTGAATGTGTATATGTGTCTGTGTATATATATATATATATATATATATATATATATATATATATATATATATATATAAAGCCAGTCTTATATAAGACTAGCCTTTTGTATGTAAGATAAAAAATAAATTATGCTCTTACAACAGTAATTGAGCACTCTGGTCAATTTTTCTAAAAATACTCTATATATGATATATATATATTTCTATTTATATAATGTTATCCACAGACAACTGTTTCGCCATCTCACAGCTCTTCAATCTGGCTGGATATGACGAATACTTCAAGCTGAGATTCAAAACCTAACCCTTTGGACAACAATCAGATATCTTACTCATATGCTATCTCCCTTGCCACAAAAGTAAGGGAAATTATATTTTCATATATGTTTACATTTTTGATCACCTAAAAAGCTCAATTTTTTTTATAAAGCGCAATGCTTTATGCTAAGTGGCAGCTGTTACCTTTTTCAATAAATTATTAATGGAACCAAATCTTATAAAATTATAAGTAATTTTGTTAAGGCCGTGTTGTTTTAATCTCTATTTTTTTTAATTATTGGATGTAAATAGCTTCTAAAACTTTGAATTTTTTTTAATTATTGGATGTAAATAGCTTCTAAAACTTTGAATTTTTTGAATACATAAAGATTGGCTAAGAATCTTAAAGCCAGAAATGACTCTCTATGCTTCACAATTCCTTCACAATTCCTTTCAAATTTCATTACATTTTTTTTATTTCAATAGATATTCGATTAATAGTAAATTTTAAAAAATAAGTCACGTAGAGACGAGAAACACACGCATACACAAGCATACGAGAAGTTGCCATACAATTTAATTAATACAAAGATAGATATAAAAGGCTAAAAGGCAATTGCATGCAGGTCGATTTTTGATTAAAAAAATTTAATTGTGATTTTTGAAAGTTAAATTAATTTTAATAAGATGTAGTTTGCTTGAAGCATGTAATATACATATAGAAGAGTATTAGAAGGCTAGCACAATGGAAGAAATGAAAATATGTCGGTGTTGAGAAGTATTTTTTTATATAGTAAATCTTACTTGATTAGTCAAAACTTCTACACAGTGATTTAATGTGTGTGACCGTGTTCCATAATATATTTCGAGGAAAGACCTCTTTATCAAAGGGTATGTATTTCAAATCTCTTGAAATCCGTGTGGACCGGTAATGTTGTGTTATGGTTATACCGTAGTAAAGTTGACTGCAGTATAACAAATATTTATATAACAATACTATATACAAAATCAAAAAATCACTTATATTTGTCTTCCTTCTCAACATCATCATATTTCTATTTCTTGCATTTGGATAGGTTTCTAATACTTCTCTATATACACATTAATTTGATTAAGGTATCTTTTGGTTATTAAATTAATTGAATTAAATTGTTTAAAATAAAAACTTTATTTAAACAGTAATGTTTTCTTGAAGTCACACAGGCGGACGAAATCTGGTCAGACAATTTTATTATAGAGATTAGTGATTGCAAATGTCTCTATTTACTTGCCTCCCCATGAGGGCAGAATTAGACACAAGGTCGGTTTTTAAAAAGCAAGCTCTCCATAAAGGGGGACTCTGGATTGGGACATCATCATCACCATCATATCATATTTGGGCTAACATATGTTTTACATGCTAGCATGCATTGGACGGTTTTAAGAAATTGACTTCCAAAGTAACCTATCTCTGGCCATGTCTTTATTCCTCTTTTCTTCAAGCTCATTTTTATCACTTCCTCCTATGTTTTTCTTGGCCTTGCCCTGTGAGCTGAAGCTGGTTCCTCAACTGTTGTACATCTACTAACCCAAAACGTGTCCATACCATCAAAGTCTACTCTTCTGCACACATTTCTCTATACTGTCCAGATTTCATCCTCCTCTGAGGTCATCAGAACTAAGCCTGTCTTTAAGACTCACATCACCCATCCATTGTATTATTCTCATATCATTTCTCTCCATGCAACGCATGTCTTTAACCCTCACTGGCCAGGTTTTACTTTCATACATCATCACACTGCATACACATGCCTGATAGACTCTTACCTCAGTCGACAGTTTTACTGCTCTGTTGGTTAGTAATGGCAGAAGGTCCTTGAACTTACTTCATCCACTCTTAATTATTGCAATTACACTAGCACCTGCTCCACCCTGTGCTTCAATAGTATCACCAAGGTAACAAAACTTCTTGACAACCTCAATAGCTTCGCCATCCAGATATACTTTCTCCACGTCTGAGTTCTCATCCATCTCTATTGTCTTACATTTCTTGCATGCAAATTGGTTATCCTCTCTCACCTACCTGTAATTTTACTGCACTTCCTGTGTACCCAATGCTCGCAGGTACTACAGAAAATTGAATTGTATTTGACTCTCTGTACACAAACTGAGCAGGAGAACTCTTTTAGGGAGCTTTCCAACATGACAACCACTGATCATCACTTTGGTCTAGGTAACATTCACTTTCAGACCTTTACTTTCCATAGCTTCCTCCAAGTCTTTATTTAACAACTAGGTCATCCATTATTTCACAGGCAAGTACTAAATCATCAGCATACAGCATCTCTTCCGAACAATCCGTACGGAACTCTTTGGACGATTCTTCTAAAACATAAATAAAAAGCAATAAAGTCAGTACAGAATCCTGATGTACTCCTACTTTAACATTAAAGCTGTCACTAAATGTGCTGTTAATTCTAACACGACTTTGAGTAGTTCTGTACATTGTTTGAACAACATTCACCAACCACTTGTTTGCCCCTAGTTTATGCAAAGCCCACCAGATAATCTCTCTTGACACTTTGTCAAAAGCTTTTTCCAGATTCACAAAGGCAAGATATAGGTTATTCTTCTTACCAAGGTACTTCTCTTGCATTTATTTCAGGATAAATATAGCACCAGTGGTATTTTGCTCAGGCATAACACTAAACTGCATTTCATCTGTGCTTATATGAGTCCTTATTTGCTGCTCAATTATTCTCTCAATCAATTTCAGGAGCTGATCCATCAATTTTAAACCTCTGTAATTACCTCTATCTAGTGCTTACCCCTGTAAAAATAAATAAAAATATCCTCAGTCGAGAAGGATTTCTCCTTCACTGACCGAAAACAGAAAGATTAAATGTAGTGCCAGAACAGATGCTACACTTTGCTCCTATCCAAAATGAGTGGATTTTTATGTAAAAACATAGATAAAAGATCATTTAAGATTATTTAGAATAAGATGGCGATAACGTAAATGTTTACATGAACTTTTTAGTGCATTTAAAATTGAACTTTTATGTCGATTTATTTGATGTGTTGTGGCCATTTTCTTTTCGATACTTAAATTATCGACTAGTATGTTTTAACCTCTTCAGTTTTGATAAATTGTTAAATTCTGTTCAAAAAATTAATTTAAAAAATGAGAAGAATGGATGTAAATAGCTTCCAAAGCTTTCACTCGTTTAATACCTGAGGATTTGCTAAGAATTTTAAGGTCCAAAGTGACTTTCTATTCGACAGTTTAGATGCTTCTATTTTTTTTCACCTTTCAAGGGATAACCAAGTAATTCACTCTTTTTTTAGTCGTAGAACTAATGACGAAGAAGCAACATTCAATATAGTTTGATCATTGTAAATATGTATGAATGTGGGCATCTTTATCCGTGTGCACCTGTGTGTATATTTATGTACCTCCTCTGCAGGAGGTTAGACACAAGGTCAGGTGGGGTTTCAAAAAACCAGCGCGCTATGTTAAGTGCACTCTGGCCTACAAAACATGCCTGAGCAGCCCCATCGGTAGAGGTGCCTCAGATGATTAGCAATTAACTAACCCCCTTACTTTGTAAAGATGAGATTTTAAAAAGTTAATCCCAAGTTAGTTCAATGATTAATATTTGTTTAACTAATCTAGTTTCAAACAAATTAAGAAATTAATTGCCTTAAAATCGGTTTTTTTTAACGTCCAATACCAGCTGTAAAACGTTATCCTTTCCTATGGGATAGGCGTTATCCAATCGAAATGATATTTCGATCAAATTCGTGCCTTCTTCACATATGCAAAGCAAAGAGAAGAAAAAGCTGCTTTTAATTTGGAGAAAATATATTGCAGAATGAATATTGCAGAATGAATATGACAAAAACAAGAAACCTACGTTATTAGAATTATAGTTTGAGTGTTCGGTAATTGGCTAAGAAACGGAGGTTCAATCCTCAGTCGAGTCATCAGCCCGACAGTAGCTTTGTTGCTGTCGAACTGAGGTATGGTTCTGTTCAGTCTTAGAAAGTCCAGCCTCCCAGGCTTTACCTTCTCTCTGAGAATGGCATTAATTTATTGCTAATCGCCTGCAGCGTCCATACCAGGCATTTTTTTTGTTGGTCAGAGTGCACTTAACCTAGTGTGTTGGCTTTTTTAAACCCTACCTGACCTTGTGCCTAACTTCTTGCAGAAGAGGTAAATAAACATACCAAAGATTCAAAAAATTGTACTTGATGCCTGTTTGCTAAACACTCAGCATTATAAGGTGAGGATGACAGGTACGTGGGCCAATCTAGAGAAAAGAGTTGTGTCCTTTCCTACATCTTTGTGTAGTATCCAACGAAAATGGAAGCCTTCGAGCTGCCCGCAACTATGGTTGATCCTTTTAATGTTGTTAATATATACTGTTACAGTAAGCCTGATGAGCTCTTTAGAGGTGAAAACAAAAACTTCTGTTCAGCTTGCTTGTAAATTTTAATACTATACATATATATATATATATATATATATATATATATATATTTCTTTATTCGATCTGTCATCATTGGCCAGTATCTAGACAGTGCAGATCATAACGAACTGTCCAGGACAGTCTGTCCTGAGTTTTCCCTATCCAATTCTGTCGCAGTGAATCATGCCATATTGCTGCCGGTGAGCCGAATGAAGCAATTCAGGGAATGGATAGATACCCTCTCCTACATCTCGATGTAGTAGCCAATGAAAAGCAAGCATTTGGGTCACCCTTGACTGCCGTCAATCCATTTAATTCTATTCATTAGATTATTCATTGAAGATGTGTGGTTGAGCATATGTGTACCATTACAGGCTATGGGTCATTTGTGTACTAATACTGAAGTGATTCTGGCAAAGAATAATTCACTTGTTGCTTTTTTTTATATATACTAAAGGATCACCACTTACCAAGGCCAAAAGCCACTTGAGGATAAGGGTTAGTGAGATTTTCAGTTGGATGATGGAACAGTACTATGAAAGGATCAAGAACTATGATTAATTCACAAGATGACTCGACAGATATTTGTTGACATTTGACTTGAAAACGACCATGTTGTAGTCTGTAGGGAATCATTCCCGTTGTAACGTGTTTCACAGGTGGGAAGTTCTTGAAAAGAAACTCTGTTCATGGAAGTGCTATTTGATTTTAGGCACATAGAAGAAGAAAAGAAAGTTCTTTGAAGTGTTGGTAGAAGGACGAGTTCTTGCTGAGGTTTTACAGGTGGGAACCAGAGCTTGAAGTTCGGTTGAACATCTCTTATGGAAATACTGATAGAGTAGGAAAGACTACAAGTGTCTCTTTTGTGAGAAAGAAGCTGCAGGAAAGAGAAGAGATCACTTCCCATTATGAAGTGGATTTTGTACTCAGTCACGGTAAAAAGACTGCTCTGGGTAGCACCTTTCCATATGTGGCAGCAGTACTCCATCTCAGGCCGAATCTGGCTCTTATACAGGTAAAGGATTGCATCAAGAATAGATACTTTCTAGTGCGGTAGAATGATCCAACCATTTTTCCAGCAGTTTTAGCAACGGATTTGATGCAAGTTTTCCATTTCAGGTCTGCTTGCCGAACATTAGAAAAATTTTGAAATAAAACGTAGAAAAGGAGGAACATAAAGCTGCGATAAATAATAAGATAAATTTACTAGTTTAAAGGCGTCAATTATTTACAGTAAAATGGGTTTCAGCATTACTTCCAAACAACTTTTTTTTTTACTTAAAATCATGTTTTAGTAAAAAAAAAAAAAACATTAAATGAGAAAGTGGAATTGTACACGTGAATCGATTAATACAATCTAGCATGTTTCAAAAAATACAATACAGCAAGACAAAAAAGGCAGATAACTCTAAATTCTTAGCATGTAACTAAAGGATATAACACTTCATTTTCTTTATATTTTATTGTATTTTCCCAACATTGCTACATATATTTATCCAGTTCGCTTGTATGATTCAACTTGTTAGGACAAACTTATTTTTCTTCTTTTTTTTTTTTTGCTAAAATATGATATTAAAAAAGTTGTTTTGGAGTAATGCTGAAAACTATTCCATTGTAAATTATGAAGTGATTCTGTCAAAGAATGATTTGGTTCTTGCTTTCCAAACGTTGGGAAAATGCTGAAATATGGCGTATGAAGCATGTTTTTTGGGGGGTTTTTTATAAGAAAAAAAAACATGCCTTTCATTAATACAAACACTAACTTTCCTAAGTCTGGGGGTTGGCAATTAAACTTTGTTGATCCTACTCCTACAAAAGCATTTGAGTCATTATTGTTACACATCTCTCAGTGGTACACTGTCCCATATTGATAGAGGTTTTATGAGAAATTTTGATCAGGAACGTTAACTTTGCGTTAAAGCTTTTAGAGATCGTTGAAGTCTTATGGGCCGTTAAATGTAAATTTCGCCATATAATGCTGACAGTTTCTTTCTCCTTTTTTCCGGATTATTTCCTTATTATCATAATTAACTCAAAATTTTTAAAAGTATTTTTAATTTTTCTTTCTTTTTGTGCGACAGTCCGAACAAATAGGCACTGTATTAGATAAAAGGGCATGATTGGTCAAATAAATACAGTATTGAACTCTAGAATCGGTTATTCCGAGTTCAAATCCTACTAGATCTAATAACATCTGGAAAAATATGAACTCACAATCGCCCTCACTTCTTTACTTGATTGCATAATCCTAAAAGTATCCTTGTATACCTTTGGTTAGCAAAGAAGGTTCTACATCGTCGCAGATCTGATCAGTCTAGCACTTTGGAATCCTACCAAAAGGTCTTTTATCAGGAAATTCATTGAATGCTTGGTGTACGTTGCTTTCAGGACCTCTTCTGATGGCATGACCAAACCAGTTCATTCTTATTTACTTGATGATATCATTTCGAAACCCAATAGTTTCTTTAATTTGGGTTATCCGACAACGATCCAAACGGGTTTTGCCAACCATCGTTCTCAGACTGTCAATTTCAAATACAGATCTTTACCGTTTTTCAGCACTGCTTATCGCATACGTTGAAAACGCCTTCTAAGATACACGTTTTGAAGTTACATATCGCAACAGCTGAGAACTTCCTCTGCTTTTAACGTCCAAGTTTTAGAAGCACATATAACTATTGGAATCACAAGTGCATTGTAGAGTGTAAGTTTCAAAGCATAATACAAATGTTTTCTGCTTAAAACAGTTTTCCAAAGGCAGTGGAGGCAACACAATCCTTGTTTACATAATTTGATACATTCGAAACTGAGGATTCAAGAAAAACGAAAGTCTCAACCTTTTCATTGTCCTCATTTATTGGTAAAACAGCAACTTGTGTTCAATTTATCATATACAATGAATAAGTTACAATAGGTATTATTATTATCATTTTCATTTTTCATCTTCGTGTCTCATGCTGAGGTTAGACGTTTCATGAATGACTTCCAACTTCTCCTGTCTGTTGCCATTTCGCTTGTGCTGGAGCAGGTTACATCAATGTATCCCCTCCATGACGTAAGTGACTGACTACATGGCCTTAGTCCATCAACATGGGACACACTTTGGAGCATTTTGGATGACTGACAGTAGGAGACGTGGCCATACCAGTTAAGACATCATTAGACGACGCAATTTCTCAGAGTAAGGCTGGAAATTTTCTCTATCCTATGCACTGCAACCATGATTATGTTATTTTGCCATTTCGTCATCGACCATGTCTCAGAGACTATGCAAGAGTACAGGTTGGACGTATATTGTATGCTGCATCTCTCAGTATTTACCTCCCTTTCACCGTGAAAAGATGTGGCCCAAGGCCAGAAGGTGGAGAGACTAGGCCAGTGCACAAGAGGTGGTTCACTTTCGCCCCATAAAACTTGCCTGAGAAACTGCCTCAGGCACAGCTATAAACTAACTAGTTCCCAAAGTGAGAAGGCAAGGCCTGTGAAGGAAGACCTCCTAGAGCTGAATAGGACAAATACCACAGCCCAATAGAAAAAAAGGCCACCGATGTCACAATGGCCCAGTTTCTGCCAGACTGGTATGTCTGGTGTAAGAAATCTTTCTTCTTTTCTCTATGCTGCCTCTCTCTCTCTCTCTCTCTCTCTCTCTCTCTCTCTCTCTCTCTCTCTCTCTCTCCTCTCGTATGATGGGATATCTGCATTTTGTAAAATTGTCAACAGCTGTCCAAAGACCCTCCATTGTGCTTCAGCATCAAATACCCCGAAAGAGCTAAGGTGTTGTAAAATAGACAAACAAAAAAAGAAGAAAAAATTTCACATTACACTGGCTTCACCAGTTCAACAAGGTCACAACTAAGAAAAGACTGAGGCAATAATGTCCCAAACTAGATATTGATCATAACATTGTATCATAACTAATAAAATAATTGATGAAGAACACTCAATGATTCTTATGATGTTTTTATATACACGATAAGGGAGTGGCGATCATTGATTCTTCGCTAAAAAATATGTATATGATTAGTATAATGGATACTGACAATAATTATGGAATCGACTATGCGTTCAAATTCTATTGTGTTCAGTTATTCAATAATACTGTTAGAAAAAGCAATTTTATTATCTGGGCAAGTAATATATATATATATATATATATATATATATATATAGTAAGTTATGAAAATATATTTATGGCAATTAAGCTACACAAAGGCTTCCACGTTTCATCCCTGTAGGGAATCGTCAGACTAAAATTTTAGTCTGACGATTCTCTACTGGGATGAAACGCGTAAGCCTCTGTGTAGCTTAATTGCCATAAATATATTTTCATAACTTATTACCTAGCTCTACTCACGTATTGACCACTGTTGAAGTAAATACTGAAAATTGATGCATAAAAGATTATATCCCCATATAAAATTCTATGTGGATACATGAAATAATAATAATATATATTTATATATATATATATATATATATATATATATATGAATATATATAATTATTTAAAGCTCTCTTCAAAGGAAGGCATTCTGTAAGGGAAATATGAAAAGCTTCTAACTAAAGCAATATTGCAAAGTTCCATCCCCTTGGTTGAACACTTTACGGAGACAAACTGAGTTCATTTAATGAATATAGATATATTTCCCTTTTTCGGATGTATAGCTGTCTCAGTAGCCATGGGGACAAAGATGTCAGATAGAAGTCAAAGCTGACTTCAGTCCAGAGTTTGAATCCTGCGATCGGTGGTACAGTTATACCTAGCCATGCTGATTATTCTTGGTTAATATGAAACATATATGTATGTGGATATTGAAAAATGTTTATTATAAATAATTATATGTATATAGGTATAGATAGGAGAAAGGTAATAAGCAAAGAACAAACTATGTAGAACGTGCTTCTTTAGATAGGATATTTCGTTTCAGTTATGAAACTTTGTCAAGAATATGCTGGTATCTGGATTTCAAAGCTCAGGTTGATATGCTCGCGACGCCTAACCAAATTGATGAGTCATGTAACAACGAAACAGCTGTCTGTGGAAAAAAATCTTTTATATATATCTCAATTCATAAAGTTGGGTAGTTTATCACAATAACCGCGACATCAAAACACTTTTTCATGTACAAATTAAAAGAACTTCACATTTCTAATATGCTCATCATGTCCACACGATATACATACCAGGCCTAATTTGAATATTGATTTGCAAAATTACATTTCATTAATTCACTATTCTTTAATAGTGTTTTCTAATTTAATGACTGTTTTCATTTCATTATTACACAAAGTTTTATTTATTCATATTGTTTACATCATGAATGGAAATTAGCATTTTGGGTGAGAAGTGTTTTAGTGGCCGGGAATTTGGAGGGTTACTTTACTTTCTGGGGCAATACCAGTATATGGCTAGATAACCACCTAGTGGGACTGAAAAAAAGGTTATAAATACCAGGCACTCAATCAGGATTAAATCTACTTTGAATGAACGAAGATGTTTGTAAATTAGATGAAATTGAAGATGTCCATTGTGTCATGGCGATCAAATCTGAAGTCGAATATTTTGACCGGT
Organism: Sepiola atlantica; assembly: GCA_963556195.1. Classification (NCBI taxonomy): domain Eukaryota; kingdom Metazoa; phylum Mollusca; class Cephalopoda; order Sepiida; family Sepiolidae; genus Sepiola; species Sepiola atlantica. The sequence continues at coordinate 131,052,840 of OY744523.1, forward strand.
GTTACTGCAAAAGAAAAATCGCCCCATTATATTATTGTCTAAAGTTATTTTTTTTGCAAATAATTATTAATTATTAACAAATAATAAAATCAAACTAAATTTTATAATTGGAATTTTTTTTAAAATATTTATTCACAAATAGTTTAATTTTTAATCTTTAACAAAATTTTAATATATTACAAAATAACAAACAATAATTAACCGACAATAAAAAAAAATTTTTTTTATAAATGGAAATTTTTCTTAACAAAATTTAAATAAAATTAGAAATTTACATTTTATACAAATTAAACATCATGATAATGACGTATCCAAAACAGAAAATCTCCAAAGAAATTGTCTATACGATGGCGCCAGGAAAAAAATATAATGGGTGATTTTTTTTTTTTTTTGCGCTAACACCGATTAAAAATATCTGCTTTCAGATTTGGCCGCCATGACACAGTGGGATTCTTCAATCTAACCGTAAATTAAAACATGCCATAATAAAAATAGGAAAGTAAAACAAACATTTTTCAGCATTTCAGATCTTTGAAAATTATTTGGCTCTATACAAGAATGTTATTTTTTTATTAGCTAGCAGATTTACTCGGCGTTGCCCTGGTGTCAAATATATTGATCATCATCATCGTCGTCATCGTCGTCGGTTCAATGTCTGTTTTACATGCTGGCATGAATTGAACAATTTTTAGAAATTGACTTCCAAACTAACCTATCCCTGGCCAGGTCTTTATTTATCTCTCTTTCTCTCAAATCCATCCTTATCACATCTTCCCATGTTTTCCTTGGCTTTTCCCTGTCAAGTGACCCTGCTATCTCAACTCTTCTACATCTACTAACCCAACAACTCTCAGCGATTCTTTCAATGTGACCAAACCAACGAAGTATGCTCTTCTGCACACATTTCCCTAAACTGTCCAGATTTAGTCTTCCTCTGAGGTCATCAGATCTAAGCCTATCTTTGAGAATCACATTACACATCCATCGTAATATTCTCATATCATTTATCTCCATGCAACACATGTCCTCAACCCTCACATTGAACATGAATTATAACTTTATTAATTTACAGTCTGCATCAGGCATGTCAAACATGCAGCCCGTGGGCCACATGCGGCCTTTGCCAGCACAGTTAAAGATACTATAATTTCGTCATTTAACTGCCCAAATTTCATTTTTGATCATTTCAACTCGATAAACGTGTGTCGTTCACTGAAAAACGGTGTGCTTTTCTTTATTCAGAACGTTTCTGCACGCTTAAGAACTACATATCACATTTTATCGATTTGAAAATCAGAAAAGATATACGAATACATCTGTAGGGTAGCTATGGCCAAATTTTGCTATTTTCCTAACCTCTATGAATTAGTGCAATTTTTAGTTAACTATCATAAACAATGGTTAGAGAAATTAATTTGTATTCATATTGTGTGTTTCTAAGTTGGCATAAGGGTTAGAGTGTTCGCTAATCGGTCAGAAGACCGGGGTTCAATCCTCAGTTAAGTCATATCAAAGACTCAAAAAATGATAATTGATGCCTATTTGCTAAGCAGTTAGTATTATAAAGTGAGGATTAAATAGAGTAATCCAGGAAAAGGAGTTGCGCCCTAAATTTATGTGTAGTAGCCAATGAAAAGACAGCCTTTGAGTCGCTCTCAACTATGGTCAATCCATTTATATTCATGTATTAAGTAACAAAAGTATATCCAACAATAATTTTATTAAAGAACTTTAATTAGTTGTGTGTGGTCTTCATGACAATGCAAATTGATCCACATGGCCCACCAGGGGATCCTGAATTTGACATGCCTGGCATACATTGCAAATTTAGCCAGTAGTGAGATTTTTGTAATTTTTAATTAACTGAACACGTCACTCATCTCTCACTTAGCTATCTATGTATTTTTCTCTAATATTTCTTAATATCTTCCTGTGCATTTAGAGAAAAGTTCTTTGCAGTTGTGGTAGTAAGACGGGTTATTTTTTTATTATTTTTTATGGAAATCGCTCCAGACAAGGCATGAAGCCACTTGAGGTAAGGAGATAAAAAGAAATTACCACTTCAAGGTCAAAAACTAGCCAACGATAAGTGTTAGATGGATAGATTTCGACCCAGAAAACAGCAATTCTTTCCCCTTTGTCAGAAATATCGCTCATGAAATGTGAGGACTAAATGAAAAAATAAGGGAAGCAAGAGATATGAGGCTTGTGAAAGTAAACACAAGGTCCACTTTTGCTAAATATTACTGCTGGTATTTACATTTCTGTGCAGACTACAGCTGTTCAGATAATGAGTAACTTTCATTCATGTAGCATCTCTTGTAGTAAATGTTTACTTTTTTCCCTCTTTTTGTCCTGATGTTGTATGTTGACAGATTGTGGTTAGTTTGCCCCTTTTATGGCAAAGCAACTTCTATTTACAATTCATTGAACTCAAAGTTTCATAAGAAACACAGTAGATTTTTCAAAGGATACACTACTTTCCTATTCACTGTCTGATTCCCACTGCACTCTTAATTTTACTAATGAGTCACCGCTCATCAAGGCTGAAAGTCACTCGAGGATAAAGGTGAACGAGATGGATAAATTGTATGTTGAATGATGAAGAATATTATGAGTGGATTGAAAACGATAAATGGAATGAACAAAATTTGATTACTTGTGAGAAGTGTTTTTGACTAGTATCGGTACCACAATTTATTTCGGTACCAGAGCTGGTGTATATTATTTGTTGAATTTAGTTTATTTACTCCAACTTTTTTTCACTACTTAATTGAACCATGAAGTCAATTTTCAAATTTTAATATATAAATCAAGTATTTGCCAAGTTGAAAATCGATCAATGCTATGACTGCGAGCATGTTAGTCCGAATTATTTTTTGGCTGTAAATAATCCTTGGGTATGGTGATTTATAATTGATATGTTTTAGGTCGACATTGAATAGGGAAAGAGAAAAAAATATATCATCATCATCATCATCATCATCATCATCATCATCATCATCGGTTCAATGTCTGTTTTACATGCTGGCATGAATTGAACGATTTTTAGAAATTGACTTCCAAACTAACCTATCCCTGTCCAGGTCTTTATTTATCTCTCTTTCTCTCAAATCCATCCTTATCACATCTTCCCATGTTTTCCTTGGCTTTTCCCTGTCAAGGTACCCTGCTATCTCAACTCTTCTACATCTACTAACCCGACAACGCTCAGCAATTCTTTCAATGTGACCAAACCAACGAAGTATGCTCTTCTGCACACATTTCCCTAAACTGTCCAGATTCAGTCTTCCTCTGAGGTCATCAGATCTAAGCCATCGTATGATTCTCATATCATTTATCTCCATGCAACACATGTCCTCAACCCTCACATTGAACATGAATTATAACTTTATTAATTTACAGTCTGCATCAGGCATGTCAAACATGCAGCCCGTGGGCCACATGTGGTCTTTGCCAGCACAGTTAAAGATACTATAATTTCGTCATTTAACTGCCCAAATTTCATTTTTGATCATTTCAACTCGATAAACGTGTGTCGTCCGCTGAAAAACGGTGTGCTTTTCTTTATTCAGAACGTTTCTGCACGGGTCATATTCAGTTTAACATTCATTTGACTTGCTTTTGATGGCTTTTAGAAATTGACTTCCAAACTAACATATCTCTAGCCAGGTCTTAATTTATCCCTCTTTTTCTCAAAGTCCGTTCTCATCACTTCTTCACATGTCTTCCTTAACCTTCGTCTGTGAACTGAACCTTTTACCTCAACTGTTCTACATCTACTAAACCAAGAACTCTCATCAATTCTTTCAACATCACCACACCATCGAAATTTCCTGTTTTGCACACATCTCCCTCGACTGTTCAGATTTTAATCTTCCTCTAAGCTCATCAGATGTACATCTGTCTTTAAGACTCACATCACACATCCATAGTATCATCCTCATATAATTTTTCTCCATGCAACGCATGTCCCCAACCTTCACTGGCCAATTTTCACTTCCATACATCGTCATACTGCGTACACATGACTGATAAACTCGTATTTTATGCATACAACATGTATTTTTAAATATATACTATTATACTAAAGCTGAATCAATCAACGTTTGTTTCTCAAAGGATTTTTCCTATATACTTTAGCCGCACAAGATGCATGCTAAAATATATCTTATTTCTGAGATTGAGTAATTTTTAATTAACTCAACAAGTTTCTCACTTAGCTATTTAAGAATTTCTTTCACCCCCACCCACACAATGTTGATTCAATAACTCTTCACATTTAGAGAAAGAGTGACTCTCTTATTTCAGTGTTTCCATCTAATTTATACAGTGTTTGTACATACCACAAACATGTATGTAAATTAGATGGCAAAATAATAAGTCTCTTTACTTCCATAAAAATAATATAGAAGTAATGAGACTTATTATTTTTAGTTATGCAAGAAGAATGTCTTAACAGCTATGCCACAGTTTATGAATTTTCCGAATTAAATCAAAGTAGAATAAATAGTGGTTGTGGCCCAACGGGTCACGGCTACGTCTAGTTTTATATTTAGATAGAAAATCTATTTGTTCTTCTTCTTATTAAAAATGTAAGATATTCTTTGTTTTCTTTTCTAGTTTAGATGTTTGAAAGAACAAGGTGAAGGTTATGCGGAATACTTCCTTCTAAAACCTTTGCTTCACGACTGCTTAATATCGAAATCAATCAATCAATTTTTATTGATTAATTTTTTTCTTCTTCTTCTTCTTCTTCTTCTTCCCCATGGCTAATAGAACACACGTTTGTATTCAATCATGCTAGAAGCCTCTGCAGAACAGCTATATGTTTCTGCATAGGACGAATTATGCTATTTTTCATATCGACATATCTGACATTCACTTGCTATGAAAAATTAAAAAATGTTGCGTCAGTTGATCTTAACAGTTTATGAATATTTTAAAACTACTTTGCACGAAAATGGTGTAAAAGTTTTTGTTTTCTTTTTATTTCTATGTTTAATAGTAGGTGAAGTATCCGTCTACATTGGATGAAGGGGTAAAATCTTTAAAATGACATCCTTTTTTAGTAAGGTTATCTTAGTGGCCGAGGAGGCAAAGACATTGGATTGAATTCAAAATTGACTTTAGTCCGACGTTTGAACCCAGCGACCGGTGGTATAGCTTTATCTAGCCACACTAATGAGTCTTATATATGTATGTGAATAAATAAAATATTTATTATAAAATATATATATGTATATATATATATATATATGATGGACTCTCCCGTCGGTTTTGACGTATGAGGTTCCGTCAACCCTGTTTATTGAACCCTGTGTTCGAATCACAAATGACTCTTCAGTCCTGCGAGTGATTTGCAGAGAATTCCACAGATTGTGCAAGAGCGTAAATCATTTGAGTATATGGATAGAACAGCAGCAGATATTTTGTTTCTTTCCCTAGTTTCACGAAGTTTGACAGTTTTCGATGCTGCATTATTCCTGATGCAATTATATCATGCCCTCCTCCATTCATCACGATCAATTGCTGTTTTCTCAAAGGAAACATCGTTAATATTCGTGGCTATATATATATATATATATATATATATATTCTTTTTCTTCCTTCGATTTATTTTTGAACAGGTCTTTGAGTAGTCATCTACAGGAAGATGGGGCCTGCTTGTCAATCTTGATTGAAGTCTTCCATTCCAGGCTCGGCAGTCGCCAGGATCTAAGTTTGCAATACCCAGGGCTGCATGGTCACGTTTAAACAACTCATTCCAAGAAATCCTCGGTCTTCCAGCCTAATAACTTGATGCGATAGACATGTTTCTGACCCGGGTGATCCAGCTGGAGCTTTGCTCGACATGGCCAAGCTATCTCATCCTGCCCAGCTTAAGGACATCAGTTATTTCCCGTACACCAAGCCTAGAGAGAAGGGTCTTGAAGAGAGTGTTGTCTTCTGGCCTTACATGACAGATCCATATATATATATATATATATATATAATAAAAGGAAACGTTCGTGTGTCCATTTATAGAAAGATAGAAAAAAGAGTATTCCTAAAACATAAAAGTGTATACATGTGTAAAATTTTCCTAGGAATATGATGGAATTCATACTGACACTGTACGGGTCCTTTTCAGGAAGTTACGGGCCCTTTTCCAACATTTTTCACAAGAAATACAAATATAAGTATAAGTGTAATTTAAAATGAAGATTTTGAAAAATATTCGAATTGCTCAGTTGGGAGAGACCTGTATTGAAAACCTCAGCTTTGCTGTTTCGATCCTGTCTCGGATTATTTTTGTTTTGTTTTGTTTTCATGAAAACAAAGAATATCCTTCTTTTTTTTTTTTAAATATAATAAAATGAAAGTGAAAAACATCTAAGATTTTGGTATATTTAGTATCTAACCCCTGTTTGTCTGTACCCCCCTTCTCTCTCTCTCTCTCTCTCTCAGTAGTATATAAATGTATCAAATATCTGCATACATACATATAGGATAAGGAGAGTAGAAAGTGGACCTTGGGTTTACTTTCAGCAACCTCGTAGCTCTTGCTTCCTTTATTTTATCCTGTAGTACTCACATTCAATAAGCGATTTTTCTGACAAAGGGGGAAGAATTGCTGTTTTCTGGGTCGGAATCTATCCATCTTACACTTAGCGTTTTCTACTTTTTGACCTTGAAGTAGTATTTTTTTTAGCTCCTAACATCAAGTTGCTTCATGCCTTGTCTGGAGCGATTTCTATAAAAAAGGATGACTTATTGGTTATTAACAGTTGTGTTTCTCCTTTATAACTTCATTAAAACATTTCGTAATAAAAGAAATCAAATATTTTAGAGAGGAGAAGCGATTGATATTTGTGATTCTCAAGCATAGCACACTGTCATAAGATGGTCCGATGTGCAATACACTGTATGCGTTCCGAATGGTTGGTCTATTAATCATTTTATGTCCATGTTGTGTTTAAAAGATCTGCAAAACTTTGATGCTGACACAACTTAGTCGGGAACGTGAACAAGTGGTCAGTCTTGTTGCTAATACAAAAACATGGAAAACTCGCCATAAACAATAACAATTATTTATTGAAACACAAGTGTGTAACAATAGTAAAAACAAAAGGTGATGTTGCTCTTATTGGGGAGAGAAGACAAGTTGAGGAATTTGATTGGTGCTAAGTCTTGATTGGAAAACTTTCAATTTACTCTGTGTTTTGTTCCTTAGAAGAAGTTGAATTGGAAGAATTATTCTTAGTCATTTTTAATCCTGTTTTCAACTGGTCATCGGATTTGGTCCCTTTCTTACTCTTTCTCTTTGTCTCTTGAACTGACCGACTGTCTTCTGGTGAGTTTTTCAAGCGTCAATTCTTTTATTGAGAGCTTTTACTTGAAACGAGTTTTGTGATTCGCACAAATCATGTCACATTTTCTGCTCTCCTATGATTGGTCCATCAATGAGGGTTTTTGTTTCACCCAGAAAGGCTGGGTCTCATTTTAAGAATAGCACACCTTACAATTTGTAATATATTTTTCAAATATGGCTGGTGCTGAAAGTAACCTTTCAAATTGTAAACAGAATTCTTAATAATTCGGTTAAGTCCAAACAAATAATTTTCTATAATTGTCAATTCAACCCGATAACTATAACCTTTCAAATTGTAAACCCAATTCAGTTTGAGTAATTTCTCTCAGCTTTCATCTTAGAAGAAATACAACCTTTCAAAATGACGATTGAACATGACCTTTTCAACTTTCGTTATTCATAATCAAAATCAATATTATTGCTTGTCAGTCAAACACGGTTTTTAATGTGGGGAAAATCCAGCTCTCACAAAAATTCCGCTCTTGATTGCAACAAAAATAAAAATTGCTTCAGTCTTGAAGGATTTCTCCTTCACTGACCGAGGACAGAATAGATGAAGTATAGTATCAGAAACAGATACTACACTTTGATCGTAGCCAATAGATAATGTTTTGTAAATAAATGACTTAAAAGACTGATACATGGTAAAGCAGACAAACCAACCAGCCTTCGGGCTGGGATCAAGGTGTAGTATCTGTTCTGTCTTCGGCCAGGGATGAAGAAATCCTTTTAGACTAAGGTAATTTTTACTTCTGTCCCAATCAAGAGTGCCCCTTTTAGAGGAGCTGAATTTTCCCCACATTAAAAACAGACCAGCTGAGGTTTACCTTAACATCATTCTAGCAACCTAGGATCTGGTCTGAACCATCTGACCTTTCTTTGCCGGAATGAGGTATAGTTCAGCTCCATCCTAGGATGTGCATGCTCCCAGGCATTATAGGGGGGAGGGATAATTGTCGAACGCCTAAGGCACACTGCCTGGGAATGGCAACGGGTCCGTTCTTGATGACTATTTTTGTATCAGCCCGATACCCCCTTGGGAGAACTGACATTTCCCCTCAAGTTAAACTGATTGAATGTCTAACATTACTGCAGTTTGGAGCGGGTAAATAGGTTAATAACCGACCTTGCATCTAAGTTGCTCTCTTTTTAAGTTAGTTAATGCCGAATTTTATATTATTGGTAAAAACTTATATTCTTAACGTTGTTTCTATCTTCAAATACTTATTCATGGTTCTGTTAAACTGAAGGAATATTGGATATTCTAGCTTTAACATTTTTGTAGCGACACACGTGTTCAGGTGTCTTTTCTAAACAGGCGGTTACCATTTTGTGTGTTGGATTCTCTTGGTTACGTATACGAGGGTTAGAATGGTAAAGAAATGGTTGGATTCACATATATACGTATTTATTCTCACATGTTTGCAAAGACAAGCGTAAGAGGGATATCCAAAACATGATACATAAAGGGGTGAAAACCACGTGAAAGAATACATTAAAGTATCAACACAATCGATATAAACACGTGTTGCCAGGGTCATAGAAGAGAGAGATGGATGGCTAATATATAAGTAAAGATGACTTACTTTGTTGATGAGGTTCTGGGAGCTTATATTGCTGCTACCAGGAAAGACAATACAAATATAGAGAACCGGTCGAACTGCGTCCAACGGCCTGAATGTCAGCACCACAAAGAAATATCCAGTTCTATATTCCTTGCGTGGGTGAAATTAAATATTTGCATGGCTTTTTGGCACAGAAGAGTGCATTCTTTCGTTGGCTAATGTGATTCCGGCAAGTTACCTTGGATATGATCCAAGAGAGATCACTGAATTATTCCTGAGCCAACAGTGCAAATTTCTGTGTATTTCATTTAATATAATAATTTTAAATCTTAACTCATAATTATATAATTTTACTAGACTCCTGTGACCTGTTGGGTCACAAACACTACCCCTATTTATTCCACTGTGATTAGGTCCGAAAATTCATAAATTGTGACATATCTGTTAAGACATTCTTCTTGCATGACTAAAAATATTAAGTGTTTTTACTCTGATATTATCCTTATGGATAATATCAAAGTAAAAAGACTTATTATTTTGCTATCTAATTTACATATGTGTTTACGGTGTGTACGAATACTCTATGTAAATTTGATGGAAAAATGAAGCAATTAAGAAGCAACACTAAGTGCTCACAAGGACATTAAAAAATATTAGACTGGTTGAATCAACATACAGTGATAGATAGTGAAATGAGAGATGTGTGACTTGTTCAGTTAATTACAAATTACGGATAATTAGAGGAATTATTTTTTTTTTTCAAATATAAGTCAATCCAAAATCTATGGAATATTTTAGCATGTATTTTGTGTGATTAAAGTATATAGAAAAAAGCTTTATACAAACAAACGTTGAACTTTAGTATAATAATAGATGTATATTTGTACTTTTTTCTTGTCATATTTTTTTTTACATTTTTGTTCATATAGACTCACTGCTTTTAAGAAGGATATTATAAAGTCTATTTTAAAAAAATTCAAACTATTCTCTCGTATTGTTTGCATTGTGTGTTGGTTGTTTTGTTTTATGGCATGTCAACCCTTTGCCAAATTAAGTCCTTTTGATAGGAAGGCTCTATGACTTTATATCTTTAATAATTTTAAACTGCTTTATTCTTTTTTTACTACTGGATCTACACTTATAAAGGCCCGGAGGCCACTCGAGGATAAGGGTTAAAGAGATAGTCAGTAGAACGATGATCACCGTAACAAGAGGACCGGAAAGAATGGGTGGGATGGGCAGAATATTACTTAAAAGGAATTGATTATTCAAGAGGGCGGCTCAAGTATTTGTTTACATTAGACTTAAAGACGACCATGCTGTAGTCGGTTGGGAAGCAGACTCATGGTTTCTAGTTTCACAGATGGGATATTCCTGGAAAGAAACTTTTTTGGTAACGAGAGAGAGAGAGAAAGGAAGGTACTTTTGTATGTTTGTAGCAAGGTGAGTTCTTGCTGTGAATGTCTTACAGGGTTATCTATGATGTGTATACAACTGGATACAGTTTTAGGTCATACACAGGACATATTCTATTTAACCCACAGATGGGACCCTAACAGGTACTACCACTCCTGATTAGAGTGAATCTGGGAGTAATCACAACTAAGGAGTGACTGCATGCAACCAAGTTGAAGCCCACCACTACCAGATTCAGTTTCGTTTCATACTCAGGACCCACCACACTATGTATTCTCATCTTGGATGAATAAGACCTTGAATTCATTTAAAGTTTAAATGAACCTCTATATTTAATGATATAAAATGCTATTCTAAGATATGTCTATTTATGATTAATATATAGAAATAATCAAATTAAGAACAAGCTAATTGTGATAATATTTTGTCGGGCTGATAAGGGTTTTCTCCAGGCAGCTGTCACTCAACTAGCAAGGGAGAAATTTAGAGAGCTTATATTGAGCTTAATTTTAATCAGCATTGGTGACAGGCCACCTCCTGTTGATAATTAGAATCCATTGAATCAGCAATGATTGGCTAATTTTTTTGTTCCAGATTGCTATGTAAATCTAACATTAATAAAAATGCTTTTAACTGATAATTGGTTTCGATATTTGTATCTGAGTGGTTGTTTTGTTTTACGGCATATTATCTCTTTTCAGGTTATTTAATGCCGAATCAGGACATTTTAGTGAAAGATTTTATGCTTCAAGTTCTTTATATCTTCAAATATTTATTTATGGTGTTTGCTTTAGTTGTTTTGTTTTACGGCATATCAACCCTTTTCAGGTTATTTAATGCCGAATCAAGTTATTTTAGTAAAAGTGATGTATGCTTCAAGTACTTTATATCTTCAAATATTTATTTATGGTGTTTGCTTTAGTTGTTTTGTAGAGGAAAAATGTTGCTTTTGTTTTTATCTTTGCAGAACATGATTGAGTTTTGCAAAGGGAAAAGAACAATAACATCAATGTTTGGTACATTTTAAGTCAAGAAGCCGGTATCTTCAGACAGCCTGATCTGATAGCACAGAACATGAGAGGTGGAAGCTAATATACAAACTTGACGATCACAACTATCTTTGTCAAGTGAATTGTTGTTATTGATACGCTTCTGTCTTTAGAGACAATAGATACCTTCGGAAAGGTTGCCTACTCAATGAAGAATTATTACATACTTCGAGGGTGGTCATCATGTTGATCCTATGTGAACCGCCGTCTGTGTGAATTCACTGCACACGATGCATTTCAACCTTGTGTCATACATGCAGAAACCGAAGTTGCTGTCATTATTACAAAAACACATGAAAGTTCACAACTATTATCCATACATTTTAGCTGCTTGTTCTTGTACGCGCCCATTTATGATCCTTCCAGACTGAGGGTTTGTCGTCCTATAATCAAAGCTGATTATTTGCACTTTCGAAAAGAACTAAGTTCAGAGGAGGTTTATTCAATTTTATCCTCGTTGCAAATGATTGACCAGTGGGTGGGAGACAGAGAAATCGATAACTGTTTAATCATATTTTGTCAGCACATCTCATGTTCACACATTGTGTGCTTCCAAGGAACTAACCGTTTCTCTCTACCTAACTCTCTCTCTCTTTGAGTCATGTGACGTCATATCCGTTTCTATTAATCCTCATAGTCTAGTAATCCTAACCACTAGTTCAGCCAGTTGATCCTGATTGAGTTTTCATTTCCTGTTTTTCTCAACTAACCAGTTTATATACTAATGGTTTTAATTATCCAATATTTAACACACAGGCAGTGATCGTCCAGTTGTTGACTTTGTCTGAATTTGTTGCGAGATTCCGACACCGACACCGGTTGCAATGTCAATCATGTGGTCTCTGTTACTGCTGTAACAAAATCACAACTCCAGTTTAAAAAAGGTTACAATGTTTTTAGAAGTCATAATGATTCTTGTTTTCTTCTACTCAACGACAGACCTACAAATCAAGACAAACATATTTTCCAACCGAACACCCAAAGGCCCGTCTGTCTAGAATATATAGAGAGATACTGGTGTCATTTAGACTAGACAACACAGTCAGCCCACTTAAAAAGTATAAGCTGCTTATCTATTGACATAAAAAAATTCACTGGCTTATCTATGGACATAAAAAAATTCACTGGCTTATCTATGGACATAAAAAAATTCACTGGCTTATCTATGGACATAAAAAAATTCACTGACTTATCTATGGACATAAAAAAATTCACTGGCTTATCTATGGACATAAAAAAATTCACTGGCTAGGGTCCCCCGTATCTGAAGAGACATTAATTTTTCAAAGACTCAAGTGACTGACAATAATAGCGTGTAACCTCGTATCTAAGGAGACATTACTATTTCAAACCGTCAGTCAATTTCTTGGTTGGTCTCTCTTCTCTTGGCTAAATATTTCTCCCCTTGCAGGTCTGTTGTCGGCATGCATTGCAACTATGCAACCCACTAAACATGCAGTATTGTACATGTTTACATCTACACAATCATGAACTTTAATTGTTTTAATCATTTGTATCTTAATTAATTTAAAATCATACCTTGTTCTCTGGCCATTGTTGTCATCATGCATGGGTGTTATTCATTAGCTGCCATCAAAAGCCATCTGATATACTTCTTACATTAACTATCAATCAATTAATTTAACAACACGATCTTAGAAGATGAATGATTTATTCGCCATGATTGTCCAGTAGGCTGAAAGGTGAAAAGTTACTTAGCCTAAGCCCATTGCTTAATTATATTATCGTCAGATTAGCAGCATAATTATAAATCTTATCTCAACTGCGGCTTCCACGAAAACTGCTAATCATCTAACGTTGTTTTAGAGCAACTTAAATGCATGTTCTTAGTTCAGTTGCTCCATCCAAACTGTTGGAAATTGCTCATGCTACCATCTCTATCGCATGCCTGACGTCATGTTCGACTAAATGGAATCATGAAAAAGGAAGTTAATAAACTTCTTTTCTCAAGATGTTTAGTTTATACAAGAAAGGTCAAAAGCTTGAACTATTCATGATCTCGTGTTGGAAATGTTTCCTTCATAACGTCAGATTTATCTCAGTAAATATATTTTAGCTAGTATGCACACTAGCAAATGTACACACCAATATTTAACAGAGTATTAGTGAAGCAAGGGTTGGGAAATCTCCAACATCACTTCTGTCCTGGCATTACTTAAGTGCAGTGGCAAGGAGAAATTAAATAAAACCATAAATCAATGCTGGGATAAGTAAGGAAGTTATCCTTCTTCTAGACTAGTCGCTCTACCAAGGCTTGAGAGTCTAGTATAGCCTATTATTTCACCCATAAACAAGGATATTAGAAAAAATGACTTTTGCAGCCACTTCCACTTTCAAACTTATAACACCTGATATTTCCAAATGGTCACTTAAGTATTGACCAGTATACTTATATACAAAAATCTAAGTAGTTTGAGTCATGGGTGCTATATACGGAAAGGGGATATACTTAGAACACATATTTATATACGATTTGATGTCCCTACCCGGTGTTGCTCGGTAATATATTTACTAGCAATTTATTTTGCTTTTCTTTTTAAAACTGAACTGTGTTTTTGCAGGTTTTTAAAAAAATATTTGTGTCTCAATCAAAGAAAAGTAACTCTGTATGGACGAATACAGTTACATCACTTTTTAAAATGGCGACCATTTGAAAATGATTTCAACTCGAACAAAGTATCCTCTGGAAATAATTAAAGCGAAGTACCTCATGAGAACAGAAAATATACTAAACTACACTCTCCCCATAGTGAGCATTAAAAGATAGTGCATTCGGCTGAAATAGTATAATAAACTGAATTGAACATTAAAATAATCCACAAAAAAAACTGATGAACCAGGATCAAATATTGATTTCATAGGAAGAAAGCTATCGATGACAAATAAAGAGACTGACTTTACTTTATATATAAGATCACCAATAGTAGTAGTAGTAGTAGTAGTAGTAGTAGTAGTAGAAGTAATAGTTAAAAAAAATGAAATTAAAAACAGGTTAATGCTTGGATTAGTTAAGCATAAAAATTAGTATCCAGAAATGCATGAGGTGTTATTTTCGGATTATCTTATTCACCGAGTTTGTCTCTGTATGTCCAGACAGCTAAGACTTCACTATTTCTGTCCTGATTTGAATTACATTTTCAATAAGTATTAAGATCATCCTTTAGAGGGTTTAAAACGATTCAACACGGGTTTATTGACCCCCCCCCCCCGCACCAAAAAAAAAAACATGATACAACACCATAGTTTGACCATGAGGCAATTGAACAGTCTCGACAGAAATGTATGCTGAGTTCAAATCCAAACAGATCCATTGTATCATGTACGCACAAATATTGCCGGGAAAGGTATGAACCCACAATTTCCCCTCCTCCCCACTGTGGATAAAATAACAACTTGTATTCACTTAATCATATGCAATGAATCGTGTGTATTATGCATTGTTATTAGTCAGTAAATAATCAAATAATATATATTTTGAATTGTATAAAAAATTAAATCATTGCAAAACTTTTTTAGTATGTATTATTTGGATTATTCGGACTACTGTTCTCATCTTGGTGTAACGAATGAAGTACTAAGTAAAATTCAGTTCTAAGTGACATTCTTCTGGAAGTTGAAGGTTCAATCCTCAGTGTGGGCGATACTAAGAATACAATTGCTTAATTACTTAAGACTTCTACCCGGTCATGGCTGATGGAACGCGAGCATGCTACCCCCGTGGATTTAATAAAAGGTTCTATTCGAAATTCCGTACAAATTCCCAAGTGTTACAGAAAGATTCCCGAGTTCGACAAGATACGCCTGAAAAAGGCTGGAGGTTGCATCGTCCGAAACGTTTTGAGAATAACACTCAAAATGAGAACAGCAGTCAGAATAATAAAAATAATACAAATTATCAATCCTCATCTCAAAAATTCAGAAACATAATATTTTTAGTACTTCTACAGAATTTGAACCGAATTATTTTTGTTTTTTTAACCTTAGCGTTAACCCTAAACTAATCCTGAACTAAGTCTTAAGTTTAGATGAAAAAAAGTCTGTTTGATTCGGTTCAAATTCTGTAGAAGCACCATATTTTTTGCAACTAGATTTACTCGACATTGCCCGGGGGGGGAGGGGGGGGGGGTCAAATCTGTTTCAAATACATAATAACCGAATTACAGTCTATACGACAAACACAAGCAGAAGTCAGATGTGAGTAATTTTAGGAATGGAAATACCTTCGCATCGTTAGGTACCGCTGCTAGTGTTTATATAAAAATACATTTTTAATACAATTTGTTAAAACTTAGAAATACATCATTACACAGCAAACAAGCTTAAGCAACTCCTTCATGAAGATATGAACCAATATATTTATAGATACTTACTAGCAAATATATGCTCCCTCATATTGTTGATGTGGTAATATTAGTAAACATTCTACGGCTGCATCCAGTCTTTCTACATCCGGGGACACTGAGAAAGGTACACACTATGTATCTAGAGGATAACCTTTATTTGCAGTTGTTTGTCAGCAAGCCTTATTTTTGCTAGCCTGGAAGGATGGTATCATGACGCACGAACATATACTACACTGGCCTCTCTTAAATGAAGAGGTAACGCCTGAGAGGATGGTATATCATGATGAGAGAAACATATACTACACCACCACCCCTACAGGAAGATGTCATTCTTGGAAGGATGGCCTCATGATAACAGAACAGATACTACACTATCCCTCAATCAAGAAAAAAGGAAGTAATGCCTGGGATGATAGCATCATAACAACAGAACAGATACTAAACTCCCCCTCCCCATATTGAGCACTGAAAGATAGTGCATTAGGCTGAAATAAACTGAACTGAACATTAAAAGATAATAGAATATTAATAGAAGTTATAGTATAGTTTCGGCTTCAGACAAACAAATACAAAATACCCATTAGTAATATATATACTTGGACAGTCGACAAACTAAAATAACTACTTTATGAAGGTATGAACATAGACATTTACAAATAAATAGGAATGCAGTTTATACTTTAACCGTATCCGAAAAATGTATTCACATATGAAGCCAAAAATATTTGTTATAAATAAAGATGTATACTGCATACAGCTCTCACGGTTGCTGCATTGAACAATGTGTTAAATCTGGAAAGTCAATGGTAACTGGAGTCTAAGTTTCGAATAATGCGACCAGCAGAACAGTTGTATATAGCCACACTGATGATTTTTAATGAAGATAAAATATATATGTCTGTGGATATAATAATAATATTTGTTAAAGATAATAATAATTCATGAAAAATCAAGTTCTCAGAATCGGATCAGAGTCGAATTAAGACAACAGATCTTGCACAGACAAAGGACTTGAAATCTTTTCAAATATAGCTTTATAACAATAATAAATAATTAAAATAAGTCTCTTTTAAATATTTATTATTGTTATATATAAAGTTTAGAATACCGAAGGATGTGAAAATGAGATATACGGTTGAAGACACCGGTGTCTTCAACCTTACATGACATTGTCACAGCCTTCGATATTCTAAACATTCTACACACAATGCTTCAAGAAAACTACAACACCCTTATATATATATATATATATATATATATATATATATATATATATATATATATAAGTATTATAAAATAATTATTTTATATTAATTCCTAATGCAATAAAACTATGCTCAATATTAAGAATAGAACATCATTATCGAAAAGAAAATAGTAATAAAACAAATGTAAAGTTACATACTTTACAAGTTTATTACATTCAAACAGTACAACAAAGATATATGGGTGACGGAATTAAGTTCATCTCGGAATTAACTTCATATCTCGTCGAGAAACTAGAAATCTCGTAAGCGAAATCTCGTCTGATTTCTCGGCCACATCTGAAACTAGAACTTGCGAAAAGCCAGATTTGACGAAAATCTCAATTCTATTTAATGTATTATCTCTGCATGCAAACTATCAAATCCTTTTAACTCTTCACTGGATGTGTTGCAATTTTGGCTTTAAATTCTTCATTTTTTCATCTTATTTTAACTAAAAATTATATTTCTAATTTTTACTTAAAATGTAATTTGTTTATGTAAAAGAAATTTGTAAAGTAGTATATTTATCATATTATTTTAAGAAATTGAGTCCAATACAAATATAAAAAATGATATTGCAATTTATTTCTCTTTATTTTCATTCGGATTTTTCTGAAAAAAAACAAGATTATCTTTTTAAAAAAAGTCGCGTGAGTGAAGGTAAGAAATAAAGTAAATGTCAATAATGAAGAAAAAATAAGATAAAACTTTTTTTTAATTCGTCCAACATAATTTTGTAATTAAAAGAAAAAAAATGAGATTTATTAGTTGAATAACAAATAAAATTGATAAATCTATTATTTCCGAGATTTAATTAATTCTGAGGTGAACTTAATTCCGAAACCCAAATATATATAACTCAAATTCAAGTATTGATTTTCATTATACATATATATATATATATATATATATATATATATATATATATATATAATTATTAGTTTTAATAAATATTATTTTAGCTCCAGACATATATATTTCATCTTCATTAAAAATCATCAGTGTGGCTTTATATATATATATATATAATTATTGTTTTTAACCCCAGACCCCATATATAAGGTTAGTGGGAGGGAACCCCAGCAGAGTGCCCGATTTATTAAGAAAAAAACATCCTAACTAAAGGCATACATAAACAGAGGCTTAAGAGAGTCCAGTAAAGGAGACCAATCATAGGTCCCCTTTGTTATGATTTGAAACCGACGGTACCGATATTGTTCTGATCTTCTGTAATAAATATATATATATATATATATATATATATATATATATATATATATATATATATATGTTATTATCATTAAATAATCGAGCTCTCTATTGGTTTTCTTTCTACCCAAGAAATCCAATAGAGTGCTCGATTATTTAATAATTAGAGCGTTATATTCATTTATTTATTTATAATCTTATAAATGTTCAGATCAAAATAGTACCTTAGGTTTCAAGCTAGGGCAGCAGACCCAGGCAAAAAATTCTGGATTTTCTTGAGTTTCAAATATAAAACGCTCTTTAGCTTTCGTCAGCCATATTTTGATCTGACTGGTTGCTTTGACTTTCCCTATAAAGAACCTCGCAAATCAAAAGATGGCTGACGAAAGTCAGAAAGCAGTTTATAATTAAAACTCAAGGAAACCCAAAAATGTTTGCCTAATTCTGCTCCTCTTGCTTGAAATCTAAGGCACCATGTTGATCTGAACTTCTGTAACATTATAAGGAAGTAAATAAATATATATCTATAGCAAGAGATGAGATATATAAGAGCCAAAATCAAAAATATTAAAAACTGAACGTTGTTATGGTTATATGCACTGAAATCTCTGCCCTTTTTCTTTCATTTAGAATATCGTTTAAGCGTGGAACTTAAATCCTATACTAAAGAAATATGCAAAATTTTGAAGGTTTTTTTTTTCAAGAAAAGTGTTTTTGTTGTATGAAAAAACTCTTAAAAAGTCCTTTTAAAGATCTTTCAAACTTTTTTAAAAACTTTGTAAAAAAATATTTGCAGCATCCTTTTATTAAATCACAGGATGTCTTACCCCCTATTTTCTCTGATGAAAAAAGAATTATTTTTGAAACAGCTAGGTTTAAGGGATAATTAACTCTTTTGAACATATTGAGAAAATAAACAATTAACTATGTTCAGTTTTGAATTATAGTTATTGTTTTTGGCTCTTATATATTCTATATTAATGTTCTATTTATAATATCGCGCATCCACTATCGTATTAAGAATTTCTATGATATGGCTGGGTACCATCCTTTATGATATCCTTGAAAATATAATTAAAATTTTTTATAATGATTTTTGTATAATATATGTATATATATATATATATATATATATATATATAGTATAAATTTGTATTTATACAAACATTAGTGGCTGCATAGCTGCATACATGCGATTTCATTCAAAATCCAGCTTTTTCAGACCATTTTAAAAACTGAACTCTTAAACTTTTGAGTGAAATCGCAGCTGAAACATCTATGCAAATATGTAACCAATAATGTTTGTATAAATAAGAACTTTATACTATAATACGGCTCTACCAGTTATTGAGCACTATCTTATAAGCACTGGAGTTTCATTGGATTAAAATTTAGGAATCAATAACAATACAAATTATATATATATATATATATATATATATATATATATAAGTCTTTAAATCTTAAAGTTACTGAATCAATTATGTATTATTTTGATTTACAGCTGTTTTTTCTCAAACATTTTACTGTCTATGTCAAAATATCTATCAATAAGCACATTAACATATATATATATATATATATATATATATATATATATATATATACAATATCAAATGTATTCCTCAATGAAATCAATAATAAGCAAACAAGTGGAGCGTGATGTAGCGCACATCTATTTGCATTTACAACTTTGAGATATTAGGTCAGATCTAATTTGAAAGGATATTTACATTTAAAGAGAGCGACAGGAGAAAGGGGGCATTGAACGAAGAAGCTGCTAGTCATGGGTGGGGAGGAGAAATCAGAGGTGGGTGTTACTTCGAATCAGAGTGACAGGTGTGGTTGTGAGAGTATTTCTGTCAATATGGTGAATCCTTTTGCACACACTGGTTTTTGTTAATGGTAAGGAACTGTCTTTTGATGGCATAAAGTGCCATCGCCATCGTCCTGCTCAAGTGGTGAAGAAAACAGACTCTGTGAGAAAAAAAAGAAGACGTCCGTCCTTTCTTACAACCTTCAATGTCGGCCATGTTTTTCTCTGGCAGATCAATAATTCTTTCGTCTGAGGAATTGTATACACACCCATCAGCCTGATGCCAGTTATGGATCCAGATGCTTCTGGATGCCATTATCTTTACAATTCTGTGTGTATATATATATATATATATATATATATATATGAGAAGAATACCCGTCTCAGGGCGGGCAAAATTAATTCCCTAAACAGAACAGCTTTGCACAACTTTTATACCCCCTTAATAAAATTAAAATCATGATGTAATGATAGTAAATCTAATGTCAAGCGTCCTCATTCCAATTTTGATTAAAATCGATTACATGATTTTGATTCTAGAAAATGCCTGAGATTTAAGGCTTAAGCTTAAATAGTCTTAAGAAGAAATTGAGATTCCGGAAATCTAGTTTAATTAGTGTCTAATGAATCAAATCCAATGCAAATCTGAAATATTTGAGGTTTAAAATGGGAAGTTGTCCATTTTATGAATTTATGTCTATTGTTCCAAATTTCAAAAAATTCGGAGGTATCTGAATTTTCATGAAGGACTTCCAACCCCTTTTGATCAAAATCCATTACATTATTTTAATTCTAGAGAATGTCTAAAATTGAAGGATTAAGCTTAAGGAGTCTTAATAAAATATTGCGATTCTAGGGAATCTTGCTTAATTAGTGCCTAATGACTATGCATAAACAAAATTAAACTAAATATAGCCCACATTTAGACCCCTTATGCCTAGCAGCTCTGTTCCAAAATTCATAATGATCAGTTAATTAGTTAAGGAAGAAATCCTGTACATACAAATATATAAACATAAACATACCTAATTTTATATAAATAGAGATATCATCTCTTAGAAAACTGATGCTTCTCATCTAGTTTTTCGGTTGTACTTCTTGGCCTAATCACACCTTTCGTAGAATAAGAGAATGTTCTTCTGGAGTCACTGCAAGACGACACCTTGGTGAAGAGTATTGACTAAACTCTTATGTTTGTTCGTAAATGCAACGCTGAAGCAGGACCCCACTTTCTAGGATTGGTATGGAACGTGATCTTCTTATTCATGTAAATTCAAACGCGGTTTCATGTTCTTAAAAATGATGCATTAAGTATATTATCATCGATTCTGTGTGTGTATGGGGGGGGGGGGGGCTCATTCCATACTAAGACATAACATCTATCTTGAACCCACTGAGATAAATCCATTTATGTTTAACAATTATTTCCAAATAACTACTTTTTCAACGTTTATCAAAAATCTCTGAAAATAGGACTGCATTCGAAACCACGTTGTCAATTCTGTAAATTTAATTTAAATATTGAAATTTCAATAATTAATGCTTTTGATTCTTTCTTGAAAAGAGCAGCATCATAATTGCAAAATGTTTTTACAATTTCTTTTTTAACTTTAAAATAGAAAAACATTTAAGTACAGCATTTTTTCGTTAATGCAAATATATATATGTATATGGGGTAAAGTGCACGATAAGTCATGAAAATGAAATCCCGTGGTAGTCAAAATGTGTGAAAAAAGAGACAAACGGAAAACAGGTTAAAATGCAGGAGAAAAAAAAAACAAGGGATGTGACTGTGAATACGAACGAAACCGGTAAAATCTCTTGTTTTTGTTTTTCTCCTGCATTTTAACCTGTTTTTCGTGTGTCTCTTTTTTCACACACACACACACACACATATATATATATATATATATATATATATATTTAATAAAATTGAAATATAAGCCAAATTAGCAATACTGTATTGCTAATTTGGCGAGTATTGCTAATTTGGTGTATTGCTAATTTGGCTTATATTTCAATTTTATTAACTTTCCATGCAATACTTTGAAACTTGAACGATACCACACACTTCATATATATATTTATATATAGTAATATAGTACCTTATGGATAGTAATTTCGCTTTATTCTTCAATATGAAAATGTAGGCATCTTTCTCCTGCATTTTAACCTGTTTTTCGTGTGTCTCTTTTTTCACACACACACACATATATATATATATATATATATATATATATAGTAATATATATATATATATATATATATATAGTAATATAGTACCTTATGGATAGTAATTTCGCTTTATTCTTCAATATGAAAATGTAGTGAACATATGCTTGTTTTTTTGGCCTGAGGAAATCGAGCTTATCAAACCTACGATTGAAACATGTTCTGAATGTGTAGCCATGATCTGTTTGTATAAATAAAAATGTTATTAAATATAGATTTGTATATATATATATTTTATTTAAACTTGGGCTATATATATATATATATATATATATATATATATATATATATATGATAATTTTATTTACACAGACATGTACAAAATCTGCGACACTGGCATGTCGATGTTATCGATCAACAGTTACTATGAACTGAGATCTCATCAGGCAGAGTTAGAATCCGATCTTAACCTCAGATCATATTTGGAGGTTCTCTCCAAATATGATCTGAGGTTAAGATCGGATTCTAACTCTGCCTGATGAGATCTCAGTTTATAGTAACTGTTGATCGATAACATCGACATGCCAGTGTCGCAGATTTTGTACATGTCTGTGTAAATAAAATTATCATACATAAAGCTCTATTTTGATATTGAGCACTTTTTATAAACCCGGTTAAAATTCTCTGGATTACCACCCTGTGGATATTTTTCACCTGGATTATTACCATTATTATATATATATATATATATTAGTTCTTTTAAAGGGCGAACACTCTGAAAAGAAAGATAAAGTTATTGTCTAGCAAACAAGCAAGATTCTTTCCCTTGAAATAAAATCCTCTTGAAAACTTAGTATATCGTAAAAATAAATATACTTGCTTCTCATGCATGCAATTCTCTCGGTTGGCACATCAGCTAAGACATTGGATTTTAAAGGTCAGTAGTGAATGAGGTTCGTGGCTGGCATGTCAACTGTATATAGCCACACTGATGAGTCATAATTGAGATTAAACCTGCATGTTAGTGAATATGAAAATTGTATATATATTGATGGTTATGTTACTTGCTGTTAGGCATATAATCTATTTCAGAATTGGTGTAGTGATTTTGGAAGTCACTTCATATATGTATAGAGTGACCCCTCTCCTCAAAAAATGTCACCCATAAAAACTTTAATACTATTTGCAATCCTTTGTGCAATCCTTCGTATATGTAGTATAAATAAATTTAAGTCTATTGCTAACTTGTCCATCAAGTTTCAGTCATGAATGTACAACAGTCTTTGTTTTATTGCTGTTCAATGATAAGCACACCTGTATACAACATGAAAAAGTGTCAATAACTCTGATACTCTCTTCTCTTAGCACTGTAATAGCCCTCTTCAGTTCAGGAATTGTCTGGGATCGTTTTGATAGACATTACCTTTGAAATAAGGCCACATATAAAAATTTTGGGAGTTATGGTTTGGTAAGTGTGAAGTCCATTCAGAATCCCACCTGCTACTATTGAGACAATTCTAAAGTGTTCTCGATATCGATGAACAGCGATAAAACAAAGATTGTTGGTCATTCACCACTGAAACTTGGTGGACAAGTCAGGAATATACTGAGGTTTATTCGTGTTAAATACAGTTGGATTTCAGAAAGGATTGTAGATTTTATTAACGAGTCCATGGGTGACATATTATGTGGGGGTCATCCTCTATATATAACTTAGGTGAATGAAGAAAATAAACTAAAGTGTCTTTCTTAAAGCCACTGCTTCGGGTTTTGACTCAAAAAAGATCAGGATTGAATCCATGATCCTTAAAAGACCACGAGCCTCTTTTAAGATAACAGCACCTCATAGTCGTAAATGGTCGTTTCAGTTCGACATTGTATAACTTCATTGATCAAACAAGAACATGTGTTTTCAATATTGTATAGATGTAAACATATAAATGGTGAACCTCTATCCCATTTGAGTGTTCTTGATAAGGTGCAGAAACGTATCTGTAATTTGATTGGCTCCCACCGTTTCTTCTTCACTATACCCTCTCTCTCTCTCTCACAGACGTGATGTTGCTCGTCTCAGTCTTTTCTATAAATACTATTATGGCATGTGTTCTTCAGAACTATCTGATCTATTCTCTGCTTTCTTTGTTCCAGCTCGTTTGCCTCGTTTGTCTAGTGGTCTCCATCAATTCGCTGTTTTGATACTTCATTCTAATACAGCTTCCTATTCCAGTAGCTTATTTCCAAGACCTACAGGCTTGTGGAACTCTCTTCCTGCTGATTGTTTTCCTCCTATCTATAACCTTAGTCTTTTCAAGACTATGACCAATAGGCATCTTCTGTATTTGCAATAATCATCTTTCGTTCTTGTTAGCTCCTTACATCAAGTGGCTTCATGCCTTGTCTGGAACGATTTCCATGGAAATAAAGAAAAAGAAAATACACACTACATTTTAAAGACTTCAATTTTTAAATCTTATTGTTGTTGTTGTTCTGTATCATCATTCAAGAGAGAAAATTACATTACAATATTACAGGAATCAAACCCGTGCCATAGATGGTAGCTGCTTAACTGGAAAGCTTCTTTCTCTGCTACATTTCCAGTTCCTAATCTTGTACTCTCAATCATATCTTCTTAACATGCATAACAGAGAGATGCAGCAAGCAGTGATGTAGTATATCAAGGTTTATTAGGCATTTTTGGGTTTCTCAATATCAGACCATCTTGTCTAGGCGACCCAGTCTGTAGCAATCAAATACTAACTTGTGACACAGTAGCAAGCTACAAAACAAATATAGATTATAATGGATGTGAAATCTGAAAAGATATCTTTTTTTATGCTAATGAGTTACCGCTTATCAAGGCCCAAAGGCCACTCAAGGATAAAAGTTTATGAATTTGTCAGGTGAACGGTGAAATAACACCTAGAAGATTGGAGACGATGGTTGAAACTGGGATGAATTTAATTTTTTAAGATAACGGATCGACAAGAATTTGTTAACATTGAACTTTAAAACGACCATGTTATAGTCAGCTGGAAAGCAGCCCCGTGGGAGAAAAAATGCTATTTATTTATTGAAAACTCATTTTAAATTGACACTATTTATTGGAAATGAATACTATCTTGGAGTTTACACTAAACATAGTAGTATATATATGTATGTGTTATATATATATATATATATATATATATATATATATATATATATAAAATAGGTATGTATATGTTTAAATATTTGTATGTACATGATGTCACTCCTAAACTAATTAACCGATCATTATGAATTTTGAAACGCAGCTGTTAGACGTAAAGAGTAGTAATGTGGGCTATATTTATTTGTCGTTTTATACAAAGGGAATAAAAAGTGGGTGGAAGCCCTTTATGAAAATTCATATACCTCCGATTCTTTTTAAAGTTTAACAATAGAAATTAGACATCAATTAATAAATATTCGCAAAAGTTCAGTTTCTTTGAAGTATTTTAAAAGGATTTTAGGAGGCAGGATATGGACAAAACCTCCCATTTGATAATTCAAATATATCATATTTGCATTGAATTTGATCCATAGTCATTATCCACCAATTAAGCAAGATTCTTCAAATTTCAATGGTCAAAATTGGAATAAGGATTCTAGACATTAGGTTTAGTATCATTATATGTTGATTTAAATTTTCGTAAGGGGACATGAATTTGATGCAAAACTGTTCTGTTTGGGAATTAATCTTACCCATCCTGGAATGGGTATTTTTCTAGTGTACATATATATGCATCTAGGCTGATGAATATGAATCATTAATTTCTGACAGATGGTTTATTTCCTGCTGGTCAAGAATGTGAAATTATAAGGTTTCTCAACACTATCAAATGAAGTAGCCTTCTTGCCTCTGCCAAATCAGATAACTTTACAGTATCAATAGGAATATATTAACTCTTTTTTAGAGTTTCTTTTTTCACTCAGCTGATTATTATCATTTTTGTGATGCTTTCTGGCACAAAAATGGGCCAACATTGAATATGAATATGGATTTGATTCTTTACAAAAAAGCATCGGAAAAAGCAATTAGAAGTCTTTCACTGACTTTTAATCTAGTTGCCAACTAAAAACAAGAGATTGGCATGGGAATACATGTGACTTTAATTCCAAGCCAAAAACCAATCCCAAGACGTCCAATGTTGGAGAGCAACAGCCAGTCTAAGTAGTCATAAACTAATACTACTGAAACATTTAGCCAAACTACTACATATAAAAATTCAAAGTTTTGACTTCAAGTTACATTGTAATTTAACCCATAAATGCTTTATTTTTTATATTGGTTTGAAAAAAGTTAAAATCGTTTCATAGGGGTAATATAAAGTAGTATAAATGATTTTTGGAAAAATATATATATTTATTTAACAAAAATAAACGGTTTGAAAATATTTTATCAAGTGAATGAACAGTTCTCTCCTCGAGGAAGCCCCTTTCTTGTATAAGCTTCTAAGACTGACTTTAACCCCAGACCTGAAATGGAAGACTTACATCAAATCTGTTGCTTGGGCTGCTGGAAAAATGGTTGAATCATTCTCCCGCCCAAAGAAAGTTCCTCCCCCGACACAATTCTCTACCTGTTTAAGCGCCAGATACGTCTTAAAATAGAGTAATACTGTCATATCTGGGGAGGTGCTGCACGGAGCATTCTTCCCTATCTTGACAGAGCACAAAATCTACTCCACAATCTAATGAGGGATAATTTCTTCTCGTCCTTACATCACCTTTCACACAGAAGAGATATTGCGAGCCTCTCTCCACGATATTGTTATGTTCACAATAGGTGCTCGACTGAGCTCCAACACCTGGTATCCCCCCCTCCTTCGTAAAACATTCACGGTAAGAACTCGTATTTCCTAAACCATAGCAGGGAACTTTCATTTCTCTATCTCCTTAACAAAAACCAAAAGAAACGTTTCTTTCCTTGAACATCCCGCTTGTGGAACAAGATACAACGAGCCTGCTTCCAACCGACGACAGCATGGTTGTTTTCAAGTCTAATGTGACCAAGCACTTGTTGAGTCGTCCTCTTGGATATTTCAATTTCTCTCAACCCTTAAATGCTTTATTTTTTATATTGATTTGAAAAAAGTGAAAAATGTTTCATAGGGGTAATATAAAGTAGTATAAATGATTTTTGGAAAAAAATAAATATTTATTGTACAAAAATAAATTATGTTGCAAATGTGCAACAAATGACAGAATTTAACATATATAACAAAAAAACTACAATATATGCATCTAAATAATCATAATACACTTGAGAATCATAAAATAATTTTTACTTACCATTATAATGACCAGATTTAAAAGTTTAACCTCGTATATTAAGCAGATGACACACCGATGACACTCGCCTGTGACATCGAAGATACTGATTACCTATTTAGTGGGTGTGCTGATGCAAGATCATACTAATACCTACTCACACTTGCCACTTGCAGATGTGAAAAAAGTTGCTGCTTGAGACATTTTTGTTGAATATTATATTAAATAAGCATTTTATTGGAAGGTGTTATATTTGAAGCAAAAGGCATTTAAGGGTTAAAGGAAATCTAAATTTAAAATCCAAACTCAAAACTAAGTATTTCAAGCTTTCATTCAAAAATAAAGTACTGGTCCAGATTAGGACCTAAGCTAAAATCCACTTGGCGTCGGTAGTTTCCGGATGTTTACGTAGACGGCCGGAAAAAGACAAATGAAAAGTAGGTTACCTGCATCCAAAAATAACTAACATTTAAAGCAAAAATACAATTATTCGAAAAGGAGTGGTTTTAATCAAATAATACAATTAGTAAAATTGGATGAAAGAACTTGTTTTTAATGAAGAAAAATATATTTTTGGTGTGAAGCAAAATAAAACAGATGATAAAATGTGTTTTTTACATGCAAAAAAAATTTTTTTAAGAAAAATATCGCTGAGCAAGTGTTAAACGGTGTTAGGGTTAGAGTCATAAAATGTTTTTTCTGCATGAAAAAGATTGTTTTCTTAAGAAAAATATCACTAAACAAGTGGTAAAAAGGTTTTTTTTGCACGGAAAAGTTTGTTTTATTTTAAAATTTTGCGATTCAATCAATTAAAATGTAAACTTGTTGTCTGCTTATTTTCTTGCATTCAGATCGGATAAGCACTTTGGGATTTTCCAACCGTCTACGTAAACATCCAGAAACTACCGACGCCAAGTCGATTTTAACTTGGGTCTAATCTTGACCAGTACTAAAGATAAATTATTAATAGTCAGCAAAGTCAATCATGGAACCTACATTTTTCCTATTAGAAAATATAGCAAAATTCAATAAAAGTGGTTGACACATTGTTAAAAAGGGATATGATTTTATGAACTTCGTTTTGGAGAAATAAATCTCTTGGCAAAAATGCTCGTTCATTTGATCCCCCAAATCTGTCAAAGAATCTACATCCTATCTCGTAAAATACGTTGTTCATATGTTCCAGGTGTGATCGTCAGTGATGTTTGTAAGTCTGAGATTAGCAAGGTTTTCGGGTCTTGCAACATCAAACACTTTCAGCCAGGTGATCCAGCTGATACTGATCAAATACAAACTTGTGACCCAGTGGCAAGCAAGTTACAAAACTGTGCAACATACAAAAAGAAATAAAAATGCTAAAAAGCGGTTAATTCAATCAGATGCAGGCAATATATGGTTCCCTCCGATAAAAGTGTTAGCTCTAAGTTTTAGTTTTCATTTTCCAAAGAGTGATAACGATTTAGTCTGATTAACTTTAAGAGCCACATAATCTGCTTTTTATTCATCATTTAATCATTAAGTCTCTATTTGGATATTTTTGTAATTAAACAAACGAAAAGAATTAATGTTAAACCAGTATGATTTGTAAATAATATGCATTAAAACCAAAAACCAACAAAAATACTCTATGTAAAGAAACGTAGAACCCTATTGAATATTACCTAAAGTATAATTAAATTTTAAGCGTGAATAAAATTTAAATATTATGGAAATGATAATTAATAT
Organism: Sepiola atlantica; assembly: GCA_963556195.1. Taxonomy (NCBI): domain Eukaryota; kingdom Metazoa; phylum Mollusca; class Cephalopoda; order Sepiida; family Sepiolidae; genus Sepiola; species Sepiola atlantica. The sequence goes on from OY744523.1 coordinate 131,082,049, forward strand.
TGCTAATTTTCTTATTTTACTCATGATTGATGTTGAATTCAACAACAATTTCTTCATTCAAACTCTTATAGGATTGAACTGCCGTCAAGAGTAACGCTCGTTTTATTTACGTTTTGCTAGGATTGGACTGCCCTCAACAGCAGAACTCTTTATTGAAGTTCCGCTAGACACCTCCCCCCACAAATTATGTCACAACTTGAGAATTTTAAATGATCTTATACTACAAATCTGTGTTAATCTGTCGCGGCTCGGGGACACAAAGTACAATGTTTTGTGGATTTTTTATTTTTTTTATTTTTATTATTATTATTATTTATTTATTTATTTATTATTTGTACTAAGAGTTCTCACACCGATCATCGTCAGTGATTGCTCATCGAAAACAACCAGTGGTATTTCCTGTGTTTTTCACCTCTTTTCGATAACGATGTGGTATCGCAACAGCCTTTTACCATTGATTTCACACTGGTAAGGACCATTGGTCTTCTCTGGGATTTGGGTGGCAATAAGCCTCCCCAAGGTCCCAACATTCTCCACACTTTTCCAGTGGAGGTCTGGTTTGTGCTGTCCCTCCTCGGTCTTCTCATCCTTCTCGACCCTCTACAGATATTTTGTCTGGTGTCAGCCTAGGATCTCCACCATTTAAAAAAAATTTTTAAAAAGATTTGTTTCATTTTTTTCATTTTTTTTTTTTTTTTTTTAAATTATTATTATTATTATTATTATTATTATTATTATTATTATTATTATATATTTTTTGTCTCATCTCATGCTTGAGGTTAGACGTTTCGTGTATGACTTCCAACTTTTCCTGTTTATTTCCATTTCACTTGGATCAGGTCATCATCAACTGATCTCCTCCATGTCTTAAGCAGCCTACCACATAGCTTTAGGTCATCGACGTCAATCTGGAACACACTTTGGAGCATTTTGGATGACTGACAGAAGGCGACATGGCCGTACTAGTTTAAGCGTCGTTGTGCGACATATTTTCTCATGAAAGTCTGTAGAGTGAAACCGGCAATTTTTTCCATCCGATGCGCTGCCGCCAGGATCGTGTAGTTCTGACGTTTTGTCATTGACCATGTTTCACAGTCATACAAGAGTACAGGTCGGACATATATGTTGTATTACTGCCACCATCACATACGATGGGATCCCTGGATTTTATAAAATTGTTAGCAGCTGCCTGAGGACTCTCCATGTGGCAAATATACGTCTATAGTTTTGTCACTACAATCAATTGTGTTACCTAAGTAGGTGAATCTATTGACTCTTCCGACAATTTCTCTCTCCATGGGAGTCGGATTTTGACAGGTGCTGAAAATATTGGCGTAAAAGTATCTACTAGACTAAATTTAGAATTTTATTAATGCAAATGAACAAATTACTGGAGTAAAACATAGCTGCTAAGTTAAAATCATTTTACCAATAAACGTTAAGAAATATTTGGGGGGTATGTTTTCAATATTTACTTTACATCCCCATGTAAATCTCTATAAATTGTTTGCCCTGACAATACCTGCATTTCGGTTATGTTTGGAACGATATATTTAGACTGCTCGTAGTAACAACGTCTATGAACTTTCCCCCCTCCCTTTATGTATCATGTTTTAGTAGTTCCCTCTTGCATTCGTCTTTCATTATTTCTGCGAGAAATAAATGTATATGTATATGTAAATTGAACCGTTCCTTTAATATTACCCTTTCTTTATCATTGTTTTTTCCCCTTTATATTCAGACCTCGTCTGTACCCAAGAAAAGACAACACACAACATGGCGATGCTCGTGTTGGAGAAGAGACTCCAACACGTGTGCCACTATAAAACGTAAGAATAGAATGTGAACGTTTCTTATTCTTCACACTCATACTGATGAAAAATATTTCATCGATAAAATCTAAGAAAATTGTCAAGGAACATATGGATCTGTCCCTACTATATTGGTTATTCCTGTCGTTTTAGGTCTCTGGAAATATCCATGCAGACACAAAAGACATTAAGTACCTGTTTGTGGCACATCTTTCCTTGAGATGGAATTAAATCTTGATTTAAAAACAAAAAATTATTAGCTACTAGTTATATTAATCCGATGGTGCTCTGGATTTAAGTTTTTAATTTTATTTATTTGCATATTTTTTAAATTTATACAGAAAAAAGAAATAAAACTTTAGTTGTAAGGGAGACAACACTTTATATATTCAATTAAAAATGTGCTTATTTTGATGTTTTTTCGGCCATAATTGAAAAATGTTTCCCTTGTACCAGTTGTCCAGATGGAAGTACATAACTTTTTTGATGAACTGTAAGGAAGTACATTATTATAGTGCAAATAAAATTATACAACAATAAAAATCGAAAATTACTTATTCAGAATCAAAGTTTAATATGTCAGATTAAATGCTATTTAGGTCCAACTTTTAAAATCTCACAAGTTGACTTTATGTGTTAGATTACTGATTTTAATGCCCACATTAAAGTACAACTAGGAATTGACCATCCCACATAGCAGGAAAACCCTTTCTTCCCCGACTATACCAATGGTAATAATGGATAAAAGTGGTATCTGACAAAAATGACATTTATTAATATGTATTATTTTTATAGAAGAGTATTAGAAGGCTATCACTATCCAAGAAATGGAAATATGTCCGTGTGGAGAAGGAGGACAAAAACAAAGTGATTTTTCTTTTAATTTTTTATAGTAAATCTTACTTGTTTAGTGCAAACCTCTACACAGTGATTTAATATGTGTGACCGTGTTCCATAATATATTTCGAGGAAAGACCTCTTTATTAAATGGTAGGTGTTTCAAATCTCCTGAAATCCGTGTGGACCGGTAATGTTGTTTTATGACTATATCACAGTAAATATTCATGTGGCCTGCAGCAAATAGAATAAATTTAATTAAAATTTCTTTATTTTTACTTAAGTGATGAAATAGTATTATTTTTATTCAAAATCAGTAAGCAAACTTATTATTCTTCTAGACTAAATGCGAGGGTAATAATTGGCTCTCTGCTCACATTCAAAGTTTGGAGACAGTAGACATATGGGCAGAGGAAGGTTAAGTTAGTCATGCAACTTGAATCATCTTTAAGTAGAATGTCTTTTTTACTTCAAAGGTTCTTCTCGAGCAGAATACCATTAAAAGAAATTATACCATGAGATTCCCTTGATCTGCAATGCCAATCAGCTTTTAGGAATTCTACAAGGTTAGATCAGTGACCTTGAAATTGAGATTCTGAATTTTAAAGATGTAATGATTTCCCTTTCAAAGATGGTTTCGGCTGAAAAGTAAGAAAAACAGCTATTTGAATTCACTTTCTATTCATATACAGATCAGAACTCTCTCTCTTTTTTTTTTCTTTTTTTTACTTTTTTCTCTTTGTTTTGCTTATTTTCTTATTTACTTTTACTGTTTCCTTATTGTTTTCTTTTTTCTGTTTTGTTCCCTTTCTCTTTCTTTTTTTCTTTTTACCTTTTTATTGTCTTTCTTTTTTCTTTTATTTTGCGCTTTACTCTTTCTTTTGTGTTATTATTCTTTTTTATTTTGCTTTCTTTTACTTTTCTTCTTTTTTGTTTATTATTGGCATTTTTTATTCTTTGTTGCATTTTCTTTTCTTTTTTGTCATTCTTTTTTCCTGTTTCTTTCTTTTACTTTGCCAATAAAAACAAAAAGAAAAGTAAAAGAAATAAAAGAAAAAGAAACAAAGATTAGGAATAGAAAAAAACAAAAAGAAACATATCAAAACACAAAAAAAACGAAAACAAAAAAATGACCAAAAGAATGACACTAAATAAAAATAATTCTTTTTTTAACTTTTTACATTTTTTCTATTTTACATTTTTTTGCTTTTTTATCTTTTCTTTTTATTGTCATTATTTTTTGTTTCTTTTTTGGCTTCTTTCTTTGTTTTGCTTGGTTTTACCTTTTCTTTTTTCTTTTTCTTATTATTTTTTCTCTTTTTCCCGTTTTATACTTTTTATTCTCTTTTTCTTTATTTTTTGTTCCATTTCTTTTAATACGGTTATTATAAACAAATAATTCTAGCATTTTGGGGACCAAAGAGAATTGCAGTTATCATAGACAAAGAGAAATGCAGTTATCAAAGACAGATTCATGGTGGGGTTACAAATTTTGGTTTTACATTGATTCACTGTTTACATTAATGGGACATTATGTTGAACATCAGAAGTCACCACCTATTATAGCGACCTCTTAGGTCTGTGATTCCATTCACAGGAAAATTCATCCATTGTGTCCTTGTATAATCAAAGTGCGTTAGAATAGTAATAATGGCAATGAGAATGATCACAAATTCATGGTAGAGAAGAACAATGGAAAAATGACACATGTAACCAGAAATAGTAGTTCAGTAGTTGTGAGTTCTGTTAAATCAGTAGAAAACACAACAAACATAAAGAAAATCAAAAAAATTATGACTATCATAAATATAACGAACCATATTTATTCACAAGAAGGAAAGTGTTTTACTTTGTTATGGTTGCAGGCGCGTGCACTTATGACATGTTGTACATTGAGAGTTCAATCAAAGGGGGATAATTTAGAAATACGTTTGAGAAAGCTATTATCCAGTTTAGTAGGAATTATGTAAATTTCTTTAACACGAGAATGACAGGTTATAGAAAAGTATAGGAGTCCTGTTTAGAGCTGTTGATGCTGCCTTGTAGTTGCTGAGGATCGAATTTGGATTCAGCATGGTGTAACATAGCCGTAGTGTTGCTGGTGTTGTTGTTTTAAAAGTAAGAATAAGTCAAGTTGGTTGTTTTTTATGTGTTTAAAATTGATAGTGTATCTTTTGGTCAGATGGAAAATTGGTTAAGACTACAACATTTTCATTGGCACAAAAGTACCAGTCAAAGGTGTAATAGCTTCGTGTAACATTGTAGACATCTTGGCTCGATCTGTTTCTTTCTCTTTTCAAACTGGCGTTTGTATAGACAACTTCGTAGAAAGTTCTATATTCGACTATTTCTTGACGTGCATGCATTTGATTGGTCAATCTGTGTGTAGGTGGTTAAGTCGTACATGCACACATCATTCAAATTGCTATCCTATAGGTGTGAACATCTCAAATAGCTTGTTATATAATTTAGAAAATAAGTAAATACTGACAGTTGAAATGGGTAAGGGTTAGGGTCAATTTTAATGGAATGGAAATAATATTTAAACCAAACCAAGAAAATTAATTTTTGAATTAAAAAATGTTATGATCAATGTTAAAATAAATATGTACTAGGTTGAGTAAAGATTTTGGTGTCATGTTAAAATAATTTTGGAAAGATCATGATTTCTATTTGGTAGAAATTGGAAGGAATCTTGCATTTTGAACTTGTGCCGAATGATTGCATAATCAATGATGAACTTAACTGTGAGCAACTTGAGCATGTCCACAATAAGCTGATCGAAAAGTACCCAAGTTTCACAAACGTTTTCCTTAAATAAATAAATAAATAAAAGTTGTTAAGAATAAAGTATTAAAAGTAAAAGCTTCATTGGAATTTTTATTAAAGAAAATATGTTGCATATCTCCCAATGAGGAATTTGTTTTTATCCACCTCACCTAGGCATTATAACTATATTTAGATAATGGTGTGAGGAAATAATGTAAAAATCGGAATTTTTCCATGATGGGGTAAAATTAAGCAGAACATGGAAAATTCTATTTAGAAGTTAAAAGTTTAGAAGTAGGACTACGTGGCAGAATATGAAGTCATGGGAAGAAGTACATGACAGAAAAGCTAAAGAGTTCCTGCTTCTTGGAAATTAGGCATCAAAGTGTTCGGCCATGTTTGCAAGTCTTCTTCAGCCCTACAGGGATTGCAATGGAAAGATACAGTTCATCTTGATGTAATTGTTACAAATTATTGTAAAAATCAAACCAAATCACAGAGAAAATAATGGAGTTATGTGTTGTTCTTTTTAATTGTTTCCATTATTCCTGCCATCAAGGGAATAAAGAAGAAATAAAACAAGATTTGTCATTAAATAACCTAAAAGAGTTGCTATGTAGTTAGTTAGGTTTACATTGAAGGTTGTAGCAGTTCGTTATTGAAAGGGGTCACCAAATATGTAGTCAAAATGATGACAAAATATGTGGAACAGCCAATTGTAAATACAACTGCCGAAGGTAAAATGTCATTGCAAGACTTAAAGTGTTGCTTTTGTCCGGATTTGAGTGGATTTGAGCAGTGAGTGAGTTTATAAGACTGTGACAAGCTGTCGCTATATTTAGAAATCCATGACTGTGAGAAAATGCTGGTAGCCAAGGGGCTATGGCCAGAGTTTGTTTGCCTGCAAAGAGTATGTATAGCAGTTTGTAACACCTTGTTGTGACTCACATAAGCTCATTGGGTAAGCTGAGTCTCTAACTGCATCTCTCTGGGTTCAGCGCTTGAGCTCTTGCTTATATAGTTAACACGAACAGGTGACTGGCTCTCACAGCTAACTCTTTCTGATTGGTTGAAGTCCGCTATAGACAACCAATCGAGATTAAGTATTTTGATAGAATTGATCAATCAATATTAAGTATTTCAGAGATCATTTTTCTGGTGCTGTTGTTGTTGTTGTTACTGCTAGAACAGAGGTTCCATAGATATATCATAAAACAAAACAAGCAGCAATCACATAGAATATGAATTACTTTAGACGGCTGACAGAGATTAAATAAAGGGTTCTGTTCGAAATTCTGTACAGATTCCTGAGTTCAACAAGATGCCTCTGAAGAAGGTCGGAGGTTACATCGGCAGAGACGATGTGAGAAGAAAATAAAAGATGAGAACAGAAGTTCGAATAATCCAAATTATCAATCATCATCTCACAAATTTCGAAACATTTAATTTTATAATAAAATTATTTTTTTTTAAATAGGATTCTAAAAATTTCGTTTCATTTTAAACTATTGATTTCTTGATTTCAATAAATACTTGATTAATAGTAAAACAAAAAAAAATTCAGAATTCAATGTGCAGTTATGAAAGTTACATTGATACGACCTTGGTCTTTTGGTTAGGAGCAAACTGTAGTATGTTTCCAAGTTCGAAAAGATGCACCCAAAGAAGGTCGGAGGTTACATCGGCTGAAACGCTGTGAGAATAACACTCAAGATGAGAACAATAGTCTGAATAATCCAAATAATACAAGCAATAATCAGAACAAGTGATCATCCAGCCAATCAAAACAAGTGATCATCCAGCCAATCAAAACAAGTGATCATCCAGCCAATCAAAACAAGTGATCATCCAGCCAATCAGAACAAGTGATCATCCAGCCAATCAGAACACGTGATCATCTTGCCAATCAGAACATGTGATCATCTTGCCAATCAGAACACGTGATCATCTTGCCAATCAGAACACGTGATCATCTTGCCAATCAGAACACGTGATCATCTTGCCAATCAGAACAAGTGATCATCCAGCCAATCAGAACACGTGATCATCTTGCCAATCAGAACACGTGATCATCTTGCCAATCAGAACAAGTGAACTCTCAGCCAGCACTGATAAAAATTAGAATTCTTTAGTCTTACATAAACAATTCAAGGCTAATGCAGGAGAATTAGCCTCTATTGATTTTTAATTTTTGGTAAAATTCTATGTTTTCCGCCTTTTATCAAAGCAAAGAATTTAGGTGTAGAATTTCATCTTTCGATTTGTGGATTTTGGTTTAAAATTTTTTTTTTTTTTATTCTTTTTTTATGGATTTAATTTCAGACGTGATTCATGAAAAGATAATACTGAATGATTGTTGTCCATTTCCCTCGAGTGCTTTTCTCTCGCGTGATAAAACATTTACAGACCTGTTCTCTTAATTAATAAACAATCATTAAATTCGTCTCACCATGAGATAAAAAAAAAAAACTACATTTGAAGAGTTTGAATGCAAAACGCGATAAACGCCATTTTCAAAATGACATAGTTATCACTACAAAAAGTGTAGCATTTCAAGACTCGACTTCACCCCAATACCATGTTTTACATAATACGATAATGTATATTTTTGCTTTCAAATAAAATAGGCTTTTTGTCGAAGTCTAGATTTAATATATTCGTCCTTTCATTTTTAAGGTCTCAATTTGTTTAAATTGTATTTATCGCGTTTTGCATTTGAACTCTTCATTTCAAACTGCAAAAAAGGACGTTTTATGTGATGCCTTAATTAACGCAAATAAAATCTCAATTGAAATAAAAAACAAAAGCCTGAGTTCATTCACCATTAACATAGATCCTTTGTTTTGTTATGGTGGGTATTGAACATATGAGCGATTTAAAAAAAAATTAAAAAAAAAAAAAAAAAATTAAAAAATGTTGTTTATCGCTAGAAAAGATTTGAACCGTTTGGGTCACCCATTGAGCTCAGGTTAGATTGTTTAAATCAGGAAAAAGTGAGTTTACAAAGTATTTAACTTACTTATATAAAATGGCAAAAATAAAAAAAATTAGTCTCTTTCTGCTAGCTTTACTCCCTCTCTATCTATGAACTACTGTTGCCACATCTGGGCAGGTGCTGTTTAGAGCACGCTTTCCTGCCTTGTACAAAACCGACTTCGAAATCTATTAGGTGATGTCCTCTTCTCTTCCCTACAGCCTCTTTCTCACAGACGAGATGTTGCTAGTCTTTCTCTGCTCTATCATTATGTTCATGGTAGGTGCTTGACTGAGCTTCAATCTATGGTTCCCCCTGTAAAACATTCACAATAAAAACTCGTTTAGCTACAACCAATGTCATTAATTTCCCTTTATCCCTCTGTGTACCTAAAACTAAATGAACCTTCCATGAGCAAAGTTTCTTTCCTATAAACTGCCCGTCTGTAGAACACAGTACCATGAGGCTGCTTCCCGACTGACTACAAAATTGTCATTTTCAAGTCCAATGAAAACAAATTCTTGCTGAGCCGTCCTCTTAAATAATCTATTTCTGACCAATTACAAGCACTGTTACAAATCCCTTTGATGTTTCACTGTCCACCTGACAAACTCAATAACCTTTATCCTCTAGTGACCTTTGAGCCTTGATAAGCGGTGACTTGTTAGTAAAAATAAATCTTTCTCTCTTAATTTTTCTTTAAAAGTCAGTTTCTTAGTCGACGCAATTTTTTATAGGCTGCATGCCCTTCTGTGACGCCAACCCCAGTGAGGTGATAGGGACCAGTGTTTTTATCGAGACAACATCACTAGGTGACTGCCCACTAAGACTAAAGAGCCTGTCATCTGCCCGTTCTTATATAAATGTATTTATTTTCTTTCTTTTTTCTAAATTGAAAATTATACATTTAGTGGTCCATGAAGTTAAAAAGGTTGGTAACGACTGGTTTAACATCAAATTAAAAAGGTTGAACTTCAAATGTATATTCTTAAGATATAATATAGTAATAATTCACAATGACGGTCCAAACTTCAGAAGGAATTCCTACTCGTGCAACACCAACAAACTTCCCAACAGCAATGCTTTCTCTCAGATGTCCCAAATAATATTTCCCGTCTGCATTTAATCCATCCGTTTTAAAGTAGTGTGGCCTCTACATATGCACATCAGTTGCTCACACATGTAAATTAGTTCCAACTACAAAAATCCATAATTATGAACTTTAATTTTTTCTCTCTGGAAAATGGCTACCCGACATGCAAAACATCTGACATGCTTTGAAGCTGGTAGATTTTCGTTTCTATTGTTACACTTTAATGACCTGGCTTTAAAGTTCAGGAAAAAGTGTGAAACCCTGAGTAGACGGGTACTTTAGCTAGTTACGTATATCCAGACAAATACCGTATTCAAATGTCTCCCGTTCTACTTCACTGTAGAACCTCTCAACACGTAATGCTTACACGATAAACTTCACAGCGAGTGACTCTAGAAACTAAGTAAAAGGTACTTTGGATTTTACTGCCGTGTTTTTATTGCTTTTCTCGTCTTTATTTTATGGATTTCATTTCAAACGCGATTCACAAAGACAATGCACAACTACGGCTGTCAATTTCACTTGAGTGCTTTTCTCTTCTGCTCTCATAAAACGTTTAAACACTTGTTGTCTTAACTTTAATTAATAAACAATCATTTAACCCAAGAGTCTCGCCATGAGAAGAAAGGAGAAGCCCCAAGAACGTATTTAATTAACATATGTCAATTCAATGTGCTAGTTAAGCTTTCAAAATCCAATTTCAAACGTAAGCATAACAGACCAACGAACGGACAGACAAACTGACTGAATTCTTATAGAGATGCATGGACTCATATAATCTCAATGATCCTTTTTATATTAACCAGCTTAAAAAAACGTGAACGGAAGTGACATAGCAACGGATGTTGCGCCATACCACCAGAATGTAAACAGATGTCGGCTAACATTAAAAACAAATGTATAGGGGTCTTTGATACAACAGGCGCGCATGTTTCTTTATCTTCTCAGTATTTTTTATAGTAAGTGAAGTAGATATAGTTGTCCTGAAAGCATGTTTGGGTGGAGTGGAGAACAAATGTTTGCTGTATGTGTTTATCGTGAGAGAAAATGTTTTTACTATTGGAGGTATGGTGTTAAAATAATTTGTGTTGGTGTTGTATTGAATACGAATAACTTTTTTCTTAGTCTTTGTGTCGCCTTAAACTACAGTCTTATTAATTTACCAATCTGTTTGATTAGAGTAGTAATGTAATCGTTTAGTTTTATGATTCCTTGTTAAATTTTATATGATAGAATGCTGTTGTTTTAGTAGATAAGTATGTGGAGAAATGATAAAAAGTTTTATTCGGATTTGAATGTGATTTTTTTTTAGTGGAGACTACTTTATTGAATATTATATTCTTTGGTAAGAATATTTTGAATATCATAGTAAATGTCGTAATTAGTACAGGGCTAACAGTATTTTCCATGGGTATACTGACTTCTTGTCTATAGTAATTGGTGTTGTATTTAAACAAGGAGGATGAAGTAATGTTCTTGATAATTTCTATGATACTATAAATGCGGAAAAAAGAGAGGATATTTATTTTGTTCAAGTGTCTAGCGAATAGGGTTTATACATTTTCTGACGGGTAGGGAGGTAATATAAAGGTTTTTCATTGTAGTCTTTCTGTAAGTGTATGCGTTATAATTTTTTTTAAATACGTGTCATAATTATTTTATGTGTACAGGGTCAATAATAGTGAAAAAGTGTGTAGTAATTTTACTCACTCTTTTAGCGTGGTATGCTAAATATAATAGGTGTACGGTAATTTTATGTTTTTGTAATTTTGGTAGACTATAGTGATATTAAGTTGATGTTGTGTACGCTAATGGTATCTTAGTCTTGATCGGGTAATTTGCAAAGTGGCCGGCCTTCAAATAATACTGCAAATACATGGAACTTAAAATCGAATAGATTCACCAAAGTTCAGCTAAGTTTTCTTTTGCATGCTTTAAATGGGAATTGTATTCTTATTAATTTTAACTTGTTATCGAATATAATGGTATTTATTTTCTGTGGGCAGGGGGCAGGAGTATATGGGGGTCCACGTTCATTCCTGGGCAGAATGTGTCTGTGAGTATTCAATATCCGTTTTTGTAAAGATTAGCCTATGAAATATCTTACTTTCTCATGTCGGATTCATTTAATAAATTTCTGTATTTAATTATATTTTATATATATTTTATATATATTTTATATTTTTAAAATAAATAAATGTATTTGATGCCTTTTTAAATTTTCACTTGTATTTCTTCATCATCATCATGAAGAGGGTCGGAGATTACATCGGCCAAAACGTTGCGAGAATAACATCCAAGATAAGAACAAGAGTCCGAATAATCTAAATAATACAAATTATCAATCCTCATCGCAAAAATTTCGAAACATAAAGATAATGGAGTAAAAATGTTTTTAAAGTAGCAAATTTATATACTACATGTTTTGCTTTTGTCTTCTAACATGTAGTCTACTTTCATGCACGGGCAACGCCAGCTGCCCCTGCTATTCTTAGTAATTGAGTTTCAAAATAATTACAGTAGAAATTGCTAATGATAATCACTTTGCAAGGTCTGTTGCTATTTAATAGCAATAAATGTCATCATCATCATCATCATCATCATCATCATATTCGGTTTAACGTCCGTTTTACATGCATCAGTTGGGCAGTTATTAGAAATTGACTTGTAAATTTTCCTATCTCTGACCACATCTTTATTTATCCCTCTTTCTCTCAGGTCCATCCTTATCACTTACTCACGTCTTTGTTTTCCTTGGTCTTCTGTGAACTTACCCTGCTACCTTAACTGTTCTACATCTACTTTCATCCAGTCTTTCAATATGGCCATACAAACAAAGTCTCCTGTTCTGCACACATCTCTCTATACTTTCCAGACTTAATCTTCCTCTGAGGTTATCGGATTTATGTCCGTTTTAAGACTCCCATTACTGCATCCATCGTATCAGTCTCATATCATTTCTCTCCATGCAATGCATGTCCTCAATCCCTAACTGGCCATATTTTACTTTCATACATCATCACACTTGCCTGATAAACTCTTCCCTTAGTAGACAGCGGTAATGCTCTACTGTTTAGTAATGGCAGAAGTTCCCTCACTTGACATGATATAATTATGTAAACCTCATAGACAAAAAAAATAATAAAGATGATGTTGGAAAGTAAACTTACTGGGTCGAAAAGCAACTTTAACTAACTGTCTGATTTATTGTTAACCCATTTTACAGCAGAGATCAGTACACTTCGACTTTTAGTATATTTAAACTAGTTTCTAACATTAAAGATTCGCCCAAGTTAGCTAACTCAGGTTCAAAATGTGTAACTTATCAACTTGAACATCCAATGCATAAAAATGGTATTTGTTGACCACTTTTTTGTTCAATTAAAGTCATATATGTATATTTATCACACAACAAAAGCTTTGTTATATTTGAACTCGGTAAAATTTCTTCTATTAATTTATGCAATTTGTCAATGTTAAAAGAAGATCACTGCCGAGGAGAATCTGAAAAAAAATCTTAATATCTTTCATATTATATCTGCAGGAAGTATTACATATACTAATGAGAAAGTGTGCCATTAAAAACGATGGCACACTTTCTCATTAGTACAACGTAGGCGTGTGTTTTTTAATTGATAAGATTAAATAATTTTATTAATAAATCATTCACTGTCAAACTTGGACGTCCAGAGAGAGAAAAAATAATATGTACAAATTACTTAATTTTATGTCATACTAGCTGTACTTGCCCGGCGTCGTCCGGGAGGCAGTGAAGACATTTTATTTTTAAAAAAATTTTTCATTTTTATTTTACACAATTTCTTTTTAACTTATATAGAAAAAGAAATAAAATGTTAGTTCTAAAAGAGACAACTCTTTTTATATTCTTCAATTTAAAATATGAGTTATTCCATTTGGTAATTTTTATTTTCTCAGTCATAATTGAAAAATATTTCCATATTACCAGTTGTCCGGGCAGGACTATATATATCTTTTTAATAAACTGTAGCAAAGTATGTTATTATAGTGCCAATAACATGGTACAACAATAACAAATGAAAAGTTGATATTTCAGCTTAAATGCTATTTAAGTCAAACATTTTTAAATCGCACAAGAGAACTATATATGTTAGATATGCAATCTTTACTGATATTTAATTAGTGCCATATTATACTATGTAGAGATTACTCTACTTGATGCATATATCTAAACTTTATAATTAAATTCAATAAATTTGGCAAGAATAAAACAAGCCTGTTTCAGTTGTCATGTAGGGAGAGGGTGGTAGAAATTAACACAGAAGATGATACAGTAGCCCAGCACCTGTAGAAATTCACCTTGAATTGATGCGTTGTTGGTGCATTTACTACTTCTGGAGATCCATTCCAAGGTCCAGAGATTCTGATTGAACGGGAGGAATGCTACTTTCTCAATCGAAATTGGCGGTCAAACAGTTTCTGGTGGTGCCCACGTAGGTCTCTTTCTTGTGCAGGACTGAATAGTAAGTCTTGAGGGAGGTCGTAATGGCCATTGAGGAGATTGTAAACCAAAATGAGATCACCACGTAAATGTCGACACTCAAGAGAGAAAAGGTTACATTATATACAATTGAAAAGGAAAATTGTATTTCTGGCTGTCTATCCGGCTAAAACTCAGAAACTACCAGAAATACATTTACATATTCTAATTTAGTTGACCTCGAGCAAGTTATGGTAAAAAAAAAATATATTGTAATATTCATTCAGAAACCAAATTAGTGATTGTGAATCAGAAAAACCAAATATGTTCTTTCATTCAATAGATCAAAAAAAATAACTCTATAAATAGTTTAAACGTTATTTTCTCCTGAACTAATTCAAATTTGAAAATAATAGAAATCAAAAAGTAAGGCAGAAAATGGTAATATAGGGGATCAAGTCTGAAAGTTGGAGTATATATATATGCCTTTATTCCTGCCCAAGCTACATCAAGTGCCTACTAATGTTACCTAAGATCTAAACACATATTGACAATGTATAGGCATTACTTATATGAGATCAATTATACTTGAGGCACCTCAAAATCATAAACGACCAAAAGGATGCATGTTGGCTTGACACCATTTTTTTTTACTTCCAGTTAAATCATAAACAAAACATACACTGATTTTTTTTTACAAAACGCTTTGATTTTGTAAACTTCAGAAATTTATAAAAAGTATAAATTTTTAAGTAAAAAAAGTTTTCTTTTTATATATTTGTTTATTTCGTTTGTTTATTATAAAAGTTTTGTAAATAAAAACTATGTATTTTTAAAAAGGTTTTATTTTATTATGCTTGTGAATAAATATTTAATATAATACCCCTCCCCCACTTTTTTTTATAAATCTCCAAAGTTTACAAAACAAACATTTTTGTAAACCACTTATTTAAATGTTTTTTGTTTAAATTATGTTTCGTTTGTTTATACATATTGTTTAATAAAAAGTTTGTAACTTTTTTTTTTAATTAAAAATTCGTTTTTTTATGAATCTCTAAAATTCATTAAACAAAACCTTTTGTAAAAAAAACTGATGGCAAGTGCAGTGTTTATAATTCATTCCGGAAGTAAAAGAAAAAGAAACCGGTGTTAAGCCAACATGTGTCCTTTTAGTCGTTTATGATTTTGGGGTGCCTCAAGCATAATTGATCCCTTATATGATAGACTATGTCATACGGATAATCTGTAATCTTTTATTTATTGAGTCAATTTCTATGCTTATTAATATACTGGTTTGTACACAATGCTACATGTATTTGTTTGTCAATCAATTATGAATTTACTATGAGTATAGTTTCCATGTTTGTTTTATACAGGGTGAACCCCTAAAAAATGTCACCGATAGAATCGTTAATAAAATTCACAATCCTTTCTGCAACCCAACCATATTTAGTACAAATAAACTTCAGTCTGCGCATGACTTGTCCACCAAGTTTAGTCATGGCTATCCAACAGTCTTTATTTTATCGTTGTTCAATGATACGTACACTTGGATATATCATGCAAAATTGTCAACAACTCTGATATGCTTTCTTGGCATTGCACTGTTTTAGGCTGTGATGACCCCCTTCAGAAAATAGTCCAGAGTTTGGTTTGATAGACATTATCTTTGTGATCACCTTACAGATAAAAATCTGAGAAGTTAAGGAAACCCATTCAGGATTACACTTCATACTGATGAGATGATCACCAAAGTATCCCTGAAGCTATTCCAACCAGTCGTTTGAAGTTTGGAGAGTCTCTCCATTACGTTGAAGATACTGTTCATCCCTCACAACACATCTTCGTCTGACCAAAACTTCTTAACAATTATTCAGTATTGATAAAAGCAGAGGTGCACATCTTTTGTATATCATAAAACAAAGACTGTTGGACATTCATGACTAAAACTTGGTGGACAAGTCGGACATAGTAAGGTTTATTTGTACCGAATATGGTTGGATTACATTAAGGATTGTGAATTTTAGTAACGATTCCATGGGAAGCATTTCGGGGAACTTAGCTTATACCTTATTATTCTCTGAATTTTTCTGAATTTTTTAGATGAGGATTGATTATTTAGATTATCCAGATTACTGTTCTCATCTTGAGTGTTATTCTCACAACGTTTCCGCCGATGTAACCTTCAACCTTCTTCAAGTTTATCTTGTTGAACTCTTGAATCTTTCTGTCGAACTTGAGAATCTGTACAGAATTTTGAATGGAACTCTTTATTTAATCCATGGGGGTAGCATGCTCTTGTTCCATCAGCCATGACTGGGGAGAAGTCTTAAGTAATTCGCAATTGTATTCTTAGTATCGCCCGCACTGAGGATTGAACCTTCAACCTTCAGAAGAGTGTCAGTTAGAACTGAATTTTACTTAGTACTTTATCCGTTACGCCACGGGTCTGCAAGGTTTCATTTAATCTTATATTTTGCAAGAGAATGTTCACAACATGCATGATTCATCATATTTGATCGCAATAAACACCTCTGTACCCATAATTTACACTTTATAATAATAGCTAAATACACCTTAAGGTGTTAATAAAAACATTGAATAATTTAGTCATCTTCAATTATGTTGAAGAATTAGAATAGGCCTACTTGATATTCTATTTCTACACTTTTGTAGCAATCACGGGTTTGAGTTTCTTTTCAAACAGGCGGTCTCTAGTTTGTGTGTTTCATTATCGACATTTTACTATATTTTATTTTATTTATTAATTGACTATTATAGAAATTAAAAAAAATATAAATGTTAATATGAGGTTCAGGGACTGGAGCAGTAGTACATAAGAGTCCTCATTGATTCTTGGGAAACGCCGGATGTGTGTTGAAGTGTGTGTGGGAACATGGAATCAAATACGATAAATTTACTGAAAGTTATTTGAATAAACCTCACTATACTTACATTTCTCCAACCCAATGTGTAGTACATCATTGCACCCACCCAGTGTTAAGGGCAAGCATATATAGGGTTCCTGTTTCAATCCCGAACAATTCCGAGTCTTCTTGCTTGTGTCATAAATAACGGTGCTTCCACACAGAATGCGATAAATTATGTGTATAAGCATTAGGAATGGTATCATGTTGTTTTTGTTAAATAATATTAACCGAGGAATCATTTCGAGTTAAAATCCAAGTAGCATTGCACACAAAAACGTGCGAAAAGTAAAAACAAGTAATATGGTGTTATAGGTATAGTGAAAAAGGTACATAGCAGTGATTCTCATTCAATCCTGAGCAACGTCGGGTCTTCCTGCTAATCAATAGAATTAAATTTGCATGCTAATTGTCAGTTTCAAAGCCAAGTCCACCATCAGCCATGTGCTGCACCTGTTCAAAACAAAAAAAAACTCAAAGATATCATCATTATCGGCTGATATGAATAATATTTGCCTTTCTTTTCCATATTCAATGTTTCTTTATTAATTAGTAGCTGTACCTATCCGGTGTTGCCCGGGATACAGTGAAGTTGTTTTAGTTTTAAATTTCTATTTGCTTGAACATTTTTAAAACTTATATAGAAAAAGAAATAAAATTGTAGTTGTAAGGAAGACGACTCTTTTTATATTCTTTAATTAAAAACAAGATTTAGTCCTACTTGCAGAATGTGATTGTTCAGTGATTAGTTAAAACTGTTTCATAATATGGATTGTCTGGGCTGAACTAATTAATTTTTTAAAAGAAAAGTAGCAAAATATATTATTGTATTGCTAATAACATAGTACAATAATAACAAATAAAAACTGCCTCGTCAGAAGCAGAATTTAATGTCTCAGCTTAAAGACTATTTGCATCTAACTTTGAAAATCCGACAGGAGAACATTATATGTTAGATTGATTTGTTATGTCTCAATTCAATTTTTAAAATATTTTTTTAAATGTTGCACAGAACATATACACTATTAATACAAAACCAACATACAGAAAAAATCTGTTAAATATTCCATCCAATAGTTCCCAAGAATAACTCTTTAATTTCTTTCTTACCATTATTTTTTTTAATTCGTCTTCGTCTTCTCCTGTGAACTTACCCTGCTACCTTAACTGTTCTACATCTCTATTAGCAAAAAGATTTCACTGATTAATAGATCTTGTTTTTGAAATTTGCCTTGAAAATAAGCTTCCAGATGGAAGAGAAATATAAAAATGTCTATCATAGTTAAAAATGTCATCATTTTGAAAGTTTGAATATAATAAACACTCTAGTAAAGTAGTTAATCCTAATTTTTTCAACCATTTCCCATAACTGTGATCTTTTTTCTTGACTTGATTTTTTTCCTCTTTTATAAAAAACAAAACCAAAAAACAATTTTATCCATATCATTAGGGTGATCATGAATTTAAACAATGCACTTATTAATGTTTCAGAATTATTCCTTTGATCTAGAGTTGTCTGCCCTTTTTGCATATAAATATCTACCAATTTGGATGTTGGATGAGCCATGTCTTAGAAAAGGAAAAAAAAAACAGGAAATTTAGACTTAGGCAAAAAAACAGTGAATCAGCTTGTGTATGAGATGTGCACTCAAATGTTCCACAACATAAACCAATGAATCAACAAAATTGTTGTTTCCTTGGTGCAAAGAATCAGGAAAACTTTCTGATAATGATTTTGTTGTTTAACAATTACTTCCGTTGAATGTGCTCGGACAAACTTGTACCTCATCCCAAAGTAAATATCCCCGACCAACCTGACCAGCAGCAAAATCATACGCCAAAAAAAAAATTCATGTTCGTACGTACGTTATCTCCTTCCACGCTTTTTCTAAAAGATAGGATCCCCTGATTGTAAAAGATATAATGCAAAAGAAGTAATTTTTAAATTTCATCCGATGTTACTGTTGTGCCGAACATGAAACTCTAACAAAAATACACTTTCTTCGCCTTCGAGCTAAGATCTAAATATAATATCTCTTCTGTCAAAAGATGGTATAATAATACATTCACACTGGAAATCCATAGAATGGAAACATGTCACAAACTTCTACAGGAGTTTTAGAGATAGACCCCCATAACCAGGTATATTTTGAAACTACATTAACCAGAGTACTTTGATAAGTATGTTTTAGCTTGAACAAAGGTATTGGAATAATATTGTGAGGTCTGCATTCGTGCCGGACGTCCATAGAATGGAAATATGTCACAAACTCCTACACGGATACAACTGTGAAATTTCCACCGGTCCTGCTTACATTATAATGTAATATTTTCAATTTTTTTAGACTATGACATGATGATATTCGTAGATTATATTAGTACATTACAAAGGTTTCGTTTGTGTATTATTATTTTTTTTTTTACTATGTGGGCTCATCACTTATCAAGGCTAAGAGCCACTTGAGGATAAGGGTTAATAAGACGGAAATGATTGGCAACCGAAACATGAGGAACACTATGAGAGTACTAACATTGATTAATGGTATGAACTGCATTTGATTACTTATGGGCAGTTAATGACAAGACTTTTTTTACATTAGATTTAAAAACGACCAAGTTGTTATCGGTAGAGAAGCAGTTCCACAGTAGTGTGTTCCATGGGTGGGAAGTCCTTGAAAAAAGGCTTTGTCCAGGAAGTAAAGTCTTTTTTCGTTATGGTAGAGAGTCGAGTTCTTGCTGTAAATATCTTATAAAAAAGAACTAAAGATTGGAGCTCAGTCGAGCACCTTCCATCGAAATAACGATAGAGTAGAGAGTGACTAGCAACGTCTCTTCTGTAAGAAAGGGGCTGTAGGAGAAGAGATCACCCCCCACTAGATTTCAAAGCCGATTTTTTTACTCTGTCAAGGTAGGAAAGAGTCATCTGTCTGGCACCTCCCCACATGTAGAAGCCGTATTCCATCTTTGAAAGAAAAGTGTTTTTTAGTTGTGGTAGGGAGACGAGTTCTTGCCGTATTTTGTATCTTTTATAAGTTTAATCATGACAGCTGTAATTCAATCAACTATTTTAATAACAGAATACAATGGCTAGGATTGTTATCGAATTATCGTATTACAATTGACCTTTTGTTTTCTTTCTTTTTCATTTCTTTCTTTATCCAGAAAACTTCAAAGTCAAGAATCTTAACAAATAAATCCACGAGTAGATGATTTTCATTTCTTTTTCCCAACAAAAATTGCGGCCTAATTACACTTCTCTGATGTTAATTGAAAAATCAATTTCCTGATAAAAGCGTACACGTTTTAAGTAATTACATGATGGCAATCACCGTGCAAGCGGACAGAACAGATCTTTATTTTTTTTTTTTCGTTTGAAATAAGAATTAATTACATGTTTTATTGTATTACGTAGTCATGTCTTTGCGACTGGACTGGGAGTCTTGTAATTCTTGCTTCCCTTATTTTGTCCTTTAGTCCTCATATTCCATGTGCGATGTTTCTGACAAAGGGGAAGAATTGCTGTTTTATGGGTTGGAATCTATCGATCTAACACTTATCATTGGCTAGTTTTTGACCTTGAAGTAGTATATTTCTTTTTTTAGCTCCTTACATCAAGTGGCTTCATGCCTTGTCTGGAGCGATTTCCATTAAAAACATTTTTTTTTAAATTGTTGAAGATCTGAATTTCATGTACATTTTTAATTTCATTGTTTACTTCAGACTTTTTTTTTACTAAAAATGGTCACTGCTTATCAAGGCCGGATGCCACTCGAGGATAACGGGTTAATGAAATGGAATGATTGTCAGAACCAATTTCAAATATTTGTGAAGACGGTTCTAGATAGGGATCTGTTGACATTGGCTTTGAAGACGACTAAGTTGTAATTTGCAGGGAAGCAGTCCCATGGCAATGTGTTCCACAGACAGACAGCCCTTACAAAAAAACTCTGTTCATGGACATTTTGCATAGCGCTAAGCACACTGAGGAAGAAAGGAAAGTTTTTCTTCATTGTGGTAGCAATACGAGTTCTTGCTGTGAATGTCTTATAAAAAGGAACCACAGATTTGAGCTCGGTTGAAAATAACTATAGTGTAGACAGAGACTTTTTTGTGTTTCATGCATTTAAGATATCTAGTATCAGTCAATTCGTTCTTAAGTTTCTTTATCAGAGATTGAACTCACAACCTCTTGGAAGAATTCCCTCTAGACTATTACTTGGCCAACAATTATATCTTTTCCTTGGCATTTTGCCCAAGATCAAAGTGTAGTATCTGTTCCAATGGATACTACACCCTACATACCGGTATTGTCTTCGCCTTCAGAGTTTGATTTCCGCCGGTCTGTGGGTTTGTCCTTTTCAGTTCTGGGAGGTCCACCCTCCCAGGCTTTGTCTTCTCACTCTTTAAGAAGAGGTTAGTTTATTGCTAATCGCCTGAGGCGCCCCTACCGGGGAATGCCGACGAGGCTGCCCAGGCAATTTTTAACGATCAAAGTGCTTTTCCTCTAGGGTGCTGACCTTGTGTCACATCTTACCGCTGTCGGAGGTAGATAAATAAATTGGCCTTTTGGCTAAGATCAGAGTGTAGTATCTGTTTCGATTGATGCTACACTCTGAAGACCGGTACCGTCTTGGTCTTCAGGCCTTGATTCTGTCGGTCTGAGGTATTGTTCTCTGCATTTCTAGGAGATGCACCCTCCTAGGCTTTGCCTTCTCACCCTTTGAGAAGGGGTTAGTTTATTGCTAATTGCCTGAGGCGCCCCTACCGGGGAATTCCGACGGGGCTGCCCAGAATTTTTTTGTAGGCCAGAGCGCACTAATCCTAGTCGTTGGCTAACCACATCTGACCTTGTGTCTAGACTCCTGAAGAGGTAGTAAATAAAAATACTTTGACCATGTGTCTAACCGCCTGCTGGGGAGGTAAATAACTTAACCAACAATTATATCCATTTGGCAATATAACTGATAGTAAATATGTAAATGGCATGGAAATTAAAATGAGAACAGTCTAATCCGATGGATTAAATAAGGAAGGTCAGTTTGAAATACCCAAAAGATAAGAAAAGGGGTGAAGCCTCGTTTTTATTTCTGGTGTGACGTCAGGGAAAAGTTCTAATAAAGAGAGATAACTTATACCTTACTATTATAAGGGTGATTACTTATAGCTGGAACTTATTACAGGAATTTAAGAAAAAATAATTCATGCTAGATAGGCAAAATGCATGAAACATCGAATTAGAATAGTCTATTTCAGTAGATTTCGGCCAGGGTAATTCCTACCAGTCAAGGATAGGTCCTCGACAATCAGTCCGACAGCCCTGTACTGTCGGGCTGAGGTATGGTTCTGTGCAGTTCTTGGAGGTCTACTCTCCCAGGTTTTACCTTCTTGCTCTTTGAGAAGGGGTTAGTTTATTGCTAATCACCTGAGGCGCTCCTATCAAGTTACCTGGACTTCTCAAGCATTTTTATGGGCCAGAGGGCTCAATGTTTTGAGTGCTGTCTTTTTAATCCCCACTTTCCGACCTTATGTCAAATCTTCTCGCCGTGGCAGGGAGATTAATAATTATTTTATTGGATTAGTCAAGATAAGTCACTGAACCCTTTATATGGGTTCAGTTTGAAAAGGCTCTTCAGACAGACTCTGATCTGATGACATTTCTTTTATTGATTGCCGCTATTTTCACAACGTTTCGGATGTTGTACTCTCTGGCCTTCTTCAGATACCTTTTGTCATCGTCAATAACCTTCTGAGAGTTTCAAACTAAACCCATTTTTTATACAATTTAGTTATACATTTGTACACTTTGGATTCGACGATGGAATTTGCTAGAAAAAATAAAATAGGTCGTTAATAATTGTCAGCATAATAATCCCAAAAGGAAGCCAAGCGGAAACGGATTTCCAATTATCCGGCATATTTTTATCATTTCTTTCACAAAGGATAAAACTATTTTTTGCCTCTTCATCCTTGTCGTCGTGAGCGATTTGCCATTGAACGTGTGAAAATATTACTTTGCAAGGATGAAAATATCAAATCAAACAACAATAGACAACGACAAAAGCATAAAGAATCCGTTTCTTTGTTTAAAAATTCCCCCGGTTTCAAACGAAGAATCTGATAAAGCAAGAGAAGCAGAGCGCGGATGGGGGGGAGGGGGAGGGGGGAGGTCTGGTTCTTTTTTATTTTGGTCTACTAGTTTCAATTGATCTGCCTCAGATCACCTGAGACCATCATTGTATTTTGCAAAACAGGCTTTGTATTTGAGAGCCAAGTGGAAGGCATCATGTGACTACTTCTCCGCTGATTAGAACTCACATTGAAAAGCAAAAGAGAAAAGAAATGCGGAGTGATTTTTCTGTACATCTCACCATCTGGTACTAATCTAATGTTTGCCAATGTTCTTTGTTGCTTCATACGAGATTTTCATCGCCTTCTAGATTGGTTATCCATCCAAGCAGGTGCCGCCAAAGAATTGGTCAGACGACTGCTGCTGCTAATATTAACAAATATAATGATAATAATAATTCTTTAGCTGCATTCAGTATGAACAGATAACCAATCAGAAGCTGAATAAAAATAATAATAATAATAATATCTTTTCTTTAATCTCTCTCTTTCTCTGTCTCTCTCTATCTATCTGTCTGTCTCTCTGTCTGTCTCTCTCTCTCTCTCTCTATATATATATAT
This sequence comes from Sepiola atlantica, assembly GCA_963556195.1. NCBI lineage: Eukaryota > Metazoa > Mollusca > Cephalopoda > Sepiida > Sepiolidae > Sepiola > Sepiola atlantica. The sequence goes on from OY744523.1 coordinate 131,105,606, forward strand.
ATATATATATATATATATATATATATATGTCATTCACAGACATACTGTTCCGCTGTATCACAGCTCTTCTGTGCAGCTAGACTAGCACCGCTCCCAAGCCAAGGATCGAACCTTCAACTATCTAGTTGACAGTCGGCAGCTCTTACCATTAGAACACTGAAGAAGCGCTCGTAAATGATATATACATGTCTACTTATAAAAACACCGACTGCTGCTTCCACCGCGCTCAATGTGTTTATTTACAAAGAGCTTTGCATTACGCTAAAATAAAAATACGTAATACGTATTACACATTTTTATTTTAGTCGGCCATGTTTCGCCCAGAAGATGAACATAAATATTTTTTTTACATTCTATACATACAGACTATTTCCAAGTAATATACTTGTGTTTATAACGTTTTTATTCTCTTAAACCATCCTGAGGAGGTCTTTTCTTTGATGAAGACGAAACGTTGATCACTTTACTGATAATTTAGTTTCTCCTTCTTTCATTCACACACACACATATATATATATATATATATATATATATATATATTATATAAACTTTCGTAAATTAACACAAAAGTTTGTGCTGTAGCTCAATAGTGTATAACAAGAGCTTTTAATTTAACATCGTACATACATATTTGCTTTTCACTCAAAATTTCAAAAGGGAACCTTATTTAATATGTTTACCAAGACAAATGGATGCAAACAACCTTTTATATTCTTTGCTAAGTGTTATAAAACATTTATGGTTATGAAATAGCAACAGACTTTGCACAGTGATTATAATTAGCGATTTCTACTGTCATTATTTTGAAACTCAATTACCAAGAAAATCAGGAGCAGCTGTGTTGTCCGTGAATGAAAGTGGTCTACATGTTAGAAAGCAAAAGAAAAACATGTAGTACATAAATGTGTTGCTTTAAAAAGTTAAAAAGGTAAAAGTTAAAAACATTTTTACTCCATTATTTTTATGTTTCTGAATTTTTTAGATGAGGATAAATAAATTGCATTATTTGGATTATTGTTCTCATCTCGGGTGTTATTTTCTCATAACGTTTCTGTCGATGTTTACCTTCGACGTTCTTTAGATGCGTCTTGTCGAAATCGGGAGTTTAAGGCTCTTAAAATCCATACTAGAATTGTTCGAATAAAAGTGCTAAGGATAATCTTCTGGGGGTTGAAGTTTCAATCGTCAGAACAGGTGATACTAAAAGTACAATTATGAATTACGCAAAACTTCTAGCCGGTCACGGCTTACATAATAAGAGCAAGCTACCCTGTGGATTAAATAAAAAGTTTTGTCCAGTTCCCGAGTCTGTCGTAAAAACTCCCAAGCTCGACAAGACGTATCTGAAAAAGGTCAGAGGTTATAGTGGCCAAAACCTTGTGAGAATAACATCCAAGATAAGAACAGTGGTCTGATAAATTCAAATAACACAACTCCATTATTATTATTGCCGATTTTATCACAAACTTTCCCAAAATGAAGTGCTCGGATTGAATAGTAATAACCTACATTGAATACCTCATAAGATCTTACTCCCAAAAAATTGCCTTCGTTCTTGTTACAGGGCTTTTTTTATAAATAAAATACAATAGAGTAAAACGTGGTCTTTACTGTTTAGAGATGTTTGGTATCGCTGCATTGCTGCTTACCTTCGAGCCATGGATACCCGGGTTCATCTACGCTGTTGGCTGGTGTATCTCAGCCACTTCGTCGTTGTGGTTAAACTCACCATTGAATGATAATGCAGGGACTGGTCTGGTTTTAGAAGTTTTATTTGAACATAAAACAAGAGACAGAGATTGAATGGTTTGTACGGGAGAGAGAGAATGAAGCAACTAGAGAGAGATTTCGTCAGGTTATTTTTTACTACTGCACACACGCACACACACACGCTACTGGCAGTGGGCCGACGCTTTTCATGTCTGTTTCTGTTAGTAAGTCAGGAACAAGAGACCGAAAAAACAAAACGAACAGAAGTGACGTCATTTCCGACTTCTGCCTTCACTCCTTCAACCTTTTGGCACCCCCAACTATCTAACAGTATGAATGCAGACCCATTCTAAAAAACAAACCCTAATACAAATTTAATACCACTGCTATTTTAATGAATATTTTATATCCTAGCAATTATTTTTAGCAATCATGTGTTCGGATATCGTTCCCAAACATGAGGCCAGCATATTGTATGGTGTGTGATCCACGATAACACAACATACACAGGAGAAGGAATAAAAAGCTCAAGAGTGAAGAAACTGTTAGATTTGCATATGTAGCAGTTACATAATTACGATCTGTTTTCTTTTGCGCTTGTATGTTCTGATTTGCAGAGCGATTGATGTGTTTGTGCAGCCAGAACACTTAAGTGTGGGATTACACTTCCGCCCAAACCTTTTCTAGCAATTTATGGAGATTTAGACTTTTAGCATCGTGTTGACAAGGCTACATATTTCCTTTCTCGTCTCACACCAGGACTTAAGTGAGAGGCAAGATCAAAGACCTGAACTCAATCCCATTTCTATACTAAATACATGTCTACAGACCCAACCAATTTTGTATTCCTGTTGTAATAACTCTTTCCGGACAATTCTTTGTGTTGATGAAACTGTTTGACTAACATTGATTTAAATTGTAAAAGAAGTTTGTCCAAAATTTGGTAAAACGTTTTCTTCATATCCAACAGCGCCAGGAGGATGAATATCTATGCAGAACTCCTACTACAAAATAGCGATCCGACATCTTCTCTCTAACTTTACACATATACACATTTATTTTCATTTTAGCAAAGACAAATGTAAAAGGGGGAATACGAAACATGTAAGGTGGTACTTCATAGGATTCGGATTTTACTGATTTAGGGCATGTACTTCTCCGATGAAGGGCCAAGAAATACATTTCTCAGCTAGGACATGTATTTAGCTTATTCAGAAACATACTCTTATACAAATCTGAAATTGTTTGTCTCTAATCATTAAAAGATTAGACTTTCGCTTTTTAACCTCCAGTGACCTCAAATGACCTTTATGATATCTCATGACAAAACTACATTAATTATATGTATTCATGCTAACTTTCTGCCACAAAAGGGTTTGTCAAATTGGGCATTAAAGAAAGACACATGCACAGAGAGATTACGTACACACACGCATATATATATATATATATATATATATATATATATATATATATATATATATAATGGTAAAATCAAATATGGCATCGAGTTTGGAATGAATACACGTGTGGTTTGTGAAAAAATCGATCTAAAGGAATGTTTTCTGAAGTAAGTTTTCGATTCTTGGGGGATACTTTTCTTGATTTCTTTTTATGAAGAATTTGTCCTAAACGATTCAAGATATGCTTGTAAAACCTTGATTGTCTTGACAAATAGAGAAACGGCTGTCAAAATTTTTTTTTTACTGGGAAGTAAATATATCGTTGCTGGAATCTTCTATTTTCTATTCTCTGTCTCTGTCTGTCTGTCTCTCTCTCTCTCTCTCTCTCTCTATATATATATATATATATATATATAAGATAGATGAAAGAAGAGGGATAAACATGTACGAATGACAAATTTATTTCAACTTCGATTGTTCAATGCACGGTGTACTCGGTAATAACATGTTTATTATTCTTTTCTTTAAGCCAAAGCTTTTCAAAGATTAAAATCTTATCATCAGAGGAATTACATCGATAGATAAGTTGGCAGTGGAAAAGCCAAAATTTAAAATTTGAAAAAATATTAAGTAATGGAGAGTGAGAATGTGCGTGTAAAAAGATATGGGGTCTGTCCAGTTGGTAAATGTCCGTTGATAAGGTGTCCAGTGAAAGGAGATTTAAAGATGGAAAAGAAGGGTTTTCGTGAAGGCAGCATAGAAAAGTTCAAGAATGAAGTAAATCCAATAGAAAGATGTTTAGTTCAATCGTAGGTGGATTTATATTTTGTGTATATATATATATATATATAGATAGATATGGATTTTTTTTTAAACCTCAAATTACAAATTATTATTATTAACCTTCTGACTAGTTATCTATCATACTAAATGAAGCTGACTATTTTTTTTTCTTAATAGTAATATAAGTTATCTGACCGATTCTTTAGAAGTACTATCACCCAGCAACACTTTGATGGAATATGCTGCTTGATTCAATCAGTCATCAAAAAGTGCATCCTATAGAGCCAGATTCATATGAAATAATGAATACCTGACATTCTAAGACAGGAACGCTATCATTATGAAAAGGTAGTAGATTTTTTAACTGTTAAATACTAAGTATACATCCATAGAAGGAAACTATAATGGGACTCACTTTGCTAATTTGATGAGGAAATTCAAGACTCGTATTCCAATCCAATGTAATTTAAGATAAACATGACATTTTGCAGTTTTTTTCTTCTTCTTCTTCTTCTTCTTCTTCTTCTTCGGTTTAACGTCTGTTTTACATGCTGGCATGTGTTGTTTTAGAAACTGACTCCCAAACTGACCTATATCTGCCCAGGTTTTTCTTTATCACTCTTTCTCTCAAATCCATCCTTATCATTTTCTCCTGTATTTTTCTTGGCTTTCTCACCTGCCAACTGCTCCTGCCACTTAAACTGTTCTACATCTAACAACCCAAGAACTCTCATCTATTCTTTCAACGTTGCCATATTATCGAAGTGTCCTGTTCTGTACACATCCCCCTATACTGCCAAGAGTTAATCTTCCTCTGAGGTCATCAGATCTAAGCCTGTCTTTAAGACTCATATTACATATCCATCGTATCATTCTCATATCATTTCTCTTCATGCAACGCATGTCCTCAACCCTCACTGACCAGGTTTCACTTCTATACATCATCATACTGCGTACACATGCTTGATGACTCTTCCCTTAGTTGACAGTGGTCACACTCTGCTGGTTAGTAATGGCAAAAGTTGCCGGAACTTACTCCATCCACTCCTATTTTTTGCAATCACACTAGCACCTGCTCTTCCTTGTGCTCCAATTTTTATCTATATTAATTAAGTTATGAGACACCATTTGTCATTGCTTATAAAGATGCGTGGCCACTCAATCATTAATGAGATTGTGAGTTGGCGATGAACAACACCTTGAGAGGATTTTAAATGGTGGCTTAAATAGGCAGATTTTGATTATTTAAGTGGACGGCTCAACAAGAATTTGTTAACATTGGACTTGAAAACGACCATGCTGTAGTGGGAAGTAACCCCATGGTATTGTATTACACTTAACATGCGTGTGTTTTTCTTGTGTCAACGTAACTTTGATAATAACCCATTGATATATTTTTTATTTATTATTAATCAAATATTTATTGTAATCAAAACGCAATAGCATAAAAGAAAAATAAATGTTAAAAATCCTTTTCAAATATTTATTGTAATAAAAAAATCGCTATGGAATATTTATTGAAATCAAAAATGTATAATAATATAAAATGAATTTAAAAATCTTGTTCGAATATTTATTGTAATAAAGTAAATCCCTATGGAATATTTATTGAAAACAAAAATGTGATAGGATAAAATAAAAATGAATTTTAAAAATCCTATTTAAATAAAATAATTTCGTAAAAATACACCATAAAGTTTCACCGGTGAGGTTGAGACGATTTCATTGAGTGTGTGTGTGTACAGGGGGGACACATTTTGGTAACGAGAATATAGTAACATGAGTTTCAGTGCTACGTGCTGGAGAACACAGTTACTCATTAATTCCCGGGCAATGCCTGTTATTCCTGCTAGTCATTAATGAACCTTTTGAAACAAGTCAACAAACCATCTTCCGGATATCTATTCTTAATCAGAATAAATTCAATGAATTTCAATTCACCAGAAAATTTGTAGCCCGAACAAATTGATATGGTTCGATGAATCAAAATGTTCATCAAATTAGTTTTTCTATGTTTAGAATTAAAAAAAAAAATCCCATCACAAATACAAAAAGATCCCCTCCCCCCACCCCACCCCCCACCCGGATTGAAAAAAACAACAACATCCATTGTTCGGAGCTTCTAAAGAGAATGTTTCAAAATCTTTCAGTATTATTGGATAATGAGTGCATTCCCTTCCTCAAAAATGACGGATATAAAAATATTGTGCTTCGCTAGTGTTCGCACTAATATTCATATAAAATAATATCTCAATCGGTGATTTAAAAAAAAAAAAGAAATAAGAAAGAAAGGAAACGTATCAAACTGGAAAGTTTTAAAAAAGACAACAAAAAGTATCATTTGGTATAGAAAGAAGAAAATAGAAAGAAAGAGTCTCATTATGGAAATAGAGTGATAGATTTCTTTGCAAATTCATATCAGACTGTAGCAGGTGAGGTTGCAGGATTTGCTATTTGCTTTTTGGCTTCCTCTAAACACTTGAAATAAGAAAGAAAGGAAACGTATCAAACTGGAAAGTTTTAAAAAAGACAACAAAAAGTATCATTTGGTATAGAAAGAAGAAAATAGAAAGAAAGAGTCTCATTATGGAAATAGAGTGATAGATTTCTTTGCAAATTCATATCAGACTGTAGCAGGTGAGGTTGCAGGATTTGCTATTTGCTTTTTGGCTTCCTCTAAACACTTGAAATGGTATCGTCCAGCAGTTTTTTTACTTGATAACTTTTGTGTGACAGGACAGATACATATTTATAAATATATATATATATATATATATATATATATATATATATATATATAGTAATTGTATTGCTGTTGTTTCCTAGATGTTAATCCATTGAAACTCTAGTGCTTATAAAATAGTGCTAAATAACAGACAAGATAATTTAAAGTATTACCGAGATTTAATAAAATGAAAAAGAATCATAAAAACAAAACTTAGTGATAGAAAATAATAAACTGAGAATGTAGGGACGAGAGATAATGAGTTGTATGAATGTGTATATATCTACGAACGAGTATACAGAATTATTAGTAGCATATGTATAAATAACTGAATCAAAGGGATAAATACTTTGCCCATCCAATATTCTTCTTCCCCCTCCCTCTCTCATCCCTAAACCAAAACGATGTAGAAGAATGTCTGTCTATCCGTCTTAGTTTCAGTTTGAAAGATGGCCTGAAGAAACTGGATTTCAAAAGAGATTGCAGCTGAAACATGTATGCACATGTGAATTAAATGATATTATTGAAACGAGGATTGATAATTTTGATTATTTGGACTACTATTCTCACCTTGATTGTTATTTTCACAATGTTTCGTCCGATGTAACCGCCAACCTTTTCCAGGTGCATCTTTTCGAAATCTGTAACCGATACGGAATTTCGAACTGAATCCTTTTATTTAACCCACAGGAGAGTAGAAAGTGGACCTTGGGTTTATTTTCGGCAGCCTCGTAACTCTTGCTTCCCTTATTTTGTCCTTTAGTCCTTACATTCCATAAGCGGTGTTCCTGACAAAGGGGGAAGAATTGCTGTTTTCTGGGTCAGAATCTATCTATCTAACACTTTTACCTTGAAGTAGTATTTTTTTTTTAGCTCCTTACATCAAGTGGCTTTGTGCCTTGTCTGGAGCGATTTCCTTAAAAGAATCCCAAAAAAAACAAATAAAACATATGTAGCCAATAATGTTTGTATAAATAAAGGAATCTATACAATATATATATATATATATATATATATATATATATACAAATACATATTGGTCTTTATTATAGAGTGAAGGGTTCGAGTTCTTACATGGTATTGATGATCATGGTTAATTTTGCCTTCAGGTTCTGTTGCTCATCATTCTAAACCAACAACAGTTTGAAATTAAGATTTATTTCGTCTTAAAGAATGTTTAAAAAGTATCAACATACAACCACTGTCAATAGCTGGTTTTGATTTCAGATTTTTCTTTTTTCTGGTCTAGTTGCTCTACCAAGGCTTGAGAATTTAATCTATCCTCGTTAGGTATTAGTGAAAGTGAAACAACAATCCCTGATAGGGCTCGAACACTGCAAACCAAGCCCACGGTCTGCACTGCTGCATCACTAGCACTTCCACAAGTGCTCATCTCTAATGACCGGATGAATAGTGCTTTGAAGATGGGAAGGCGAAGACTACAGTTGGAAATGACAAGTGCTTTGAGTTAGTACATTATGTAAGTTTGTTTTGGATATTTTGTGTGCTGTTAAATGTTGGTGAATAGAGCTTTGTGGGGAGGTGAGGTGGCATGTAAGACGGCGATATATGGTTATCCTAGTCTGTATGTATTATTTATTAGGGTGCATAAACCTACCATTAGCCAGGACCGGTAACGAATTTTAAGATGTTTTTCAAACGGTTTTAATCGATCTTTCATGATTAATTCACCATTTTTTACTTTGTTGTACCAACATCATCGCGTGCTTAAAGACGACTCATGTGAGCTGAAAGTACTTGCAAGTATGGCACGTTCCTGTATACACTGGAACATAACATCAGGTCGCTGGTCCACCAGTTGGAAAAAAAAAAGATCAGACAATTAGGAAATGGATCTTTTTAGAAATGAATAAAGACTGGAATCTAACTTTCTATTATTTATTTATACATGCTCTGGAGTTTTAAAAAATCAACATCTATCGAGCTTAAATCCTGAAAGTCTGACTATTAATAATAAATATATACATATAGGAACTGTAGAAAGTGGACCTTGGGTTTATTATTGGCAGTCTCGTAACTCTTGCTTCCCTTATTTTGCCTTTTAGTCCTCAGATTCCATGAACGATGTTTCTGACAAAGAGGGAAGAATTGCTGTTTTCTGGGTCGGAATCTATCTATCTAATACTTATCGTTGGCTAGTTTTTGACATTGAACTAGTATTTTTTAGCTCTGTACACCAAGTAGCTTGATGCCTTGTTTGGAACGATTTCCATAAAATTTATATATATATATATATATATATATATATATATATATATATATATATATATATATAAGAAAAGAAAATCCAAGTTTTTGGTAAAAAGCATTTAATTTATTATCTCCAGACAGCTGTTTCGCCCACAGAAAACCATAAGTACGTTTTGTTAATTGCATAACAATGGAAATATGATCCTGGGTTCATCAGTGGAAGTCTACAAAATAACAAGAAAAAAAAAATAACTAGAAATCGAATGGGAAAAATAAGGAAACTTGTGCAATAAAATTGTCTTTTTCAACACTGAGTTTTTCCAGATCATCCCAAACTCAACCCATCCGTCTAAACTTCTCAAAACTGATTCTCACGTCAAAAGCCATCTAATAACTAAAAAAAACAAAACAATCAGTGAAGTACAAGAAAAGCGGAGTCCATATAAATTTTACGTTACATACTTAAATTAAATCTCTTTTTCTCCATCAATTTATCGTTAGTTATCGTTGTGACGGTGTAAAACTCCATAATATTAAAGACAGAAAGTTAGGTAGATTATTACTGGTTCATGCAGTGACCTTCCTTTAATTAGTATAAAACTAATGATGTGTTTCGTATTTTTTTATTTCTACGAGTAAGACTTGATAATTCAATATTTGAAGGGTGGATAACTTTAATGTTTTTCAACTATGCGTTATTTCCATTGCAGTGAGTTTAAAATATTATTGTATCGTACTAGAATTCTAGTGAATTAAATATAACGTCATGCAACAGCAATAACTATTTTGTTACGGTAATGTTTTAAGCTCTATTTATAAGTAAGTCTAAATAGGTCAGTTGGTAGAAGGTTAGACTGAAGATTTCAAGGTTTCGGGGCATTGACAACAAAATAGAGAAGTTAAAAAGTGTGTGTACAATCTTTCTTTTAAAACTTATCTCCCTCTCCCTCTCTCTATCCCTCTCTCTATCCCCCTCTTGATTTATATCTCTATACCCTCCCCCTCTCCTCCCCTCTCCACCCCTCTCTCTATCACATGCACCATTTCACACCAAAGGTCGATAGAAAAAAATCACTGTAAATGTTGACCCCCCTCCGACTAATTTTATTCCCATTGACCCCTAAAAGAATGAATATTAAAAAATGGTGTCCATATTCTGTCCAAGGCAATGCTAAAAAAGAGAATATATCAGCTTTTGGTTGTGTCTGGTGTAGCTTCTGATTTTTACGTGGACACACATACACACCAACAGACAACTGACATTTGCATAATAGATATTGTTTATATGTATATTGTTTGGGCATTTAAAAGAGTTGATATGCCGTCACATAGACAAAGCAAAGCAGACTAAATCTTCTTAACTTTAATTAAGCAAGGACTAAAATAATTACTTTCTTTTTTTATTATTGGAATCACCCACTTCATAATAGTACGTCCATTCCTCACCCCCAAACCTGTTTCGACAGAAGTGAATTTTGCCAAGTACAAAACCAAGCCACCCTTTGAGAATTGGTAATTGTATTTCTCAAAGACTTTGATATTTCGTTTGAGCAATGGAAAAAACGAATTCCTGTAAGGATTCATCTATTTTCAGAAGTCAAAGAATGAAATAATTATCTATAATTCACTTTGAGAAAGTCATTAATGAAAAAAAAAAGATCTTATTTTTGTGGTATTTTATTAAATTAATTGATTGGGGGAGGGGGTGTATGTAGGCGGATGGATACATTCTTGAATTTGCTGCCACGGTGAGATTGAAAGATAGTTTATGTACAAAAATAAATATACAAATACACACATATATGTGTATATGCATACATATCTATGCATGTAAATTTATATATCGCTGGATCCGTCTTCTCTCTCTATATATATAAGAAAGCTTGTTTGTTTGGCTTGTTCGAAGAGTCGGCGGCAGTGAATATGGTATTTATGTATCAACTCTTGATTGGATTAAAATTCAAATCAGCAGGGTTTTTTTTACCAATTACACATGCAAGAATATTCACTCTGAATTCCAGCATGTACTATAAAAACCTAAACACACCGCTTTCTTTGTCTTTGTCTCGGTATTTTTTTTTCTTCAACAGATAACACACATTTGTACATCCTTAAAAGTTAACTTAGGCCTAGGACGAAGAGCTTCAACCGACGCTACAGGAGACTTTCCCGAAGTACTAAACACAGCGCCAGCATATACACACTGTTAACTGAACGCTCTCGCACACAAGTTAGTACATACACTCTCTGACTTAATACACCCGACTAAACGAACACATGTACACATAAGTCTATACATACACTCTTTCACTAAGAAAACAAGAGCACGCTAATATACACACACCTTCATGCCTATTCCATTTACATACATGTAAACGCACACGACGCCAGCTGAAACAAACATGTGTACTGAATTTTTGTTTACACACGGAACAACTCGTTTTCCACTAGAATATTTTTGTGATTCTTTAAACTTTCGTAATCGATGAACTCTTTATAATTTGTTGTTTTGAGTTGCCAATAAAAAGTAATTATTTTGTATGGATAGACTTTGGCATTCTTTCATTTATATATAATATTCTATCCCAAAATCTTCACATAGAACGTTCTTGACACCTAGAACGTACTTGGTATCCTCTGAACTCTTATTCATTACAAACTCTTTATATTTCGTTGTCGATAAAAAAATTAATTAATTTTGTATGGATAGACTTTGTCATTCTTTCTTTTAATAGTTATTGCCCTCTACAGGCTGTTATCGAAATCGAACAGTTAACAGAAAACTGAAATTTATTATTTTTTTTATTAAGGAGTCACCGCTTATCAAGGCCCAAAAGTCACTCGAGGATAAGGGTTATTGAGTATCAGGTGGACGGTGAGACAACACTATGATGATTTGTAGTGATGGCCGAAGTTTGGCAGAATTTGATTATTTAAGAAGACGGCTTAACAAGAATGTGTTTGCATTGGACTTGAAAACGAGCATGTTGTAGTCAGCCGAGAAACAGCCCCGTGATAGTGTGTTCCACAGACGGGTACTTCTAGGAAAAAAACTTTGCTCATGGAAGTTTCGTTTAGTTTTAGGCACACACACACAGATAGAGAAATTATTGACAGTGGTTGTAGCTAGACGAGTTTTTGTTGTGAACGTTTTACAAGGAAGGGGGCCATAGATTGAAGTTCAGCAGTTTTTATAAGTGTAAAAAATGTCAAAAAATTTAATGACATCAGTCAAAATTTCCTCTGATTCCGTATGATGTCACCACAGTTAAATTAACCATTTCAATTATCGCTAACCGACAATGCAAGTGTGACGTTAGCTAAGTGATTAACGACGTGGACTGATGATATGGGTGTGCCAGGTTCGAATCCAGTTCGTTCTACAGAAACACTCTCATTAAAACCCACACCTGACCTTGTGTCTAACCTTCTGGAGGGGAAGTAAATAAAATACCAAGATCAAGCACGACTTTCGCTTAGTATAATTTTATAAAGAATCAAACTGTGGGGTTATTTTATTTTTGTATTCGCGTTTTTTGGAATTATATCACGAGGTCTGCATTCATGCCGGACTCCCATTAACAACAAAGACGATGTATTACTTTATTTTGTGAATTAAAAAAATAATAAGATAAAAAATAGTAATATGAGGTGCAAAGCTTAGAAGCATGAGTTTACATATTTCCCATTACTTAGCAGGTAACGCCTCGAGCCTCAGCTAATATTCTTTTTTTTTTTTGTGTGTGTGTATTTATCTCCCTTCCACAGCGGTAAGATGTGACACGGAAAATGGGATTGAAAAGCCAGCGCAAATATCCAAAAACGATGAACACTAGATTTTAACTTCATACCCTATATAAAATTCTGTTTTTTTTAAATATATTTGAGGGGGGGGGGTATATTGAAGCGGTTAACTTCCAAAAGGAGAGTATATTTTGTTTTGTAATAAACAAATCATAAACTTAGTGTTAAATATTGTTTTATTTTTTAACTAATAATGGGTTTCTTAATAATAACGTTATTTCAGTACAGTCTTTAAACTGCAAAAGTACCGAGAAAAGATTAAGTATAACATAGAAGATAATACACTGAATAAAACATCGAAGAGTAAAAAATAAATGTTAATTCTATTTCAAAAAGTAACAAAATAAAGCTTTGGCCTACAAAAAATGCCTGGGCAGCCCCGTCGGCATTCCTCGGTATGGGCGCTCCAGGCGATTAGCAATAAACTAACCCCTTTTCATAGGGTGAGGATTTATTTAGGCTGATGGATTCCTCGGAAACATTCATTTCTATATTAAATAAAAATTACATCACTCAGAATGCATCACACCTTAGGCATAACGCCTGTTGTGGAAGGGGGAAAGGTAGGGGTCGGGGGGTCTTTGTGACATTTAAAGCCAGCGCCCGTCAGCATTCCCCGGTAGGGGCGCTTCAGGCAATAGCAATAAACTAACCCCTTCTCAAAAGGTGAGAAGGTAAAGCCTGGGAGGGTGGATCTCGCAGAACTCTGCAGGACAAACCCACAGACTGGCGGAATCAAGGGCCGAAGGTCAAGATGGTACCGGTCTATAGCAAAATGAAGTTTAATATTCAAGATATTCAATAAAGTTTATAATATAATATTTTTCTCAACGTTTTGACGATGGATGCGTTGGAGTAAACAACCTGAATTACTTGTGTTTATTTCCAACTCCTCTAGAAACTCATGTAAAAGTTATTTTGTTCCAAAATTGTTGTTAAATTATAGAATGATGTAATCTTGAATTTAATACTTATATATATATATATATATATATATATATATATATATGTCTGTTTATCTGTAGATAAACTTTCCCTATTCTGACACAAGTCTTTTCAGTCTTCAACAATTTAAGTTCATGATCAAATAATTTATCTTTTTATTTTCTTTATTTTAATGTTTCTCATAGAAATCTTTCCATCCGCACTTATTAAAATGTAATGAGGCCTAATTAAGTATCCAATCAATCCCCACTTTTCAATTTAATCTTTCTATAGTTTTTTCCCATTAGTGATAATTGAATTAATCTCTGTCTAAATCCTATTAGAAAGCTTTCATGTACCTAAATGGGCTACCCTGTTATAACCATCACCATCCGATCATTCTTCAGAGCATTTGAGGTCAGACAAGTCTAAGAGTTTGGCTCTTATTTCTCTCTTTCATGATGAGATTACCTCATGGTGATCGAAAAGTAGGATAGTAAATACAAATGATAACCTAGATGGTGATGAGATGTAGATCAGAGGTGTTGGTAGACATCGCGTTTGGAATGCGACTGCGATTGTTGTGATAATTTCAAGGTTGAGACAAAAAAAACTTTTTATTGCTTATATCTTGAGGTTACCAATTTGAGGAATGTCTAAAGAAAAATTGTTAGAATTACGTCACCGATCGAGCGAGAATCGAGTAAAACAACAGCGAGCGAGATTTACGATCAAAGTGAGCAGACGTTCCGCCTTCTGCTCCCTCCAGCGGGGGATGGTTAGCTGACTGTATCTGTGAAGCTGAATGTACCAAGAGGATGTCAGCATTCTACCACAATAAAGATTTAACCCATGAAAAACCTTTCTTGCTTCGATTCTAAATGTTATATGCAACAGCTTTCACATTGTCGGACCAGTAAAAAACGAGGCATAATGCGTCTGCGATTGTTATGATAATTTCAAGGTTGAGACGAACATTAAAATATAAACATTTTATTGCTTGCATTTTGATGTATTCCAACATTTAGATGTACAGCTTCCATTGATAAGTTTGATCTGCATCAACTCTTCTTCTGTAACAGAACTCAAGAGGTCGTCTCCATGTTGACCTCTATGTAATCAGTTACTTATAAAATTAATTTAACATCAATTGTTCAATCAATTCAAGTTAACTTAAAATCATACCTTGCTCTTTCCGGCGTTCATCATGCACAATATGCTGCTCCTCCAAGGAACGAAGATAATTCATTAGCTGCAATCAAAGCCATCTCATGCTTATCACATTAATTATCCATTTAATTGATTAATCATATCTTAATGAATAGGAATGATTTATTCAATTTGTCACAACTTGATCGTCCAAAGTTACAAAGTGAAAGACAGGAGAAGAAGATATAGGAATAGATAAATCAACATAAATGTTCGTCCGGGTTCGAAGAGCCTTATTTCAATGGCTGATTTCTTACCCTTCGAAACAAACACACGACCATGTTGATTTTTCTTTGTGAGAAGTTGGATTTAGAATTCCCATACTATCATTGGATTGGAATGATAACTTGTGAGCGGTATCTTGAATGATTTAGTTCCGGCCGACGTGAAAGTGTATTATCGCACATTGTTCCGTTTTTTTTTTTTTAATGTATTTGGGACCGATTATTTGCTTGTTGGCTTGGTGGAAGAAATAATGCACGGGCTACTTTTCTAAGACTTTTTCTAGGACTTTCTTTTTTTATCGTTGTTCTTCCTTGTTTTTTAATTTTAACTTTTATTTTTATTTTTTTTCCTCTTCTCTTCTTAAGTGACCTCAACTATTGCAACGCCACATTGTGTATTGTCGGCAGTTGAAACCCGTATTCCAGACATTTAATTTCCCTGATGATCTGCCAAGCAAGTAACTGCTTGGTAGTGAAACACGTGTAGGAAAAAACATTTAATTTGAATAAATAATATTTGTAAGAAAAAATATCTTTAATGGTGATCATTGGTGTCCTGAAAGGAATGCTTTGGTAAGCCTTCATAAAATCACATATATATATATATATATATATATATATATATATATATATATATAAAATGAAAAAGGAAAAACCAAATTTTTTTTATATATTCGTCAACGTTTCGTCTTTATTTCAAAACTTTTTCAAGATGACTGATTTTGAATAAAACATCGAAGTCAATATTTGAAAATATGTAGTACTTCTTTATCGTATTTTCAAATATTGACTTCTATGTTTTTTTCTTAAAATCAGTCATCTTGAAAAAGTTTTGAAATAAAAATGAAACGTTGATGAATATATAAACAATTTTCAGTTTTTCATTTTTCATCACGTTGGAATATTATTATTGCCATAATTATCATATATATATATATATATATATATGTACAGGGTAATATCCTAAACTAATGAACAGATCAAGATCAATCATTATGAATTTTGGAATATATATATTCTCAGCAAAAGGGTAAGTAACATGGCCACATGATTCTTTTGTAAGCTTTACCATTTAGGGGGTGTGCCCATCAGAACTTATACCCACCCAAACAAAACGTTCTTAAATAAAGTAGATAAAAAAATTAATAGAGAAAAAAATTGCTCTACATCAAATTTTGAGTTATATTAAGTAATACATTTTTAAAAGGATCAGTGTGCACGCGTGAGCCTCAATAATATGTATGTGCTTGCTAAAATCCTAAATTATTGAACTTATCATTATGAATTATGGAATATGTATTCTAGGCAATAGTTTGTAATGCAAGCACATCATTTTTTTGTAAACTTTACCATTTAGGGGGTTGCTACCAAAAAGGTACCATGTCCCTTAAAGAAAGAAAACACATTACAATTTAAAACTAATGCTATATGTATTGTTTATACCCGTATTGGGACGGGTATTCTACAAGTTTTAACTAATATTTATACTAACTAAGGTGCATAAACAAAAGTGCGAGTCACCTTGCCAGACATACAGCATTAAATGACAACAGAAGATACATGTGAATACAGGATGGTTCCTTTCTAAACTGAACCTGTACGTCTCGGTCATGAAGGTGAAAAGCAACCAAATGAGATTAGCATTTTTCTCTTTTAGAATGCTATCTGTGGGGACAAATTTCCAGCTAGTAATTTGGCCGGGTCCACTATTGAACCAGAATCTCTATTTCTTGAGATGCAGATGGTTAAAAAAAATAGATGAATATTTTTATCTTGTAGACAGATTTTTTTTATTATTCCTGTGGCAGTGGAGACTTTTGGAGATATTGCCCTTTGTTTAATTGCTTTCCTGCAGATGATTGGCAAAATTGCATCTTTTTTAAATCATCATCATCATCATCATCATCATCATCATCATCATCATCGGTTTAACGTCCGTTTTACATGCTGGCATGTGTTGGATGGCTTTTAGAAATTGACTTCCAAACGTACCTATATCTAGGCAGGTCTTTATTTATCCCTCTTTCTCTTAAGTCGATGCTTAACGAAAATGCTATTTCAAACTTAAGTGTGACAGACCGATGAAAATGCTGTTTCAAACTTAAGTGTGACAGACCGATGAAAATGCTATTTCAAACTTAAGTGTGACAGACCGTTGAAAATGCTATTTCAAATTTAAGTGTGACAGACCGTTGAAAATGCTATTTCAAAATTAGCTTTTTCATCAGTCATGCCTATTCTAAACTGTACCAGTTTCGGTTGTCTGTGGCATATATAAACCATTATACACCCATGTTGTCGTCGGGGACCCAGTTCTTAATAGTCTGTGGATACAATCACTCGGACGCCGATGTTTATTAAAAGTTTATAAAAGATAGACAGATAATTGTCTTGCTGCACCTAGCTATATTGTGCGCCCCCCCCCCCCATTGGAGAAGGCGTCTTTTACATATCTACTGTGTTGAAGTGTTGCCAAAAAAGAGACAGAAATATCCCTGTCCCTGGAAATCATGTAAATTTGTCAAGTTTCGTTCTGGGGTCACCTCTGACTTCTAGATGTCGTCACTCAAACTTTTTCCATTAAAAAAACAGCTTTCATTATATGACAGACAGACGAAAATGATATTTTAAACTCAAGTTGCAGGACCTCTTATAGATATGCATGAACGATTCTACAATAAGATAGGATATAATTTAAAGATATAATTTTTATCTTTATTTTCTCACTTCACACCCCCCACACACACATATATATATATATATATATATATATATATATATATATATATATATAATCAAAAAGAAATGTTCTTATTTACTTGTCTCTCCACGAGGGTAGAGTTAGACACAAGGTCGGTTTTTAATGTGGGGAAAATCCAGTTCATAAAAAGAGGCACTGAATTGGAACAAAAATGAAAATTGCCTCAGTCTAGAAGTATTTCTCAATCACTAACCGATGACAGAAAAGATATAGTGTAGTATAAGAACAGATACTACACTTTGCTTCTAACCAAAAGAAATGTTTATTTCGAGAATAATTTGATTCGGTAAATTGAAATGTTTAAAGGAAAATCTTCTTTCTTTTTTTTTATCAAACTGAATAATTGCTATTTTCGAATTCCTATGTCCATAGCTGGAACCATTTTACATGAGTCTCGTCCAACCACCAAATTCTGCCGCAAGACAAATCAAAATAGAAAAACTAGAGTTACTTCTTCTTCTTCTTTTACTTCTTCTTCTTTTACTTCTTCTTCTTTTACTTCTTCTTTTACTTCTTCTTCTTCTTCTTTTACTTTCTCCATTTCTAGTTTTTGTGTTTACCGATGTTGTTGGCACTGATAAAGTGGTATTTTATTTCATTAAGTTTTCATGTTAAATGTGCTTACAAGAATAGCACCAAAATCACAGTAAAATTTTGCACAAAGTCTTATCCCAAGCTCTTGCAAACATACTCGCCCACACATTTGTAAAAGATCAAGGCCCATTGGACATAATAGTAAGAGTGTTTGCTAATGAGCCGGGAGACCACGGTTCAATCCTCGGTCGAGTTATACAAAAGACTTTAAAAAATGGTACTTGATGCCTCCTTGCTGAATATACACTCAGCGTTATAAGGTGAAGAGGAAGTGGAGCAATTCTTAGAAAGGAGTGGTGCCCTCTACACCTCAATGTAGTAGCTAATAAAAAGGGAGCCTCTAGGTCTCCCTTGACTATCGGCAAACATTTTACTGTTGTTGTTTTTTTTAGGCTATTCAAAACGGCGCAAAATCAAACCAAATTGTCCAGGGTTGAAGAGAAGTTTATCATGAAAACTTTGGTGGCTGAAGCGTGCAAATCATGTGACATTTGCAAAAGAATATGTGATGCATACGGAGAATTATGTTTTAGTGAATCAACGGATCAGCTGAAAGTGCGTGAAAATTTATTATTTGCAGATTGTTCCAGATTTATTGTTATACTATTTCAATTTTCATGCAAATGAACAAAAAAGTGATGAAAGACTTTTATGAAAATTAAAATATCTCCGATTTTGTTGAAATTTTAATAATAGGTATTAAACATCAATTGATAAATTTTCCCTAAATTTAAAGTTATGGGGTGTAATATGGGCACATCCTCTCATTTTAAAATTAAAATATGTTTGATACATGTTAAATTTGATCTGTAGTCATTAGACACCAATTATGTAAGATTCCCTGAATTTCAATTTTTTTCTTTAGACCCCTAAAGCTTAAGCCTTAAATTTGAGCCATTTTCTAGAATAAAAAAACATGTAATCGATTTTGATCAAAATTGAAAGAAGAATTCTATACATAAGGTTTAGTATCATTATACTTTGATTTTTATCTTCACAAGATGACAAGAAAGTGATGCAAAACTGTTCTGTTTCGAAAGTTACCCGTCCTGGGGCAGGTATTCTTCTGTAACGTTTAAGCTGTCTACTTGTATGTTAAACTTTGGGTGTTCGATATTCTCACCCAGTTCATACAGTCAACACCTACACACACAAACCAACCGTCTAGTGTCATTATAATTGTTGCTGTTGTTGTCGATCCTCGCTACAACGGTGTGTCCTGCTATCCTGCTGCTGGAACATGTCAGTCGTCCGCTGCCCCCATACTCGCATAGTGCGCATCACCAGTATCATCATGGTTGTATTGGGCTGTAACAAAGATTCTCATACGCAGCGAAAGATAAGGCAGACTCTCTCTTTTAAATTTGATTACTTTTATTTAGGCGTCAATTTTCTGTCGCTCTTAGAAATGTTTTACTAACGAAGAGAGAGATCAATTTACCACTTTTATCGTAGTTTATTCCTAGCTATCTATGGTCCATTAAGTCCTTAGCCATTCGAGGAGGAGGGAAGGAAGGAATTTCATCACGCCGCTATTCTTTTAGGGAAATAAATTCCCCTTTTCATTTACGGACTACATGGAGAAATACGTCTGTTCAGCTTCCTTCCAAAAACCAGACTCGCAAAACTAAGTTTCCCACACAAGAACCCGTGACGTCAGAGAACCCTTATGCGCAGGTGCATTTTGACCCTTGACCTGAGGTCTCGTCAAATGTGGTAGTTCTGTCAACGTTGTGAGCTCCGACTGTGAGAACAAGCTTTATTTTGTACTTGATTGTACGAGTCCACCCACACTAAATCACGTAAGCCAAACCAAACGATCCCCCACACATACGTCCACTCAACATGCGTCCGGCATCACAGGGCCATTATCCAACACTTCTAGTTATAAATTGTTTACAGGAGATCATCTTCTAAAGTTGTCTTTAACCATACAAGTCTTCATACTGCTGCAAGAACCATAAAAAACTATCAGTCAGTTTGATTGAGAGCAACTGGCAGGTGCTTCTTACAGTCTAGATCTGTCGTCCTCTTATTTCTACTTGTTTGGCTCATCCTCAAAGATTTATTTATTACTTTTGTTCACCCCAAACAAGACGTAGTGCCACTGAGAAATATGGGGCTACTAGAATTAGGGACCAGATTTATAGGGAGCATCAAAAGTGGGGAGTTGTGTAGCAAGATATTTGTTTACATACATTACATTTAAATTTCTGCATGTTGGTAGAGTCGGTGGGAGCACGGAGGGAATTCCAAAGGTAATCAGTCTGAGGAAAAAAGCTATTAAGGTAGAAAGTTTTCCGGCATCTGGGGACCTCTACAGTGAAGGGGTGGGATTTTGCTGTTAGTCGATGTTGGTTGGGAATATCTAAGTTGAAGGGATACAATTGCAGTAAGTTGACCCCTCCTACTTGATTTCTTGGGTAGAACTGTAGTGTAGCCCATGCTAATTAAAAGGTTTTAAAACTTGAATGACTGTCCGTAGTTTGTTGATCTGTTCTGGTTGTGTCTTGATGTATTATCTTTTATTTTTATACTAAAGGCTCACCACTTACCAAGTCCAAAAAGCCACTGGAGGATAAGGGTTAGTGAGATTTGCAGTTGGATGATGAAACAGTACTATGAAAGGATTGAGAACTATGATTTATTCACAAGATGACTCGACAGATATTTGTTGACATTTGACTTGAAAACGCCTATCTTGTAGTCTGTAGTTAAACATTCCCGAGGTCGCGTGTTCCACAGGTGGGAATTTCTTGGGAAAAAACTCTGTTTATGGAAGTTCTATTTGAGTTTAGGTGCACAGAGGAAGAAAAGAGAGTTCTTTGCAGTGTTGGTAGCAAGACAAATTTTTGCTGAGAACGTCTTACAGCAAGAGGGGGGGGGCAGAGCTTGAAACTTAGTCGAGCACCAACCATGAAAATACCGATAGAATAGCGAAAAGACTAGCAACGTTTCTTCTATGAGGAAGAGGCTGCAGGGAAAAGAAGAGCTGATTTCCCACTAGATTGCAAAGTCGATTTTGTATTCTGTCGAGGGAAAAAAAAGAGTGCTCTGAGCACCCTACCCCCAATTGACTGTTAAGAATTTCTGGTTAGTCATTCTTAGTATACACAAGAGACCATAATGAAGAAAACACATACAATTTTTGTTGTAAAAAAAGAGGGTTCCCTTCATGTGTATTCATGCGAACACACAAACACCAGCTTTGATTGTCACTCGACTATCTGTGCTAAGATTTGTGTATAGGTGCGCAAGTAGCACACGAACTGCTGTCTGTACCTGGCTTAACATAAGCTCGTCCAGTTTTCTTCTCTCTTGCTCTGTCATTCCGCATTCTCTCTGTCTATTCTCTCGTTTCTATGTCTATCTATTTAACTATATCGTTTTACATCACTAAAATGAACCCGTTCTGCTCAATACACCTTTCATATTGTGAAGAAATTAACCTACAAACGTTCTGCAACATTTTCCTAACTTATTCTACAGGTATTCGCTCAGGTTTCATTTTATGAACATTATAAAATTACCCAAGTGGGCATTACCTTTATTAAAACTAAATGTTCTATGTTTTTGTTTATTTTACTTTAAGTATTTTTTAATGTGTATTCTTACTCTTCTGCTCTTCTATCAATCTTGTTTGCAAGTCAAAATCAGTAAATTGAACGAGTTATAACGATTCAAAGGTTGTATATTTATTTTGAGACACCTTTTTTTTCATTTTACTTCAGTGTAAGTTCTCAGAAATTAAGAGACCTCTTTCTGGGGCTAAGGCTTGATCTCTATATGAGATACGTAGATATCCGAGTGTTCCATTAAAATTCTCCTTTACCTGCCAAACGTTGAGTGAGTAAAGTTAGTAAAGAAGTTAATAATATTAATTTTCCCCTCCCCAATTGACGAGGTAATTATGTTATTGTATATATTTCTTGTGATCTCTTGGTCTTAGCGGATTCCAGGACAAGAATTCATCTAGTCTGGGGTAGTATCCAGCTTAGTGCTGTTACTAGAGGCAACATCACTTGAAGAAGGTGCACCATTTCTCGTATAAGCCAGTGTAGGGTAGCCATACCAAGGGCGTCTTATTTGTGCTTCGAATACTATGTTATCGTGAATATTTGGTCAGGGTTTACTTGTAGAGGAAAGTATCCTCATGCCAGGTTGTCCTGACAAACCCTTGTACAGAGAGACCTTCGACACTCGAAGACAGTGTCTAGTAGGCATTCAAATTCTCCCTTTTTTTTCATTTTACTTCAGTCAAAGTTCTCAGAAATCAAGGAGCCCCTTCCTGGGGATAGCACTTGATCTCTATATGAGATAAACAGATATTCGAATATCCCATTAAAGTTCTCTTTTACCTGTCAAACCTTGGATTAGTAAAGAAGTTAAGAACATTAATTTTCCTCTCCCCAATTGACCAATTAATTACGTTATAGTATATATTTCTTGTCGTCTCTTGGTCTTACCGAATTCCAGGACAAGCATCTATCTAATCTGGTGAAGTATCCCACTAAGTGCTGTTACTTGAGGTAACATTACTTGGAGAAGATGCACCATTCCACGTATGAGCCAGTGTATAGCCGTGTCGATGGGATCTTATTTCGGCTTTGAATGCTATGTTGTTTTGCATATTTGGTCAGGGTTTCCTTGTAGGATGAAGTATCCTCATGTCAGGTGGTTCATACAAACCCTTGCACAGAGAGACCGAAGACATGCGAGGATCGTCTAGTAGGTAATTGAAACTTCCTTAGGTAATTCCTGTATGTATGTGTATATAAGGTTTTCCATATTGTGTAAAATAGTGACTTGTGTTTAACTAATTGTATGCTATGAATCGTTGACAATAGGTATTGTATTCTGTCATTAAATCACATAAAAGGAGTTGATAAGTCATCATCATATTCGGGTTAACGTCCGTTTTACATGCTGGCATATGTTGAACGTCTTTTAGAAAACTGACTTCGAAATTTTATCCTGGTAAGGTTTCTTTGGAAAGTATTTCCTTAATTAAGGTAATGTCGTAAAACAAACCCAATCAAACATTTATTTTTACTCCCAACAGCTTTTAAATGTCAAGTATCAGTTTCAAACTAAAGTTCTGTCCAGGTTTTTAAGATCAATAAAACAAACACAATACAAAAGGTATTTAATCAATCATGTAGTCACCATTCTTCTCTATCTCTATATTTATAAAGTTAGGTATATGTATTTATATATATATATATATATATATATATATATATATATATATATATATATATATATATAGTATGGTAGATTTTTTTATATATATATATATATATAGTATGGTAGATTTTTATATAAATATATATATATATATATATATATATATAGTATGGTAGATTTTTATATATATATATATATATATATATAGTATGGTAGATTTTTATATATATATATATATATAGTATGGTAGATTTTTATATATATATATATATATAGTATGTGAGATTTATATATATATATATAGTATGGTAGATTTTATATATATAGTATGGTAGATTTTATATATACATATATATATATATATATATATATATAGTATGGAAGATTTTATATATACATATATATATAGTATGGTAGATTTTATATATATATATATATATATATGTACAGAATAATCTCCTAAACTAAATAACAGATCATTATGAATTTTGGAATATATATTCTAAAAAATACAGTGAGTAACATGTGCACATTATTTTTGTTTGTGAATGTTAACATTTAGGGGTACATATGTATAAAGGTTTCATTTTTTGTTTTTGTATTTGTTTCATGAACTGATCATTATGAATTTTGGAATATTATATATTCTCGGTAACCCGGTGAATAACATGGGCACATTATTATTTTTTTTTTTGTAAACTTTACCATTTAGGGGGTGCACCCGAACAAAAAGAACTTTTTAAATTAGTTATATACAAAATATTTAGAGAAAAAATTGCTCTACATCAAATTTTGAGTTATATTAAGTGATACATTTTTAAAAGGATCAGTGAGTGTCAATAAGATGTATGTACTTAGTAAACTATTGAACTTATCATTATGGAATATATATTCTAGGCAACAGGGTGAGTAACATGGGAACATTATTTCTTTTTTTTTTGTAAACTTTACCATTTAGGGGCAGGGGGACCATCAAAACTGTACTATACCCTAAAGAAAGAAAACAACATTAAAATTTAAAGCTAATGCTATATTTATTGTTTATACCCGTCCTGGGACTGATATTTTTCTAGTTCTCTATAAATTTGTGCTTAGTTCTCAAACTGTATCAGTCGGGATTTTATTCAACCGTTGCTTCCGATGGATCTGAATTCACCTTTCTCGGATGCCTTACCCTTGATCCATCCTGCAGGCTGTAGTCCCTGTTTCTGAATCGTGAAAACTATTCCCTTCATGTTCTTTCAGCCGCTACGCTATCATCATGAGTTTTTGGAGGTGATTTTGCTACTTCCCTTCCACTTCCGTTTTAGAAATTCATAAAGAACAAAATAACGAATGAAATATATTATTGATTTCGGCGTACTTAAATATAATTAGACATGTTTAAATCTGTAGCAGTTACGATCTATTTTTTGCACTTGCATGTTCTCACTCGCGGAGTGATTAATAAGTGCTTCAGTGAGAACACACACTTGCATGTTCTCACTCGTGAAGTGATATATATATGTTGTTCAGCCAAAATACTTTTGTGCGTAATAGCACTTCTGCCTAACCTTTTCACACCGTTTACATACAGTCATACTTTGAACGCCATATGGACAAGATGTTATATCCTTGTTCGCCTCTCGCCGGGACTTGGCCGAAAGGCAAGGTAAAAAACCTGAACACAATCTTACTTCTATAGTACATGCATGTCTCCTTAATCAATTTGTCTTATATTCTATAGACTCAACCTATTTTGTATTCCTGTTTTCATAACTCTTTCCGGACCATGTTTTATGTTGACGAAACTGTTGAATAAAATTGATTTAACTTGTAGAGAAGAAGTTTGTCCTTTTAACCGACAAGTTTATGACCCTTTTCTTCGTTTCAAACAAGTAAGATGGATACGGATGCTGCGACCCTACAACAAAATCTAAGTACATATGGGCTTTCGTTCCAATCTGATAACATTCTTTTTATCAATGGAAATTTCTAAATCCATAAAAAGTTTCAGTAAACATTGGTAGGTATATACTAAAAAAAGTATACTCTCTAACGAACACGTACATAATTAAAAAGTAAATGTAGTTATGTTGGGATTCTCTTTAATAGCAAAAACTAATTACATGTGTGCTAATCTTTAAAACTTCTAATCAGAAGTTTGCTGTTATTCATACAATTACATGTTTACATCTTTATAACCTAACAGCAGAAACTTTTCATCCCTTATGCATAACTCTGCTCAGGCATGACCCATTCTTGAGTACAAAATCCTTATCTACGAAAAGATATTGTACACCTGGAGCGTGTCCAACGGTTGGCAACCAGGATGGTGACAGGACTCTCCATGCTCACCTACAAAGAGCGTCTCCAAAGACTAAATCTATTCTCACTTGAGCAGCGAAGGATACGAGGAGACTTGATTCTGGTGTACAATATCATCAACAGGAATGTAAATCTACCTTTAGAGGAGTTTTTCACCCCAGCGCCAAGTCGTGGTCTCTGTGGGCACCCACAAAAGATGTACCACCGTCGCAGCATTCTCTGTCCGTGTTTCTGCTCAGTGGAACAACCTGCCAGAGGAGGTCATAACGATAACTACCATATCCATGTTTAAGGCGACCTTGGACAAACATTCAGAGTGTATGTGGATTTAAATAGCTTCTATCTGTCTCAATAAAAGACCCTAAAATAAAAATATATTTGAAAAAAAATATAAAAGTACAGAAGTTATATAGAAATTCATAATAGCGTTGGATAACAGACATATTTACTTTATATAAGGTGACTCCCCTCTCCAAAAAAAAAAAGAAAATATGCCACCCATGGAATCGTTAATGAAATTTACAATCCTTTCTGCAATCCAACCATATCTGCTGCAAATAAACTTCAGTCTATGTCTGACTTGTTCACCAAGTTTCAGTTATGAATGTGCAGCAGTCTTTCTGTTATTGTTGTTCAATGATATGCAGCAACGCTATAGTTATCAGATCTGTATTAGGTGTGATCCCGAATGGTCTCTACATTCACCGGACTTAACCCCCTTCCCTCTCCCACCAGTATTTTTATCTGTAAGTTTATCTCAAAGATGTGTAGCAAAACAATCCTAAAACTCTTCCTGTAGTGAAGAGGGCTATAGCAGCCCAAATCAGGTCAGTGTCAAAAAAGAAGTATGTCCGAGTTATATAGAATTTTGCACGTCGTATCAAAGGTGTGCTTATCGAAGACTGTTGGATATTCATGACTGACACTTGATGGACAAGGCAGGCATGGACTGAAGTTTATCTGTACTAAATATGGTTGGAGTGCACAAAAGGATTGTGAATTTAATAAGCGATTTTATAGAGCGCATTTTCTTTTGACGGTCACAATGTACTATTTACAAATTTCAGCCTGTTGTCTATATCTCTGTTGTCAAATACACGATGTTTCGACCAGCGTGCTCTAATTGTAATCATACAAATACAACACCTCTATTATTAATGCAATTAAGGATGAGCTGAGATTTTCCGTTTACTCCAATAGCGAGCATCATTCATATAAATATCACTGAGCCTTCTATTGCATGCACACTCGGATTATAAACTAATCTCCTTAACTGTTTGCTGATAATCCAGAGCTGAGGTGCAAATAACTCGTATCAGCCAGAACAACGACAGGCGAGATTTGCATTTGAGACGAATACAAAGTTCAAGTTCAGGGTTTCGTAAAGTCATAACAGCACACGAAACGTATGAGTTAAGTTTATTTTTTGTGATTAATGTTAACACATTGTTCTTAATCTATATTAAAATAGCCATGGGATGTATTGCGCATGCATCCAAGTAAAACGTCTTCTCTCAATGGATGTTGATCGTAATTGATGAACGGCAATTGATAGCTAATCATGATCTTATTGTACCTTTTTAGTTTTCCTTGATTATTGAGATCACATAGCTTGTGTTTAGTTTATCTATTACAATAGAAACTTTCAAAATAATTAATTGTATTTCTAATTATGATGGACATGTTTTAGCATTTCTTCAATATCTAGAAGGTTATTGTGAAGGCAGATTTTTAAAAAAATAGATCTATTAACCAATCGAATCTTTTTGCTAAAAGATTAATAAACTTTGGGAACAAATTGCCAGATCAGATTAAGAACAGCAATAGTAATAGCATAGAATAGTTCAAAGGTAGGATTAGATTAATTCAGAAATAATGGTTAAAAAAGAATTAAAAGAGCAATTTTGGGAACTATCGGATGGAATATTTTATAGAATTTGACCTGTATGTTGATGTATTAATAGTATAAATGTTCAAAGAAAACATGGATATTTGGTATCAACATTTAAAATTTTCACATATATATAGGGTGATTGTTGAATTCCGTTTTTCGAACTGTCTTCATTTCGTGAGTTGCCGAAGACTTGAGATGGATTGTATGGCTCTTTTCTACCCAGTAAAGGGCTATTCATGTCAATGAAACCATGGTACGTCTCTGAAATATGTAACGTATAGTTTTCAAATAAATAATTTGTATTTTAGCTCTCACATTCTTATGATCGAGCACTTTATTGATTTATTTTCAACATACCCTGGCGCACTATATATATATATATATATATATATATATATATATATATATATATATATATAATTATAAATATATTTGTTATCTACATACGTATACGTTTCATCCTTATGGGAATCGTCAGTGTAGAAAATAATTATTTGCACCAGTTGCCGGGCTCGAACCTCAGAACCCAAATTATATTACAAACTCAAATTCCAATGTCTTTGCCAATAACTCGGTAAATCAGTGAGAGATTAGTCCTACTTAAAGGCAGCTGACGTAAACAGTTCAACTTTTGAAAGGAATATTGCACTGAAGCCATGATGACAGCTGTGTTAATACTACTCGCTCAGCCTATATTTTGGGACGACAAATAATTTATTATAAATATTTGTTTTTTATCTACATACGTATACGCTTCATTCTTACGGATATATATATATAATATTTGTTTATTATCTATGTACGTATACGTTCCGTCCTTTTTAATCGGGACTCGTCAGCATAGAGATATAACTATTCACTACTAGTCGCACGATTCGAAACCCCGGGCTCCAAGTATTTTACAACGCAAATCCCGACATCTAGAACCACACGGCCACTGCTGAATAGCTAAATAAACAATGATAATTTTAACACTTATTCAGCGGCTTTGACGTCAATAGAGTGTTCTACTTAATGAGAAGAACGATGCATATATAGCTAGCGACGTCATACTGTGTTAATACTACACTTACTGTGCCCATCTAGAGGGTTTTGCTAGGTGCTACAAATAATAAATATTTGTTTTAAACTGGCATTTCCCGGGAAGTTGCTTTTATTATTATATTTGTTTTTACCCATTAAATCCCATCCACACGAAACATTGAAATTTAAATCCTATAAAAACTTTAGAATTTGTTTTTCCTTCTATTAACGATGAAATATATATGATATGCAATAATATTCCGTTCAAACAACTGTTGTTTTTTCTATCTTTTTTTAAATCACATTTTTGTGAAGTTTAATTTAATTACTTATGGTATCTTTTGGTCATTACATTAATTGAATAAACTTGTTTAAAATTATAACATATTTTAAAGGTTAATTTTAAAAGTTATGTGAATTAGCACAGATAAACGATATGTTGTCTGACGATTTTATTATATATACAGGGGTTGGACAAAATAATGGAAACACCTTGAAACCCTCCAATAAAATTCAGCCTTGCGAAGCTCTCAGCAAACAGTTTTTGTTGAAACTGGATTATCCAGATGATTGTTAAGCTCTGCTGTGTTGTTGTGCTCTTTCTTCACAATCCTTACAAGGTCTCTACGATCTCTTTCAAACAGCCTCGGTTTTCTTACAGAGTTCTCTTTAGAGGAAGATGTTTTTCCTTCTTTTTCATAGGTTGTCATAGGTTTTTCGAGATAGTTCCTCTCGATACGGCCACGATCTCAGCCACTGTCGTTACAGTAGCACCTGCCATACAGACACCAACAATCTGCCCTCTTCGGAAATCTGATATATCTGTTATTTAATTTTTTTCTTATTAATATGCACTATCTGAAATTAAAAATAAATTTAACCAATTAATTCAGGACAACAATAACCATATATACAACTTTTAAAAAAAATTTATAGGTGTTTTAAAATTGATACAAAATGCACACGGTGTTTCCATTATTTTGTCCAATCCTTATATATATATATATATATATATATATATATATATATATTGCCAGTACATGAGTTCTCTTTTCGCATTTACTTTCATCGAAGTAAAATTAGAAGACCATTTTTGACACTAGTCATCTCACACATCTGAACTTCTCTTGCCAATCCCTGATTCTAGCCTCTTTCTCCATACATCTGGCATTCATAAATACTGTTGTTTCTCCCTCCGAGTCTCCCTCCATATTCACTTAAGCCTCCCTCTCTTCCTCAACACTCTCCCTCCACTATGACCCTTCCTATATTACTCAAACAATATCTCCATGTAAAAATGTGATCAAAATTTTGGTCTTGCACCAAAAAGGATAAAATAAATATGAGTTATCCCAAAATGTTTTAAATTTGATTTGATTCATTTTATTTCAACATTTTCTTTAATTTTATTCATACTTTTCAAAGTCAGACTAAATGAGGATTTAAGCTGCAAAATCCAGCTTTAATTTTGACTAGCCAATTTTCATTTGTTATTGTTGTACCTTCTTATTAGCAATATAATAACGTATTTAGCTATAATTTATTTTAAAAATTACTTAGTGTGGTTCAGACGAATGCTGATATATAAATATTTTTCAATAATCACTTAAAAATTAAAATCAGCAAGGGGATAACTCATTTTAAATTGCAGAATATGATAGGAATTACCTACCTTAAGTTTAAAAATGTGTAAACAAATAAAAATTAAAAACTGAATGATTTCACTGCATCCCGGTCAATACCGGAAAGGGACACTTAGTGTATATATACAGTTAGAATTGAAATTTAGTTTATATATACAGTTAGAATTTATATATACTGTTAGAATTGAAATTTAATTTATATATACAGTTAGAATTGAAATTTTGTTTATATATACAGTTAGAATTGAAATTTAATTAATATATACAGTTAGAATTAAAATTTAATGTATATATACAGTTAGAATTGAAATTTAATTTATATATACAGTTAGAATTGAAATTTAGTTTATATATACAGTTAGAATTGAAATTTAGTTTATATATACAGTTAGAATATAAATGTAGTTTATATATACAGTTAGAATTGAAATGTAGTTTATATATACAGTTAGAATTGAAATCTAGTTTATATATCCAGTTAGAATTGAAATTTGGTTTATATATACAGTTAGAATTGAAATGTAGTTTATATATACAGTTAGAATTGAAATGTAGTTTATATATACAGTTAGAATTGAAATAACTCAAATCACAATGTCTGAAAATCCTATGTTGCAAATGAAATTAATTACTATGTCCGACTGACTTAGTGTTTGGACTAATTTCAATTCTAACTTTATTTTTTCTCTTTACCTACATTGAGCTCGTTAATAGAAGGTATTCTTGACAGGGACAATAGTATAGTAGATGATATATATACATATGTATGTTTTTCTTTTCTATGTTAATTTTTTTTATTTTGTTAAGAAGGTTGCCTGAGTTTTTGATGTGGGAGGGACTGATGGTGCCCATTAGTGGGTGAGAATGTTGGCTATGGCACGTGCGATTTTGTGTGTGGTACTGCATATGTTTGATACTATGGGGCGCATGGGGATGTCCGGTTTGTGGGTTTTGGGGAGCCCGTATAGTGTAGGAATAATAGGGTGATACTCAATATATGATATCCATTTTTTATTTTTCTTAATTAGGTGTTTGAAAGATTTGTTGAAATGTTCTATGTTTTTGTCTATAGTTTTTGGTCAGTTTTAGTGTATGTGTTTTCGTCGGATAATAAAGTAAATATTTTTTTAAGGTACGAGTTTTTGTTCATAATTACTATGCTCCCTCCCTTATCTGATGGTGATATGATTATGTTATTATTATTATTATTATTATTATTATTATTATTATTATTATTATTAGGTGTTTAAGAGTGTCTATGTATCTTTTAGGTAAAACAGGGTCATTTGGTAGAGTGGCTGTGGTTGAGATTATTCCTTGAATAAAGCCTTTAGTGAAGTCTGTGTCAGTATGTCTGTAATTGTTTAGAACTGTGTTGGTGGTGGTGTTAGAGTGTATTCCGGTATCAAATTTTAAGCCGAAACCGAGAGCTTCAGTTTCTATGTCTGAAAGTTTATAAGTGGTGAGGTTTTTTATGAGCTCCGGGCGTCTTAGGGTTTTCCATTTGCTGTCTAGGATTAGTCTGGTGAGTTTGTTCTTTAATTTCGCTGTATGTTGTGCATTGAATCTTTTGATAGATTTCGTGATGTTAGTGATTGTGTTGGCCATTATTGTGTTGTTATTTTTTAGGTTGATGGCCAATGTTCTGGCCTCGTAGAAAAGGTATGAGCTTTTGTGTTTCAGTAGGTTTGCAGATGATATTAGATATTTTTGGTCGTAGTCAGGAAAAATAGGGGTGTGAATGTTTTAAAAATGAAGCCAGGATTACTAATACTTCGATCAGGGGTGCGAATCGCCCGGTACGGTTACATAATTCCATACTGACGAGTGTAGAAAACACGAAACGGATATATATGTCTATGGATATTAAAAATATTTATTTATTAATAATTATTGTAGATGTCCTCTTTTTTCATTCGCTTCACGTGAGGTGGGATGAGAAAGGTGCTCAAAAGAAGATGTGTATGGTTAGGATGTAACTATGCATCTTTCGAAAGCTGGTCGTACATGTGTGCTTACAATACACGGGTCTCTCTCTTTCTCTCTCTCTCTCTCTCTCTCTCTCTCTCTCTCTCTCTCTCTCTCTGCGAACTAAACTATGAATTTGGCCTTCACCCGATATCGGCTGCTCTGCCTATATACATCGTATGATCGTTTTCATTTCTAATTTCTTCGTCTATGCATGTTTCAACCTCAGTCAATTTAATCATCCAAGCATTTTTTTTCAAACTTAGTCGATTCCTTTGTAAACATATTCCTCCTTCTCTTCACTTTCTTCCTTTTCTCTCTTCGTCCTTCTCCTCATCTGATCCGATGAAAGATTTCCTGGTTCAAATGTCAGATCAAAGGTCGATCTTTCGCTTCCTCTGACTGAATGCATAACGCTTTCTGCCTTCCAAAACACCACACCAGAAAGATCAATCAACCGTGAATTAATGTTTGCCGAATATTGCGTCACAGGATGAGTCTGCCCCCACTAACTTCGCTTTACGGTTTTCGTATTTTTCGTATTTTACATACTGTTTTAATCCCTCTTTCTCTAATTAGCATTCCTTTCATCTTTCTCTCAGTATCCGACTAGTGAGATGCGAACGTTCAATTCGCTAATTTTTCCGTATTACCATTGACCTTTTTCCTTTTTTTGTTTCAAGACAACAATTGAGGAAAAAACATTAATCATGCAGAAATGAAACAGATTTTGTGTACATGTATAAACTCAGAGAAAATGTTCGGCCAGAAACAGAATTGTAACAACTAAATAGCAATGAATAGAACTATTAAATTAATTATTTACTAGCTGTACCAGAGTTACTTCCCTTTTTTTCAAGGGGAAGTAACCCTATGCTGAAGAATACAGAGTTATGTCTCTTTATTTAAGATAGCGTCCATATGACTCGGTCAAAGTATTTTCTGGAAGGAATTAATCGAATTATATGTTATTGTTCGTAACAATATGCTACCACAATCCAGAAAAAGAACTGATGAACTAGAATCAAATATTGATTTTATAGGAAGAAAACTATCGATTAGAAAAAATCGAGAAAGCTACTTACTTAATTTTATGTATTAGTATTGTACCTGCAATAAATAGAACTATTAAATTATTATTTTACTATCTGGCGTTTTTTTTCTTGCGATTTGTTTTTCTTTCTTTTTTTAAACTATGCCGTTTTTCTTTACCAAAATACAAGTCAAGTAACTCTGTATTGACGAATACAGAGTAACGTCCCTTTTTTAAGATGGCGTCCATAATAATTCCGCCCTTCTTTAGGTGTATCTTTTCGAACGCAGGAACCTATATGGAATTCCGAACTAAACCATTTATTTATTTCACAGATGTAGATTGTTCCTGTTCCGTCAACCATAACCGAGTAAAAGTGTTAATTATTTTCATATTATTCTTATTTATTAAAATCAATGACGGTTCAATTCGAAATTAAATATAGATTTCCAAGTTTGAAAATACACACCTGAAGAGGATAGGGGTTACATCGTCCGAAACGTTGTGAAAACGACAACAAAAATGAGAATAATAGTCTAAATAATTCAAATAATATAAATGAAATTACTAGTTTTTTTTTAATTTTTAATTCCTTAAAATCTTGAATATTTTATTCACTTAACAATACTTTTTTTAAATAACATTAACTAAAATCGTTGAACAAAGGGGTTCTCTTCTGAAATAATCAATGAGGGGTGAGGACACGCGTTTCATGGAAAGAAATCATATGAGAATGATACGACGGATGTGTAATGTGAGTCTTAAATACAGACTTAGATCTGATGACCTCAGAGGACGATTAAATGTGGACAGTATAAGATGTATGTAGAAAAGGAGACTTCATTGGTATGGCCACATTCAAAGAATGGATAAGAGTGCTTACATTAGTAGATGTAGAACAGTTGTGGTAGCAGAGTCAGTTGGCAGAGAAAAGTCAAGGAAACTATGGGAGTAGTGATAAGGAGTGACTAGAGATAGAGGGATAAATAAAATCTTGGCCAGAGATAAGTTAGTTTTGAAGTAAATTTCTAAAAGCCGTCCAACACATGCCAACATGTAAAACAGATGACAATGGTGCTGATGAAGAATAAAAACACTCACTATCTAAATACCTATTATCAAAATACGTATTTTAAATGATTATATAAGCGCCGCAAGAGCTCAACTCTCAACCAGAACTGCAAAGAATTTTTCTTTCTTCCTCCGTGTGCCTATCATCAGACAGAATTTCCATGGAGAAAGTTTATTTCCCAAAACTTCCCATCCGTGGGATGCGTTACCACATGATTGCCTCACCGTGGGCCACAACATGGTCGTCTTCAAATCCACTGTTAACGACTACTTGTCATAAACCATCTTTATAAGTAATCAAATTCTGTACGCTCCACTCGTTATTTTCAATCCTCTCATAATATTCTTCATCATTCAAGTAAGCATTGATTTTTCAGGATCTTAGATTAAGAGAATAATTTTTTAAACAAAAAATTCACAGTTCAAAGTCAGATTTTGGAAATTTTTGAAATTCTTATGTGATGGATATGCCGCATTTTGTTGGAAATTTATAATCATGTTGTCCGAATGGAGGCATTTATTCCGAGTGATAATGGAGATGCAATATCGTCTATTAAATTTATGCCGATCAAGAAATTACTTAATTTGTTATATAAAGTGTGCATTTGGATGAGGGGGAGGCACACTGGTTGCCCCGAGACGAGTGCTCTTTTATCGTGAGTTTCGATGTGCCCTGAAGGTCCTCTTACGGGTGAAAGAAAGCATCTATGACACCAAGCTGATGTCCCGAAAGGCATTATATCGGGTTATGGTGGGGGGATCTGTTTAAGATAATAGGATTTAGGGGCTTGATTTGACGAGTGGTGAGCTACGCTCAACCTGACCATGGGCGCCTGGGTTAGGATGTTTCGATAACAACGAGGCATCTCTGGTTTAGCTGATGATAAGAAATGCTCCATATGTCCGTGTGCGTGTATCCAGCTAAAATTCAGAAACTACACAAGACCCTCTTTTTAAATATTCATTTTTTGGGGGATCAACTGGAACAGAATAAGTCAGGGGCGTCGATATTTCGAGCGATTTTTTAATGTTATTATTTAGTTATTTGTCAATGATTTTTTTTTTTCAGTTGCCAGAGAAAACGAGAGAGGGGACTATAGAGAAAAAGAGGGTGTGGGAGAGAAGAGAGAGAGAGAGAGAGAAAGAGAGAAAGAGAGGGGGAGGTAAAGTTTTAAAAAGAATCATGCTACACACACTTTTTAACTCTTCTATTTTGTTGTTCATGCAACGCCGGGTAACCATAGTAGTTTATTATATAAAGGGCATTGACTTTGTGTGTATACAACTAAATATCATGAACTACACAAGACACATCTATGAATCTTATATATTCTTTTTTCAGCATAGCCTTAGAAAGAATATGGGCACGTTTTTTTTTTTAATATTTATTCTTTGGAGGGGGGGGGGCACCAGAAACAAAATTGGTCAGAGGGGGTGGGGGGCGACATTTAGAGCAATTTTTTTCCCATTGACTATTGGTCTTAAACTTGAAATAAAATACACTTTCTTTGCCTTCGGATTAATATCAAAGTGTAGTATCTGTTCTGTCCTCTGTTGGAAATGGGGAAATACTTCTTGACTGGGAAGGGAGAGGGGAAATGGGGAAAGGGAGGGGAGAAAAGGAGGATGAGAAGAGAAGGGATTGAAAGAGAGATAGATAGAAATTTTCAAAAGATGTAACACAAACCTTTGCACCTTTCTATTTAGTTGTCCATGCTCCCGGGCAACACCGTGTATCGATGCTAGTCCTACATAAATGCAATTTGGTTAATGACATAATCGACCCATTATTTCCTAACAACCATCCAAATTGTTAATCTACTTCTTGTCCACCTCCTGACTCCCCAGAAGATGTGGAGATGGTACAATAGTTACCAGTGCAGACCGAGGCTTGGGTTCTGTCGGAGCAATTACATCATTTTAACTAACACACTTGTGAGAGATATTAATCTATTTCATTTCTCCCCTCCCCTCGCCTCGCCATGGGTTAAATAGTAAGATAGACGAGACTCCCAATCCTTGGTAAGGCAACTAGTTTTAGTTTAGCAGAAGGAAAACTCAAACAGGGTACTTGATGCCCCCTTGCTAAACACTCAAAATTATAAGGTGAGAATCAAGGTTAAGTGGAGCAATCAAAAAATAAGTGGCGTCCTCCCCTACATCTCGATTAGTAGCAGATGTAAAGTAAGCCTTAGGTTTTCCCTCGACTATAGTCAATCCATTTATGTTTAACCATTATGCCAAATTGGCTGGTTAGAGTGTTCGCTAATGGACCAGGAGATTATGGTTTAATCTTTTAAGCCATCGATTTTCCTTCATTTGAAGTCATTTTAGATTTTGATTTTTATTTGTTTGTACATTTTTAAACTGAAGGTAGAGAACTATTAGATTCTTCAATTTAAAATGAGTTGTTCTCTTTACTGATTTATATTTTTAGGTTACTATTTGAAAATGTTTCATACTAGCAGTCATCTGGGCCAGACTAAGTATTTTTAGTAAGTAAGTATTGTTACAAATGGGGGGGGGGGGTTGAACCAAAATTAGAGAAGTAGAATATATTTATAAACATTTTATTAAAGCAAGCAGAGCCCATTTTGTCCTATCTTCACAGCTGCCATGGGGGTCGAGCTGACATGAGCGAAAGAAAATGTATCTGAGATGTTGAACCAACGCCCCGACCGACCCCTTATTCGTACACTCACCAAAAAGGAATCTAGCGTCCAACCAGTATTAACCTGCCCGTCCCTGACCCGCACCTTACTGAACGTAGATGACCCCACATAAAAAGGGCTGAGTGCTGTAGCTTCCATGATTTGCTTGGGACATATTTTGTTCATGGACTTTGCTTGCTATTAGCTACGTTAGCCAGTACCACTTTTCCTTTAAAATAGTGCTTTGTTTTTCTTATTATTTTGTTTTACATACATTTATCCCTTCTCCCGTGATTATGTAAATAAATATTGTTTAAACCTTAACTTGGTGTTTGAGTCGTCTTTTACCTGCTCATTATTCTTCCTTGTTTTCTATGTGATGTCTTGAATTGGAGAATCCCCCCCCCCCGTATTCTGTTGTTAATATTGGAACCTGGGGACTTACGAGCCACTTCCAGACATTTTTACCTTTTTTGATATTTATCAATGTTCATGCGCTCGCCACTGTGGTCCCAACAAAGGCTGTGTGTGACAATATATATTGCCAATAACACGGTACAACAATAACAAATGAAAATGGGCTAGTCAGAAGCAAAGTTTTATATTAGTCAGCTTAAATGCTATTTGGGTCTCACAAGATAACTTTATAGATGAGAATAGGTCATAATTACTATTATTATCATTATAGTTGCACCCAAAGAAATTCTACAAATATAATAGGAAGCATACATAGTGAAAGGGGTTTCCTCCACTCTACCTATAATAAAGAGCAATGTGTATTGATTTGTATATATATATATATATATATATATATATATATATATATATATGTCTTAGAAGTTTTTCAACCTTTAAAACTATATGGAAGAGAAAAAGATAACACGTTTAGTCTAAAGACCTTCGTTAGAAAATTCCCTTGCTTGTAAGTCAATTAATCTCCTGCATTCACTGTGTTTGTTTGCTTCCAAGACTTTACGTTAGTCTTAATACTTTTGTAGGGATCATCAGTGGTTTACCATGAAAACTATTTCGGGGATTTAAAAACAAAACAGTATTCTTTCTCATGGCTCCCCAGCAGTGTTTATCAGACACCACCTCCCTTGAAAAACACGAATTCCTTCCGGATATCAGTTTTGTTTTTTGCTCCAGATTATTTTTTTTCCTAACCTATTTTGTTATTCAAAATATTCGTTTCACCTGTGTTGTTCGTCTTTCTTCAAGCAAAATGTAGTTGTTACTTACAAAACTACTGTATTTTATAGAATTCGGGCGAATCCATAATATTACTTATCACCCCCTTTTGGTTATTTTTAGTTTTATGTATTTATAT
Organism: Sepiola atlantica; assembly: GCA_963556195.1. Lineage (NCBI taxonomy): Eukaryota > Metazoa > Mollusca > Cephalopoda > Sepiida > Sepiolidae > Sepiola > Sepiola atlantica. Next base: position 131,144,061 of record OY744523.1, read on the forward strand.
TGCTATTTATATCATTTTAGTTTTATATTTAATTTAGTTTCATTTAAAAACATTTTAAAATTAAAAATATATTTAATATATATATATATATATCAGTTTTATTTTACATATACATAGCACTATATGTACTATTTACATGCGCTATACATTATACATATATATATGTATATATATATATATATATATATATATATATATATATCCGTTCGTCACACAAAAGTCAGCAAGTAAAAAAAACTCCCAGACGAATCCATTCTAAATATTTAGAGGAATTGAGAAAGCAAATAGCAAGTCAAATAACCGCTTGCCTTCAATCTATTTTCATAATGAGACGTTTTCTTACCTTTTTCTTTCTGCTGTCCATCCCGATTTATACGGTTTTTTTTCATTCCCTTTTTTTTTTACTTTTCAGTTTGTGGTGTTTTCTTTCTTTTTTATTTCTTTCTTCACTGATTCAGACGCTATTGTATATAAATATTAGTGCAAACACCGAAACATAATATTTTTCTGTTATTTTTGAAGGAAGGTGTACACTCGTTTATAGATTTCTGGAAATTCTCAATTGTTGTGAGATTTGCAGCAATCCTGCTAGATTTCTTCTAGAAGCTAATCACGATCATTAAGCGGGAGGCTCCGCTATTCATGAAGAATTGATTCCATTGTGGCCTGGATCCATGAACAATTAAGAGAAAAACGGAAGCGAGCGAGGCTAACAGCAACTTCAATCATTGCAGAATGAATGAAGGAATTCGTTCTTATGCAGAAAGGTCAAGGCTGTGAATTCTTCCATTTCCTCTTTTATCAGAAGCTGACATTTTTTTTAAAAGCGTAGAATAAAATTAATTTGTTGCTGTTATTAAAAACGTTCCCATAACTTCAAAGATTGATGCATTTAATTTGACAGATGTGATGCCTCTTTCATCCACCGCCTCTTCAAAATTTTTGTTCATTAAAGCAATTTTCAGTTTCGACACAATTCTAAAATTGGCTGAGGAAGCAATTCTAAAATGGTCATTGGTTAACCGAGACAAAAACTAAAATAATCATTGCTACACTGCTGAGTATATTTAATAGATTGGCGCCGCCAAGACTTTGCTAAAAATAGAAAAATAATTTCCATCGGTTTTAAATTTTAATGCATGAATTCTTGGAGCGTTCATCTTGGTGGCGTCTTAACTTTAATTTGGATGGAAATACAAAAGAAAAAAAACTAGTTTTATTTCTTCTTCTTTTAATAAAAAATATTCAAAACATATAACAAATATCTTTTTCAAGAACACAAGAATTAATTCTGAAAACAGATCCATTTCAATAACAAGCAAATGCGAACAATAGACAAAATGTTTCACATTTTTTAGATGAGGATTGTTAATTTGTATTATTCAGACTACTATTCTCATTTTGGTTCTTATTTTCACAATGTTTCGGGCTATGTAATCTCCGACCATTCGTCAGCTGCAGCTTTTCAAACTCTTCTACCCAGTCATGGCTGACGGAACAAGAACAGTCTATCCCCATGGATTAAATAAAAGGTTCAGTTTGAAATTCCGTATAGATTTCCAAGTTCAAAAAGAGATGCACCTGAAGAAAGTCGGAGGTTACATCGGCCAAAACGTTGTGAAAAGAACAACCAAGATGAGAATAGTAGTCCGAATAATACAAATAATAAAATCTATAAAAATATTGTCCCTATAGATATGAGCTTTCTTTTAAAGGCAGTGCATGATCAGCCTAATATATGCGATCGCAGACTATGGAATCGATTATCAGATCAGCTATGTTCAATTATGCACTGATACCGTATAATCCCATAATATCTGCCACAGCTATTGGTAAAATAGCGACTTGTGTTCAACTAATCTTATACAATTAATCGTTGACAATAGCTCCTCGGCCTTTTGGCTAGAAGCAAGATGTAGTATTCTGCAGATGGCCTTGTGCCTGATTTGTTTAAAATGTAAATTTATATTTTCTGCAAATAAATATTGCAAAGTGTATTATCTGTTCATCTTTTTCTGTCCCAGGTCAGTAAAGGAGAAATCATTCTAGACTGAGGCCTTTTTTATTTCTGTTCCCATCGAGTGTCCCTTTTTGAGGAGCTGGATTTTCCCCACAATTAAAATCCGACCTTTGAAGGTTGAATCTTCATTACAGGCGATGCTAAAAATATAATTAAGATTCACTTAAGACTTCTACCCACTATGGGCTGGCAGGACGAGAGCAATCTACCACCGTACATTAAATAAAGGGTTCAGTTCGAAATTCCGTACAGATTCCAGAGTTCGACAAGACGCACCTGAAAAGAGTTGGAGATTACATCGGCCGAAACGTTGTGGGAATAACCTCCAAGATGAGAACAGTAGTCTGATTAATCCAAATAATACAAAGATATCCGAGACCAAAAAGACGCACCTGAAGGATGTCGGAGGTTACATCAGCTGAAATGTTGTGAAAAGCACAGCCAAGATGAGATAGTAGTCCGAATAATACAAATAATAAAAATTACAAAAATATAGTCTTTATGGAAATCATTTTTCTTTATAGGGGAAATACATGATCAGCCCATCGGATACAATCACAGACTATGGAATCGGTTATCAAATCAGTTGTTAAATTCAGTTCAAAATTCTGTATAGGTTCCCAAGTTCGAGATAAAAGATTCCAAGTTTGAAAAGTTGTTTCTATGTCCTCCCTTCGTTTATTTAGTTTTGGTATTTAGAGCATCGGGTACTTTTTCACGCTTGCTATCCATGCAGTCCGGTCCAAAGAGTTGCATGCTATTATATCACTTCCTACACATGCAAACTATGTCTTCCTCGGTCTACCATGTTCTCTAGTGCCCGGAATATCCAAACACATTATGAAGTTGATTGAAGAGGTGGCACGCTGTACATGGCCAAGTATGTAGAACATCCGTAATCTCACCAAGTTTCTGATGAATACAATTGATGAGATCTTTTCTTCCCATTTGCACATCCACTTGGCCATGGCACGATCATTATACGAAAGTAATTGCAGATCAGAAGAATTTTGGGTCATAATTCACTTGCATGTAACATGGTAGAGCAAACACAGGTTGAAAAGATTTTGTCCCGAATCTTGAAGGAAATGTGCCTAAATGAAAGGATTGGCAGCATCTTTCTGAACCATCCCCATGCAATACAACAGTGAGCAGTCATAGCGTGTTTACAACCACTACCAAGTATTCAACATGTGGCAGAAAGAGACTCTGATATCAAGTAAGGTGCCATCTATATTCACTTGAGCTTCAGCTGGACTATTAATTATGTGGAACAAAGTGTACAAGCAATGATAAAGTGAAGAGCATCGTGTTCAAATTGGCCAAAAAACTTAGTCCAAAGATTTTTATGTTAAATTAATAAAGATAGACCTTTTTGTCAGCCTTCCTTGCAACCCCTTCTTTCCCTATTGGTCTCTTGAAATGCATACTTTTTTGCTAGCCTGTTATAAGTCCAGGGGATTGAACACTGGTGGTGGGCTTTCTTTCAGGCTTGGTTTGTCTTGCAGTGATTTACCTCTCTCTCCCTTTTTATTACCATGATTAGTTTTTACATCAAGTTGCTTCATGCCTTGTCTGAATTTGAGCTTAATTAGTTAATCTCAAATATCTGTAATCATGGTTTTGTTTGGTTTATACCTGGTATAGTATTCGCTCTGAGCAGGCTGAGTCAGCTTCCACCGAAAGAGAGAGTTTCTAGAGAATATCAAATCCACATGCGGGCCCCATCTGCATATATATCCCGAGCAGGGGAGATGACATACAGCGCCTAGTATCCCCAAATAGTCATCCATCTGGTACTGTCAAGGCTCAATGTCGCTTAATTTCAATGATTTGATTAGAACAGGAGTGTCAATGCGATTATGCCATACGGTTTTGCTGATGCCATATCAACACTGTTTACATTATTTAATTAAAAAACAATTGTTATTAGAAGCAATTAATGGAAACGATTCATTGAACACAAGCTGTTATTTAACCTATGGGTATTGCTATTCATACATTTTTCAATTTAAATTAATTCTCTGAGAATGCTGTATATTGCTAAATATGCTGTGTATTACATTAGCTGTGCAGACATGTAGAAAATAAAAGAAGGTAAAAAGCCTGTAGTGGAGAAAGACACTTCATTTGTTAATAGTTTGTCTACAACAAAAGAATTTAAGCTTAATTAGTTAATCTCAAATATTTGTAATCGGTTAGGTTTGGTTTGATTTATGACATATCAACACTCTTTATGTTATTTAATTAAAAAACAATATTTATCAAAACAGATTAATGGAAACAATTCATTGAATACAAGTTTTTATTTAACCCATGGGTATTGGTATTCATGCATTTTCTAATGGTACAAACAGTGTAATTAACTGCAATAGATCGGATGATATTTGAACATGGTTCAGCCAATTCCATAGTCTGTGCTGGTATCCATTACACCACTTGTGATCTATGTAGTCTGTTAATATATATCAATTTACTCGACGTACTCATGAGCCGTTGGGTCACAACCACTACCACTATTTATTCTTTTTTGATTTCATTCTGAAAATTCATAAACTGTAACATATTTTTAAGACATTCTTCTTGCATGACTCTTTACTTCTATATTATTATTATTATTATTATTATATAGAAGTATTATTATTCTTAATTATTCTTATATAGAAAAAAAGAGACTTATTATTTTGACATCTAATTTACATACCTATTTGTGGTGTGTACAGTCACACACATGTAAATTAGGTGACATTGAAAAAAGAGTCACTCTTTCTCTATTAGTTCTTAATCTCTCATTTAGAGAGTGGTTGAATCAACACAGAGTGAAAGGGGACGAGAGAAATACATAGATAGCTAAGAGAGATAAATGGGTAACTTGTTCAGTTAATTATAAATTACGACTAGTTAGAACAATTAAAATAGTATTTCTTTCAAACATAACTCAATCCCCAAATTAAGGCATATTTTAGTATGCATCTTGTGTTATTAAAGTATACAGGAAAAGAAATGCTGATCTATTTATGGAGATTTGGTATCTGTCTGTCTGAAACCGAAACAATCCATGTACTTCTATTATTAATGGAGATTTGGTAGCTGTCTGTCTGAAGCCGAAATTATACATCTATTGCTATTGCTAATGGAGATTTGGTATATGTCTGTCTAAAGCCTAAACTATACTATTCCAGACTGTTGTACCATCTTTCAATTCTCAAGTCAGGGATGTTAGTATCTGTTCTGTCACCCTCCCAGGCATTATCTCCTCGTTTTGAGGGAGGGGAGGCGGTGTAATATCTGTTCCGTTGTCATGAAACCATCCTCTCAGGCATTACCTCCTCTTTTTGGAAGTATTGTAGTATATGTTCGTTCGTCAAAATACTATTCTCCCAAGCATTACCTCCTCCTTTGGGGGTCAATGTATTATACGTTCGTTCATCATGATGCCATCCCCCCTAAGCTAGCAAAAATGTGTGACTAGAGGGAGCATATATTTGCTAGTTTAGTACAATAATAGAGTCTTTCTTCCTTTGATCTCAACATGCAACGGTCGAACATACAATCAACCACAATTGGCAGCATTCAATTATGCCATGTTAATATGGTTGCAGTTGCTGTTTTGCTTTTTTTCTATGCTCACACCCATGGCAACGATCCTGCTTCTTGCATCATATCATAGAATTGCTTTCAATGATTTGAGGAAATGTCACTTACCTTGAACCGGGTCTATCCACCCCCAATCTTCTACAATGTTCCTGTTTCATTGAAAATGATTTGCAGTACAAGTATGGTAAATATATGATCTCTCTATCTTTTTGACTCTCTATCCGCGGATGCTATTGAAACCAAAGCACTATACCAAGATTAAACGCTATCTCTATCTTTTTTGTCCAGAGATGCTATTGAAACCAAAGCCCTATACAAAGATTAAAGGCATCATTTCTCAAGTCTTTACATGGAATCTAATGGTGATATTCATTCTAGTATAAACTAGAGTGTTGGGAGGTGACCGTGGTGAAGTGGAATGACGATCCGAGTGTGCCAAAGTTTGGAACAAGTTTGTTCCTTAGCACCACTTTCACTTATTGATGTTGGCAACCTTCACATAGTCCCTCCTGTAAGTACCTGATTCTAGAAAGAATTGAGGAAACCAATGACAACAGCAGAATCAAGTCCATCAAAAATTTACTTTACCAAAGAGTGTTCCAGTAATAACTTTGTGTTCAACATTAATAATATAATGCAAGAAAAAAACAAAAACAATTTATATAGGTCATCCATAAAAAAACAGCATCCAGAGAAGCAGCCCCCACTGCTTAAAATACAGAAGCATTCTTCTCTTCCATATTCCTAGTGACCATGGTACTATCGTAACACTAATAATTAATGGTGGCCTAAGGGTTGAATATCGGGCTGCAGAGTCAAAGATGATTTTGCAACTAGGTTCGAACCATTTGACCGAGAGTAATTAGCATCTCCTACACTGAAGATTGCACAAGCATGAAACACTGGGGTATGTAGATTATAATAATAAATATTTATATAAAAATATTGGTATATATATATATATATATATATTAAATAGTATCTATAAAAAAATATACTTTTTCGACCATATGAAAATAATTTAAAAAACAATTATATGATTAAAATGTAACACTTATTTGATCCTGCGGGGTTTTCATCTTAAATTTATTTATACTGATTTTTGTTAAATAAATAATTTTAAAAATAGGTCAGACAGACGCTAACTATCAGCTTTCATGAATTAAATTAATTTTCTCAATGAAATTAAATATAAGGTGACCCCCCCCTCCCTAAAAAAATGCCACCCGTGGAATAGTTAATAAAATTCACAATTTTTTCTGCAATCCAATCATATTTAGTACACATAAACTAGTTTACGCCTGACTTGTCCGCCAAGTTTCAGTCATGAATGTCCTTGAGTTTTTATCTTATCACCATCGAGGGCGACCTGAAAGCTCCCTTTTTATTGGCTACGGCATCAAAATGTAGAGAAGGGGGCCACTACTTTTTATAGATTACTCCACTTACCCTTGATCTACACCTTATAGTGCTAAGAGTTTAACCAAAAGGCATCAAGTACTATTTTTAGCTTAGTTTTTGGTATGACACAATCAAGGATTGAACCAGAGTCTCCCAGCCTATTAGCAAACACTTTTACGATTAAGCCAAATGGGCACGTCAAAAGTAAATAAATTGACGGGAGTTGACTATTACACGAAGATTGCTCCATTTACTCTTTAATTCTCACTTTATAATCGTGAGTGTTTAGCAAGGAGGCATCAAATACCATTTTTTGAGTTTTGCGTATGATTCGACTGTAGATTGAAACCCAGTCACCCAGATCAAAATTTGTTCAAATTTTTAAAAAATCTATTTAATTGTGTATAATGTGAATGTGGTTTACATCTCATTAAAATCTGAGATAAAAACAAATTTAAGTGGGAGTCATGCTACCCCGGGGACATCTTGAAATAAAATAAAGAATAAAAATATGTCCCGATTAGGACAATCTACATAGGTAGGTTATTATTCCTACAAGAATTAAAGATCGTAGGCCTTATAATCAAAAAGTAGTTAGCAGACAGACAACATTTGTCTTCTCTATTCGTATTTACATACATTTTATCTACATCCTCTTACCGATGGGTGTATAAAGTCGTTCACGCACGCGAGTTGATCTTCTTGTCGCCGTCGTCGTCGCTGCTGTCACTGCCAACATAGCTGTGGGCCCCGGGTTGCTTTGTTCGTTTGTTGATACGAACCACAGTGACACTGCTAGTAAGTTTATAAAAAGGTTTGTTAAAAAACGCAGAACAGAAACTTACATGCATTTGATAAAGAAAGAAAGAGAGAGAGGGAGGGTGAGGAGACTAGATGGATAGATTTCATTACATCAGTCGACGGACACCTGCTGTCCCCTGTTTTTTGGGGGGGAGGGGGGGTCGCAAAACACGTCTTCTCTTGTTCGAGTCTTGCCGGATAAGGAAGAGGAAGAGGTCTCTGCCCGGAAATGACGTGGTTTACGTAACTTCTGTTTGATGCCTCCGTCTTCCGACCTCTAACTTTTCCATTTACACGACTGCTACAATCTAATACACACCCACACACACACACACACACACACAATATTTGATCTGATAATTTTACAGATTAAATATTGTGTGTGTGTGTGTGTGTAAACACGAATTAGCATAATGGGTCAAATTTAAACCGATTAATTAATTGATAATTAATTTGAAATATCTAATTAAAAAGAAAAATGTATCAAATAAATTTCAGTTTCAAAATTCTACTTAAAAAACCCAAATAATTTGGTAAAGAACAAAAAAAACTGTATGCACTGCAACTGTGGCTCTTAGCTTATTACTCAGAAATTTAAGAGTTGACGAAATCGAAAGTATTGATGGGATTTAAATTTCAGTATTTCGTAAGACTTCCGATCAATTTTATTGCAAAACCGATTTTTTTTTAAAAATAATATACTCTTTCATTGAAATTTTTTTCAGAAACTATAAATATTTTCTTACACGAAATTAAGAATAAGGACACGAAACAAAACAAAAATAAATGTAAAAAGACTCGGGTAACGTTCGACAGCTAGTTTATATAGAGACAGGTATCTTGAGGATAAATGGGGAAAAAGTAACCAGTATAATGCAATCAAATCAACTCATGTGTATTATTTATTTTTTCTACTTATTCTCAACATTTTGTCGGATTTGATCCAAATTATTTTTCTTTATATGTAAGTATATATATATATATATATATATATATGGTACGTCAATGAAAATTAGTAAGACCTGTAAATGGGAGCAAATCGGTATTTTCAGTTGTTCAAAACAAGGAGTAGTTTAGTTAATAAAAACATTTATTTTTCATCTCTTTCTTTCCTTAAACCAGGCCCTTCAAAGACCAAAATCTTTGAAGGGCCTGGTTTAAGGAAAGAAAGAGATGAAAAATAAATGTTTTTATTAACTAAACTACTCCTTGTTTTGAACAACTGAAAATACCGATTTGCTCCCATTTACAGGTCTTACTAATTTTCATTGACGTACCATATTTTTGCTCTATCCAGTATATTGAGCTTTCCTTATTTCACAATAGGTCCAACTCTCTAAAAGTTTACCTTTTAGTTATAATTTACATATATATATATATATATATATATATATATATATATATATATATATATATATATAATTTTATAGATGGAAAAATTTTTTTTTTTCAAGTAAATATAATCAAACTCATCTGAATCTGGATAGCTCTGGAAATGTAGGTCAGCTTGCTGGTTAATTTGACCTTTTGAAAATGTTGATGGACCACAGCATTGCCTCTTGATAATACACCGGTTGTCATGGCAACAATGTTTGAAAATCTTCAACTTATATTCTTTCATTTCCTTTTTGTTTCTTTTTGTTTCTTTGTGAGTATCTCATAAGTGTGATGAAACACTTTGGCCTTTCTGTGTTGTTCTTTTTTCTAAAAACACATAACAGATGTTTTGTGTGTGTGTGTGAGAGAGAGATAGAGGGGTTAAGAAGGAGAGAGATAGGGTTAAGGTTAGAGGGATTAAGATTATATATATATATATATATATATGAGAGAGAGAGGGTGTCTGTGTGCAATGTATGTAGAAAAGAAAGAATCTATTATACTAAATGTGACTTCATTAACAATTGTTTCCCTGGCTTTTTTGACTGTTCAGATCTAAACACTCCAATCGATGCAGCCGCCATGACAGCCGTATGAATCGAGGGAAATAAATTCTATTCATCGTTTTAAGTTTCTTAAGAATGTTCTATATCCAAGGAAAAAACTTTTCATTGTAGCTTAGATAGAAACATTCTTATATTTCCCTCTAAAGTGCTCACCCCTTAAGGGAGCTTGAATAATTCATTATTATTTTTAATATCCACATGCATATCATTTATCTTCATCATAAAATCATCAGTGTGGCTATATATATATATATATATATATATATATATATATATATATATATACAACTGTTCTATCGGCCGCATGTTTTGCATATATTACTAAATGTAAATTAGTCTGTTTGTTTCCCTAAGACATTTTTTTTCCATTATATACTCTAATAACACAAAATACATGATAAAACATATACTTTGTTCTGGGATTGAGTTATGTTTGAACAACATTCCATTTAAAACAGAATAGAGAGATATAAATCTTAAAGTAGATGAGCTGTTAACAAACAAAGTTCAAAGGTTAAGTGATTATATTTTGGATGAAAAAAAATTAAGCGAACAAAAATTAAATCTGTTTCTTTCCTCATCAACTAGATACAGATCAGACATTTAAAACATGCTCTTCCCACTTTTGCCTTAGCTCGAGTACAGACCAACGAAGATAGACTTTAAGGAGACAATAAAAAATATATGAGTTTACTTTTCTCATACTGTTCAGTCTCTCATTAACTTCGGTTGATTGAGGACATCGGAATGGGGTAATACCAGTCGAAAACGAATCCTCGACAATCAGTCCGGCAGGAACTGGGCCTTTCTCGGTGGACTTTTATCTGCCAGGCTGAGGTATACTGTCCTGGGTTGTCCTAGGAGGTGCACCCTCCCAGGTCTTGCCTCCCCTCTTTTGGGTGGAGTAAGTTTATCGCTTACTGTCTGAGGCGCCCTGACTGGGGATTGCCGACGGGGCTGCCCAGGCTATTTTTGCTAGGTCAGAGTGCTCCTTCTTTAGGGGCGCTGGCTTGACTCCTCCCCTCACTTTCCAACCTTGTGTCACATATTGCTGCTGTGGGAAGCGATTAAATACCCTGAGTTTAGGTGATTGTTTCATCCTATTCCTGATGCAATATTCTCCCTATATATGTCAAATGCGTCCTAAAATGGAGTACTGCTGTCACATCTAGAGAAATGCTGTGTAGAGCCGTCTTTCTTGCCTTGACAGAGTGGCTGAAGATCTCTTCTCTATAATCCCTTTCTTGCAGAAGAGACGTTGCTAATTTTTTTCTACTCTATCGTTATTTCCATGGGAGGTTCTCTACTGACCTCCAATCTTTGGTTCTTCTTTGTAAGACATTCATAGCAAAAACTCGTCTAACTTCCCAAACTGCAAAGAACTTTTCTTTCTTCTTCTATTTGCCAAACATTAAACAGAATTTCCATCCACAATTTATTTCCTAAAATGTCCCTATCTGTAAAACATGTTACGACTGGGTTGCTTCTGCAGACTACAACAAGGTCATCTTCAAATGCAATGGCAATAGACACTTATCATAAACCGTCTTGATAAGTAATAAAATGTTATTCATTCTATTCATAGCTTCCAATCCCTCATAATATTCTGCATCATTTAACTGACCCATTTCATTAACCCATATACCCAAGTGGCTCTTAGCTTTGATAGTGATGACTCATTAATAAACATTATTTTTAAATCTGGCGTTTAACACTATTGCACAATGTAGGAGTTTATATCTTACCTGATTGTATTAATGCACACATATTATTTATAGTACCGATGGTAAATGATTTCTTGCAAACAAACTTCAAATGTAACTTTTTATTAAGTAGAAATAGAGATGTGCACGTTTCTCGACAGCATTAACCTTTGACCTGGCAACGTTCGAATATGGAGCGATACAAAATACTTTAACATTTTTATTTTTCTAATTTGTTGAAATAGACGTTTACTTTTTTTATTCTCATAATTAAACATTGTTTTTTTCAGAATCTAAGATTATCAAAACCATTCATCAGCTATGACCAATTTTAGGACATTTTAGCTTATGTCTTCTTTACATGTACGCCGTGCACTACAGCTTCATGCTTCTCACTTTCTTGCCTCATCCACTTCTGTCAAAGTTTTTCCAAGTTTTCTATCATTGTTTTTATAATTCATGTTTGCACCACTGCTTGTCAGAGTTTTTATTTATCTCTCTCCCATGACACAAGGTCAGAGAAAGTGGGAAAATACGAAAATGTTCAGTTACAGTCGAAAATATTTTTTTATCTGGTATGTTTTGAGTTTTATTCTTTATTCCTAAACTGAGCTCTGTACAAAATGTGCATTGATCACTATTTAGATATATTTCTTTTATATCTATATGTATATTTATATTTTAATATAATTTAATAAAAATATTCTGTAAAGATTGAACCTGAAATCAAACTTCAAATTTATATCACATGCACACATAGTTTGAATTACCTACTAGACACCATCCTCGAGTGTCTTCGATCTCTCTGTACAAGGGTTTGTCAGGACAACCTGACATGAGAATATTTCACCTTACAAGTAAACCCTGACTAAATATTCAAAATAATATAGTATTCGAAGCACAAATAAGATCCCCTCGACACGGCTATACACTGGCTCATACGAGGAATGATGCATCTTCTCATAGTAATGTTACCTCAAGTAACAGCACATAGCTATATATACTTCACTAGACTAGATGAATTCTTGTCCTTGAACCAGGTAAACCCAAGAGACCGCAAGAAAGATATGCTATAACATAGCTTACTGGTCAATTGGAGAGAGGAAAATTAATGATCTTAACTTCTTTGACAGGTAAAGGAGAACTTTAATGGAATATTCGAATATCTATGTATTTCATATAGAGATCAAGTGTTAGCCCCAACTTTTTTTTGTTTATTCTCTAATGAGTCACAACGCTTATCAAGGCTAAAACCACTCATGGATAAAGGTTAACGTTATAATGTGATGGTGATCTACTCTGTAACGGGAATATATAGACTCTTCCAGACACTACGTATAGAGCTACGACAAAGTCTCAAAGCAGTTTTGGAAAGCAGCTTCTGTTGTTCAGAGACTTGTGAGACATACATACTAGTTGAGGATCCGTTCACGACAATCAGTCCATCAGAAACTGGGCCTTGCCTCCCCTCTTTGGGGTAGAGTTAGTTTATTGCTAACTGCCTGAGGTGCCCCGATATGAGAATGCCGACGGTGCTGCCACCGCAATTTTTAATATGCCAGAGTGCTCCTTCTTTAGGAGCACTGGTTGATTCTCCCCACCTTCTTACCTTGTGTTGCATATTTCTGTGGTGGAAAAGAAGTAAATAATGTCTCGGGGAAGCAGTCTTTTTGTAACATACTATTCTGTACTTCTCTAAATACACACTCTTGTAAATATACCACCGTGTTGTCTTATTTATTAGCGGCCCTTCAAGAGCGATAGATTTTCAATTGAATGATGATGAATATTATGAATTAAATTTGATTACTTATCAAGACGGTTTATGACAAGTATTTATTGACATTGGATTTGAAGATGACCATGTTGTAGCCCGCAGCGAAGCAATCCCTTGGTAACTTTTTATATTTATCACTCAAGTTACAATTCATGAAATTCTATGAACTTTTATTCTAGTAATAAAAGACTGACATTTAAAAATATCTAGTTTTAATTCAAATCAGATTGTAGCAATGTTTAGATGTGCATGTGTAAAAATATCGTTGGATGGGAAATTTCCACACAAGATTAAAATTAAGTAGAGTAGAATTTTCCATTAGAAGTTGAGTTAGAGCTATATGCCCAAGCAGTTATGCCACAGACTGAAAGTTGCTAATGAGACGTAGTGAATAAGCATATCATATCTTTCTGTTTGTACTGAAACGGCAGAAAGAGCAGTCGGTATTTTTGATAGCTGCTCCCTCCCCTATGGGGGTTAGGTTTGGAGTATTATGTGTGTATATATGTATACTGTAAAGAAAAGATAAAAACGCCCAAAAGATTGTTAAACTCCAACTGAAATTGTCATGTTCTTTATTGATAACGTTTACGAGAGCTGTTATCAAAAAGAAGATGAATACAGTGAGAGAGTGGTGGAAACGAATTGTTGCTGCATGTTGTCTAAACAACAGGATTCCAACTGCCTGCATGAGAAATTGCCATCTGCATAATCTGCGGGGATCAAAGAATCGGTCTCCGTAGTGCTACAGGATATAATAGATAAAAGTATGTTAGCATTTCCATAACAAAACAAAGATGGCGATTAAATTTGGATTATTTTAGGTATGATTTAATTGCTTCCCACTGCAACAAAATGTGGCACAAGACCAGAAGGTGGGGAGAACAAGCTCCCCTAAGGGGGAGGGGCCACTCTGGTTGAATGTAAAAATAGCCGAGAATGGACCTGTTGGCATTCCTCGGTATGGGTGCCTCAGGTGATCAACGTTCCCATTAGCATCAAATAAGCATCAGCAATAAACTAAACCCACTTCCCAAAGGTAGAGGTAATGCCTGGGAGGGTTTACCTGCTAGTACCAGACCGAAACATACCTCAATCTGAGAAAAGAAATGTCTGCTCACCAGCAAAGCAGTCCCTATTTTTCCAGAATGATGCTTCGCCCGGTAGGAACGCAGTCGTCCGGAAGGTGGGAAAAATCATCATCCCCGAGTGGACACTCTGATCTGTTGCAAAAATAGTCGAGAAAAGCCTTGTCGGCATTCCAGTTAGGCGCGCCTAAGTCGATCGGCAATAAACCAACCAACCCCTCCTGAAGGACTTGTAATGCCTGGGAGAGTGCACCTCCTAGACCATATCTCATTCCGGAAAACAGGCAGTCCCTCTTTTCCGGAATAATGCCAAAGACTTAACCTCCACAGGTTATGGACACAGCCTGCAAACCAGTCATTGTGAATGTAGGTAAACCGGCTCCCAAATAATATCAGGTAAAATGCTAACTATTGCATAAGAACTGACCAGGATTTGAACTCCTATCACCAATTCCATACTCTATGTCAGTAAACATTAAATCACTCACACGCACGCACACCCTGCTACGAATCTTGGTGGAAAACCTTTCTTTTCAATTACCAACACTTCGATTCCACTGTTCAAGCAAAGTCGACTTTATTCCGTTCAGCTGTCAGATGCACTCAGAAAATCGATGCCAGCAGAAGCAGGAATCATCCGGAATCTTTTCAGATAATGGCTTCATAAAGAGATCGATAACACAATGGCAAAAATGTTAGACAAGTTGTTTTTATTATTATTTGTTTGTTTTTGTTATTTTTTTGCACTACGGCAATAAACCTTGGGGGTGGGGGATAATAAAATATGTTCATGTAGATATTTTATGGCTTCAGATTTCCATATATTTAACGAAATACATTTCTTTTCTGAAATGATTTTTCTATTACAAATGATTTCATAAAATTTAAGAAAAGTTATAACGTACTTATTTACTCAGATTATAGTCTTGCTTTTAATGGCAAAGAAAAAAATAGTGTCCCTACTCTGCAGGGCCGGTGCTCGGATCTGCAGGGTGCAATTAGAAAATTGATAGTGGGGCTCCTACTCTACATAGTGAAATTTATTGATGTTTGTATTTCATATAAAAAAAACCACACAAACCAACAAAATAAACGGATAAACATTAAATGCTTTGTATTAAAAAAAATTTGAAAGACGATATGAAAAGTTTTATTGTTTTATTTTTAATATAAAGAAAGACAATTACGAATATACTTTTTTAGAAAAGAAAGAGTTTTCTTTTTTTTTTTTTTGCAAAATCTTTTCAAAGTCAATGGCTTCAGAAATCTAATTTTCTATGAATGCATTGACAAATGTTTTAGCCTCTCTTGTGAGACCGTAGATGTGGCACATAAAGAAAAGTGTTTACATTACACAAAGTTTTCTCGCATTCATTATCACAAATTCAAAATCAGAGAAAACGTTTTTTGATCGACAAATTCGACCATTTAGTTCTTAATGATAGAAATAAGACTTCAGTTGTCGATAGAAGTGACATAACGATAAGTTACTGTTAATTCATCGTAAATAATAAATTAATTTTTTGAAGAAGAATATCTTATTCTTCATTTTACGTGTTCGGTAGTATTTTCTACTTCATATAAAAAAAGAAGAACGCTGCTGGTGCGGGGTCCAATTAGGTGTGGTGTCTAATTTGATCAAATCGGTCAAATCGATTTAAAAACGGCCCTGCCACTTTGGTAGTCCAAGCAGTCGTGCTGCTGTCTGTAGACAAAAAATTAATATTCTTAATATACATACATTAAAGCTGTCCGTTAAGCAAAAAAAATGCTGTTTCGAACTGAAGCATGACAGACCAGCAAAGCATATAAAAATATTTTTTTTAATTCTTAATTACAATTTTTTAATTATTTTTTTTTATTTATAAATTTCTTGTGTTTATTTCAACTTACTAACAATTCTTGAGTAATACATTCATCTTTACTCGTTATTTGCCTGGTGGAGAGTGGGTAGTGTCTTCAAACTTAAACATGACGGATTGACCAATGGACATAGGTAGAGAGGTTTGTACGTATCTAAATCAAAACGTAGTCATTCAACTTGTGCATTTTGTGAGGAAAATGCTATTTAAAACTTAAGCATGACCGACAAACGGTAGAGCCTTTTATAAAGATGAAAATGCTATTTCAAACTTAAGTACTGGTTAACATCTTCCCCCCCCCCCCCAAAAAAAAAAAAAATTATTAATATAGTTCACAATCCTTTCTGCAATTTAACCATATTTGGTCTGATTAGTCCACCAAGTTTCAATCATAAATGTCCAATAGTCTTTATTTTATTATGGGACATGGGACTTATGAAAACTATTGGCTGACTCCATGCTCCCTAAAGCTCCTAAATTGGAATCTCACCACTGGATACACTTTCGTGTCATACCCAGAACTGCTTATATTTAACTCATAGGTGAGACTTACTACCACTTAGGACTATAGTTACTATAGCTATGGGCTGACCCCATGCTCCTTAAAGTTCCTAATTTGGGATCTCACCACTGGTTACCCTTCGATTACATACCTATGACAGATTCTATTTAACACGTAGATGCTACCTTGCCAAGTACCACCACTCCGGGTTAGAGGGGAACTGGGACTACTGGCAACTATGGGGTGATTCAACACTTCCTAAAGCTCCCAAATTGTTGCCTCAGAACCGGATGTTCGATAATGTCGTACCGGGAACCTTTTTCAGTTGATGGCATTAGAACTAAATCCATGAATAGATATGGTTCTCGGATAATTTATATCTGTTAATTCTTTCTGAGTTACTTCACCAACTGGATACAGTTTGTCTATCATTTGAAATTAAACCAGAGTATAGGCTTGGTTTGGCTTCTCTTTTTTATGGCATATCAACCTCTTTTGTGTTATTCAATGTCGCAATACAATACCTATTATCAAAAGGTAATTGTATATGATTAGCTAGGTCACTATTTTATCCAAAGCTGGCCAAAAAATCATGGGTTCATATCTTTCCCAAGTATTTTATTTACCTCCTCTCCAGGAGGTTAGACACAAGGTCAGGTGTTGGTTTTGATGAAAGTGTTTCTGTGGAACGAACCAGATTCGAACCCGGTACACCCAGGTCCTCAGTCACCGTAGTGAATAATTTAACAGTAAATTAGGACATACCTATTTATTCTATGGGGCTAGGAACAGAAAATTCATAAAGGGAAAAATGAGAGCTCTACAGGATAGAAACCTGTGTCCACAAAGGGGGCCACCTTTAAACATGCCATAAATTATTCCATAGTCCACGACAGTATCCATTAGGCTAGTCATGCACTATGTACGGCATAATTATGTTGACACACCGCTTCACGTTAGATCACCGAAGTTAAGTGACATTAAGCCTGATCAGTACTAAATGAGTGACCATTTGAGAATACTAGGTGCTGTATGTGAGAGGGATCTCTCCTTATCCCGACATTGTTTCTAATCGTCCTGGACTTCTCCTTGCCAAATCAAGCAATGCCGAATCAGGAGAGATGTGGTTTGAGATTGGGCAACTCATGCTTCACAATAGACTCCCCATGTAGGCATTCTTACAGGAGTTTTCAATTGTTTCTTGAGCCTGAACAGAGGCTAATCCTGCACACCTTAATCAGAGTATAAATACACTGCTCATAGATTGAAATCATGACCATCAAGGGAAACTAGATATATCTTAGCTATTAATGGATCCTTCTGTTTCTCGATACAATGTGCAGGAGATTATAGTGCAGCAAGGATTTTCCAGTATCCAACTGCACTTTTGGACCTATTTATCCACCTCTCCACGAGGTCTGTGTGTGACACAAGGCCAAGCTTAATGTGTGGTGTTATGATTATTGAACGTCACAGGAGCACTGCTAGCCATTTCACCTATGCTTTCATATTAGATCGGACTGTATGCTTAAATTGTTATTTCCAGTGTTGGGGAGAAAGATTTGGAAGCAACACAGGGGTTAGCTGCGATAACAAAAATTGAACACTAAGAATGTCACAAGCAAAACAAGCTAGCTTTTATTAGAGGTGCATGTTTGATCCAATGGATATTATCATATTTGATTTTACTACATTTTATATTTATTTAAATTCCGAAAGTAAGTATATAGTTTATATATATATATATATATATCCACTCGGCCCATTTGCCATAATATCAGAGTGTTCGCAAATGGGCTGGGTTCAATCCTCAATCTAGTCATACCAAAGACTCAAAAAATGGTAATTAATGCCTCCTTGCTAAACACACAACATTATAAGGTGTTGATCAAGGGTAAGTGAAGTAGTCCAGAGAAAGAAGTGGCACCCTCCCCTACATCTCGATATAGTGGGCAATGATAAGTAAGCCCTTAGGTCATCCTCAACTATGGTCAATCCATATTTTTTTCATCAAAGAGGAGGAACAACAAAGAAAATGTCTTCTGACCTGAGAGCAACTAAAATCATATTGTAACTATGAAAAAATTATATTGCAACTGTCAAAGTTTCAAGTCAAGTCCTTTCTGTCAAATCAATTTAATAGCTAACTTACATTCTTCTGATTGACAGCGGTCAGAGCGAAAATGCCTATATTGCATTCCTATAAACTGACATGAGAAATGGTCAATCGATATAGTTATAATCTATATAATAAAGGGGACATTATGTATCTACCTATATTTCTCAGATGAGAAGTTACTATTTACCATGCTTTTGGACTGCTTTTCTCATGTTAGTTTTCATATTTAATTTTAGACTTGACCTTTTATTCATTCCACGAGGGTTGTACCAAAACATGAGAAGTAGAATAAGAACTGTTCACCTTCAGATTCGGTTCAAAATTCTGACTTCAACAAACGATACTTGAAGAAAGCCGAACAGTACCTTGTTACTATGACAACCAAGATGTCAAAATCTTTCTATATATAAAAGTTAATGTTTGTTTGTCTGTGATAGAAACTGATATCTTAACAGTTAGAACATACATTCTCGACAATCGGTTCGACAGCGACTTGGTTGCTGTTGGACTGATGTGTAGTCCTGTTCAGTCTCAGGAGTTCCACCCTCCCAGTCTTTTCCTTCTCTTCTATCACTAATCGCCTGAGGCGCCCCTGCCGGTGAATACCAACTAATTTTTTAAATTATCTGTATTGATATTTATAAGATTTAAAATAATTAAAGAACAACGAGTTCGTCAGGATTCTTTACAGCTATTTGCCGTTTTACAAAAAGTATTTTTGTTTTTAACATTTTCAAATTTTCACATTTTTGCCTAGAGGTCGATTCAGAATATAATTTCAAAAAGTTGACAAAATAGCAAAGAACATCGTCTCTTGAACAGATAAAAAAAAATTTGAATTTTAAAAATAAAGAAAACTACTTGTTATTTATAAAATGACTTTTTATTCAAAACACTAACAATTTTTTTTATTACTTCACCTCATATTGCAAATGTGATTTTAAACTTTTCTTTTAAGGCAAAAATTGTAAACATGACTATATTTTAATTTTTTTTCTAAGAAACCTTCCGACCAGTAATATATCCTCACATTGACAATGCTGGATGAATACCACTAATATATACATATATGGGGTAAGGTATACGATAAGTCATGAAAATGAAATGCCGTGGTAGACAAAATGTGTGAAAAAATACAAACGGAAAACAGGTTTAAGTGCAGGAGAAAAACAAAAACAAGAGTTTTGACCGGTCAAATCTCTTGTTTTTATTTTTCTCCTGCACTTAAACCTGTTTTCCGTTTGTCATTTTTCGCACACACACACATATATATATATATATTAAAGTGAAAGAATTATCGTGGTTACCTTGCAGGAGTTGGATGGCCGGTTCCCTTTCAGTACTCTTTTTTTGTTATTGCTTTTGATGACTGACACATGGTCGGAAGATGTTGCCTCGTGTACCAAGCATTCCCAAGCACTTATCCAACTGACTAGGTTCAATACTTCTAACTTCAGTGATACGACAAAAACCAATGGTATGGCCTTAAGACTAGTAACCTTTACAGATCCAGTAAACTTAAATTATAATTACATGGATGTTATGGACAGGGTGACCCAAAATAAAGTGCCACCAATGGAATCGTTAATAAAATTCACAACCCTTTCTGCAATCCAACCGTATTTGGTATGAATAAACTTCAATCTATGCGGGACTTGTCCACTGAGTTTCAGTCATGAATGTCTAACAATCTTTGTTTTATCGCCATTCAATTATATTGGGGGGCACTTTGGTGATCGTTTCATTAGTAGATGTGATTCTAAATGGGTCTCAGATTCACTGGATACCCCACCACCACCAGATGTTTATCTATGGGCTTATCTCAAACATAATGTCTATTAAAACAATCCTTAAATAATTCCTGAATAGGGCGATCACAGTCAAAATCAGCGCAGTGTTACGAGAGGAGTTTGTCAGGTGTTTTCTCTACCCCATTCATCTTTTTATCTTCTTCCAATTCCTCATATTAAATCTTCTTTCCGTTACTATTTCTCCAACCGGAAGTGAGCTCCTCCCATTTCTTCTTCTTCATACCAAACAACCTACTCCCTTTATGAATGAAAGTGTTACAAAAAGAGAAGAAACGAACGTACTCGCCTGTTAGAATATGAGTTATTTTATTTCACAGCCCATGTATTAAACATATATGCAGGTGTGTTTATCATTGAATGATGATAAAAAAAAAGACTTGGATATTCATAACTAAAACTTGGTGAACGAATTAAGCGTAAACTGAAGTTTATTTGTATCAAATATGGTTGGATTGCAGAAAAGGTTGTAAATTTTATTAACGATTCTATGGGTAGCATTTTAAGGGGTCATCCTATATAACACTGTCTTTTGGTTGACACTCATGTTTATGGAAATAATACCAATATTAAATAAACAGTTATTGATTCTATAGAAAAATTACAAAGAAGAAAATGAGATCCACATAGGGTTCGAACCTGTGTCAACTAACTGATGTATCTTGAAACCATTCGGCTACGAGTATGTAAGATTATATGTATATATAATTCTCTCTCTCTCTCTCTCTCTCTCTCTCTCTCTCTCTCTCTCTCTCTCTCTCTCTCTCTCTCTCTCTCTCTCTCTCTCTAATATAATGTTTTTCTTGTTCAGGGGTCAGATGTTTTTAGATATTTCACAAGCTCACTCTGAACGCCTCACAATTAAGCAGGTCAACTGTCTCTAAATTCCACTTCCTGCGATTCAAGGCATCCATGCTTTCACAATGGTTTATCCAGAAGGATGAACGCTCCACAAGACCGAACCAGCATAACTAATTCGTCCTTAGGATAACGTCTATGATGGGCAAAAATGCTGGGTTTAGTCAGATTTCACGCAGATCCATCTAATCATGGATCTGACTTTGTGCTGCAGTTGGGCGAGAGAGACACTGGCATATAATATGATGCTCTTGAAACAGCTGCTATACAATTTACCCAGATGTAGTGAGAGACAGCTTGTGCTAATTACATAATTAGATATGATTCTATTCATATATTCATCATTAAACGAGGGAAGAAGAAAATTGACAGTGTGTCCACCAGAATTATACATTCTGGTGTGCACACTATCAATTTTCTCTAATGATGTTTCTTCTAAGAACTGCTTTTAACATTTCCTGGCAACAGCACCCTACAAGAGAGCAACTCTACAGACACCTTCCTTAGAGCCTTGATCAGAGAGAGAAAAATCAGATTTGCTTGTCATTGCTGAAGGGCTCTGGATGAAATTGTCGGTGATGTTCTATTGTGGATGCCAAAACAAGGATATAGTTCAGTGGTGGAGAGTGTAAAGAATTCATGTAAAATAACTAACAAAGGACTCACAATGCACCTACGAAGACCTATTTTGTGTGATGGGGGACAGAGCGAGATGGAATAAGAGTCAGTAAGATCCATGACACTACAATGACTAGATGATGATGATGCTTTGAAGGAGGTATACACTATACTAAGAGCTATTCTCGTTGATAGTATCACTCATATTGACCGGTAGATTTTGCTAGATATTTACTTTATTTTCCAACTCTACTCAACATCATATACAAGGACCCCGTTACTAATGAGGAAATGAAGAACAGACTCATACAATCAGTCAGACAATATGAGGATGTACCGACGACTGTTAAAAGGAGAAAATGAAGTGGTGGAGGGAGGAAGAAGGAGGAGCCAACAAACAAAGAGGTGGGAGGACAACATCCGTGAGTGGACAGGGATAGTGCTGAGTAACACGCTCATCGAGGCAGAAAATCGGGAGGGTTGGAAAAAACTGGTTGCCAGGTCATCTTTGGCGCCCCAACGGTCATCCAGACCAATGAGCAGATGATGGTGATTAATCAACAAAGTAGGCATTTCACACTTTTATTTTTTAGATCTTTTCCGTCTCTTTGCGTCATTTCAAAAAGGTCACAAAGAAATATTGCTGAAAGTTGTTTGTTTTTTAATTCCTTAGAGTAATCGTTTGTGGAAAAACTGCACAGAATTGACATTGTACATTCGTGGTCATTGGAAATAATGTTGGAAAGTTATTTGAGCTAATATCAATATTAGAAGATATTTATTTTTGAACTAATATCAAATCTATAATGTAATTGATTACTATTGTTATTGGGTAAATATATTGATACCAACATCGATCGGATATCGGTATCACAATATAAGCTTTAAAAAGAGGGTAAAAAATGAATGAGATGGAAAGAAAACATCCTAAGCAGAAGATCGGGAGGGTTGGAGAAAGCTGGTTACCAGGTCATCTTTGGTGGCTCAACGGTCATCCAGACCACGGAACAGATGAGAGACAACTCTACTGTAGTATATTAGGTCTGTTCCCCAGCTGCAAGTACTGCTGGGCACGTACAACGTTGTAGAATTTACTGTTAAAGTTAAGATACTTCAACAGCATTTCACTTTCGTTTACCTTCCATCTGCGGTTGGAATCCCACTGTCTGCTGTTTGGCACTTTCCTTTCTTGTGAAGCTTGAATTTAAATATTTAAATTCTCTCATCAATTTGAAATTTAAAATTTCAATTTTACATGAAATTCAATTTTTATTGTTTATTTATGTTTACTTTTATTTTTTTTCAAAATTGTGTATTCTCGAAAAATGCTTCTAACAGGCTAAATTTATACTATCCACAGTTAGAAAAGCTAACCAAGGCAAGCATGATGATTATTTTGCAGGGGGAGGGTTGTCTTTTGGTTAACATATGGATATCTGTTTTAGAGTTTTGGGGATGAGGATTGATGATTTTGATTATTTGGATTATTCGGACTACTATTCTCATCTTGGTCGTTATTTTCATAACGTTTCAGCCTATTTTCAGGTGCATCTTCTCGAATTCTGGAATCCTTATGTGGAACAATCAGTTCTAAGTGACAGTCTTCTGAACTCTTCGGCCGATCTAATCTCCGACCTTCTTCGGGTGCATCTTTTCGAACTTGGAAATATTTACTCAAAACAGAAAACCTATAAAGAATTTCGAGGTTAGAGATTACATCGGCTGAAACGTTGTGAAATTAACAATAAGATGAGAATAGTGGTTTGAATAATCAAAATAATACAAATTAGTATTCCGTTCTTCTTGTTCGCAATAATTAGGCCTAAATGTTGAGTTACCTTATGTTTATCAATTGACCAATCAGAATTTAACTATTGTTATCCAAATCTGAAGTTATTCCATTATGCCAAATCTACAAAGACCGGAACAATGGAAAACTCCAAATGTGAACAATTCTGTAGCGTTTCCATATCTCGATATAGCCACAAGACATCGGACATTTAAATTCAGTTTTCCATTTGTTAAACGAGCTGCATCAGAATCCTAACAATCTCCGTCTCCTTTTACAAAATATGCACATACATTAATATATATATATATATATATATATATATATATATATATATATATATAGTGTGTATATGATATTAAACCGTAAGTAAAACTCTTGTAGATACAACCAACGATTGATGTTATTCGCTTTCTTGTTGTATTTTTTCAATTTTCAATTCATATTGAAATGAATAACTGCAAATGAAGAATATTTCCAACTTGTGTTTGGGCATTCTGTCAAATAAATATCTATGCCAAAATCAATATTTTTCATGAATATCTCGACTACAATAAATTCCTACACTCGACTCAGAAACACAATAAACATTTTTAAATGTATAGGACATTTCTGTATCGTATTTGTTCTCAGTTTGTTTAAGTAGGAGTACATCAGGGGTTTTTAGTGATTTGTTGTTTTTCATTTGTGTCTTACAAGCATTGTCCAGACAGTTCCATACGAGTTGCCCGGAAGAGATGCTGTATGCTGATGAGTTAGTACTTGCCTGTGAAACATTGTATGACCTACTTATTAAGTTAAAGACTTGGAGGAATACTATTGAAAGTAAATGTTTGAAAGTGAATGTTATTAATGTTATGATATTAATACGGGAACTGACAGCCTTACACCGGGTATCTTCGAAACCGGTGCTAAGGAGTATGTAAGAAACGAATGATGAATAAATACAGCAAACACATACTCGCGTTCTGCCAATCGACATGCATCTTGTCTCCTTTTCATTGTACATCTCTTGATATGACTAATATCGGATTATGGCCTTTACAAAGTATCCGGTAAGCAGTAAATTATATCAATGTCTCCTTTATTTCGCTTTACAGATTATTAGAAAGAAAGCCCCACGTGCGTTCGCACCAGAGAACAACAATTAAGACCAAATTGATGATCAGTGGTTGTAGTGTTGGAAACCTCTCACAAAGAGGAAAGTTCCCCAGCTCAGTTTGTGGAAAGGGAGTCAGATGCAATTCAATTTTTTTTGGTATTTATAAGCATTGAGTACACAAAAAGTATAGTGGAATTACTGGTAGGTTAAGAGAGTGTAAGAGAATGGAGACGGATGAGAACTTAGATGTGAAGAAAGTATATCTGGATAGCGAACCTATTGGGGTTGTCGAGAAGTTTTGTTACCTTGGTGATAGCATTGCAGCACAGGATGAAGCAGGTGTTAGTGTGATTGTAAGAATTAGGAGTTGATGAAGTAAGTTCAGATAACTTCTGCCATTACTAATCAGCAGAGCGTTACCAGTGCGATGACGTATGTTAGTAAAAACTGGCCAGTGAGGGTTGAGGACATGCGTTGCAGAGTGATAAATGTCATAAGAATGATACGATGGATGTGTAATGTGAGTCTTAAGGACAGGCTTAGTGCTGATGACCTCAGAGGAAGATTGAATTTGGACAGTATAGGAAGATGTGTGCAGAAAAGTAGACGTCGATGGTATGGCCATATTGAAAGAATCGGTGAGAGTTCTTGAGTTAGTAGATGTAGAACAGTTGAGGTAGCAAGTTTAGTTCACAAGGGAAGACCCATGAAAATATGGGAGGAAGTGATAAGGATGGACTTGAGAGAAAGAAAGATAGATAGAGACATGGGGAGAGATAGGTTAGTTTGGAAGTCAATTTCTTACAGCCATCCAACGCATACCAGCATGTAAAATGGACGTTAAACCGATGATGATGATGATGATGATGATAATGATGATGATTCTATCGGTGTGGCATTCATACTGAACAGGTTGAACCTCCTTCACCTGCATCCGAGTCAAGGAAGAGTTTATCGGAGATATTAAATTCACAAGCAGTCCTCATAAGCTGCATGTATACAACAATGAAAGAAGTTAATAGACACCCCATGTTTAAATGTTCTGCTTCCTTTGCCGACAGCTAGCACCCGAATCCGTACAAAGCAGCAGAAAAAGTTCGAAATATCGATATTTTATACTAATTCATACTTTTTGTTTTTACATATAAGCAATATCATAGCTTAATATGAAGATGGACTTAATCAGCCTCAAATTGTCACAAACCAAGTAAATGTCTAATTCATCGGCAAGGGAAAATAATCAATATTATGTTGCCTAGATCCATCAAGAGCCTCTGACAGCAGTATTCATTAATTAGAATAAGGGTGTCTATTTACTTCTTTCACGTCTGTGTATATCCCAGTGTTATCACCCTCTTACATCCAGTGCCTGGTAATCCCAAATGGTCACCCATCTGGTACTGACTAGGCTCAATGTTGCTTAACTTTGGTGATCTAACGAGAACCGACATGTCAATGTGATTATGTCGTATACAGGACACATTTGGCACTTGCTGTATATTATAGTATACTATTTATTACTTTATACTATACTGCTCAATACCCGTCTTACAAAAATAGGAACTTATTAATAATAGAAATTGATTAATTTAGTAAAATTTGTAAATTTAATTAATTCAACATATGATAATATTATTAATAGGTTAGGTGACCTTTGTATAAATAAACAAAATTGAGAAAAGCACACTTCCAGTTGAGGAGATATTAGATGAGAGAAGACTTGCTATGAGGAAGTGGAAGGTACAAAAAGATAGAAGATGAAAGAAGTAGAGAGAAGGAAGAAAAGTGGAAGCAGAAACGGAACATTTTCACTGAAAAGTAAGAGTTCATGTCACTAACAAATTAAAAACAAATATATCCCTTCACTGAGATCTGTAAAACGTGAAACGTCATTTCATCAACAGTTTTTTAATTTATATTAAGAACTAAAAAAAATGTTTAATTTTAATAATCTCACATTTACTTTACAAAAGAAAGATTAACATTAATATCAAATTATGAAAGTACCATAACTTGGATCGTCAATTTAATTTGAATCAGAAATTTTTTCTTCTCTG
This sequence comes from Sepiola atlantica, assembly GCA_963556195.1. Classification (NCBI taxonomy): domain Eukaryota; kingdom Metazoa; phylum Mollusca; class Cephalopoda; order Sepiida; family Sepiolidae; genus Sepiola; species Sepiola atlantica. The sequence continues at coordinate 131,171,106 of OY744523.1, forward strand.
TTTAAATTTCAAATACTGTGTAATTTACATAGATCGAGCTGGTTCTTATTATTTCAGATAGTTTAGTCATATGTAATAATAATAATAATAATAACAAAATTTTCTTTTATTGTCTTACTTATTTGAATGATTTAAGAAAATGTATATCTTTTTTTACTTGAATTTCAAAGAGTTTTTGTTTACACTCGATGAATAATTGGCAGTAAAAAAGAATAAGAGTACAATCAGTATATAAACAAATCGTTGCCAATGATATCCTTTTTTCCAATCTTCCAACAAATAAAGTTATTGAGATGTTAAAAGTTGGATGTAAATAGCATTTGAGCTGAAATATCAAATTTTCATGTTTTATTGCTGTATCATGTTAATAGCATAATAATAACATATTTCGCTACAGTTTATTTAAAAAATTATGGTAGTCCTGCCAGACAACTAAGAAAATGGAAACATTTTTCAATTATAATTTAAAAAATCACAATAGTCACGGGAAGTAACTAATATTTTTTATTGAAGAATATAAAATATGGCTGATTAGTTTGATCGTACACATGTGAGTGTCTGCTCTAAAATTTTTGTTTGTTCTTTTGTTTATTTTCACCTTAAAATGAAACTGTATGATGTGGGTGTTTTTCAAGACACTCTAATCTAAGAACTCTTATTATTTGTGAACTTTTTCTGATGATTTTGTAGTGTTGCAGAGACAATATTGACATACAAATGTTGTTTGGCACAAAACAAATGAAACGGACCGTTAAATATATCTCACAGAAATTTGAAATTTTTGGAAATGTGAAAAAAATAAAAACAAAAATAAAAGTAATAAAACAAACCATGGTTATTGGAATATAATAAATATCTGTTCTATATATATATATAACATCCAGAGACACGTGTTTCGTCTTTTAAGGACTATTAATGTGACTTTAACCAACTAATGCATTAACCCTGGACATTCAGGCATCAGTGATTGTAACAGTCCAACGTCATAACTGTCTCTACAAGGTGATAAAATGTCGGAGAAATTTTACGGTATTTCATTTTTTGTTTTTTAATAATGAGTCAGCACTTTTAAAGGCCCGGGGGGTGGGAACTCGAAGATAAGGGTTAAAGAGATTGACGATGATCGCCTCCACGAGAGAACCAGAAACAATAGGTGGGATGGGTAGAAGATTACTTAAGAGGAATTGATTATTAAAGAGGACGTCTCAACAAGTATTTGTTCACATTAGACTTAAAGACGACCATGCTGTAGTCGGTTGGGAAGCAGACTCGTGATATCTTGTTCTACAGAAACTTTGTTCATGGAAGTTTCATTTGGTTTTTGGTAAATTAGTAAATTACGCCAATCAGTTTCAGTAGATGATTCAATTCTGTTTAGGAAAGAATCTCGCATATTAGCTTAGGTAGAAACTATCTTTTCTTACATCAGATTGCTCTCTATGGGAACGAATATATATTATATAAATATTAATATCCACAGGCACGTGTTCCGTATTTTGAAGAGTCATTAATGTGGCTTTATACAAGGCTCAAACAATTTCATATATATGTGTGTTTGGGTGAATTCCTCAGAAAGCAGGATAGACTTTTCAGTATATATTACGTTTTCAGTTATTAACACCAACATCTGAAAGGTAAATCACTCATCTTGGACACTATGTAAAAGTCTCAAAATCACGAAAAAGTCACAAAATAAAATCGAAAATTCACAAAATAAAATCGAAAAGTTCCCCCCAAAATTTTTTTAAATTCAAAAATAAAAGTCGGAGCAAAATTTTTAAAATAACAAAAATTATTCAAAAGAAAGCAAAAATATTTTTAAAAGTACTAAAAAAATTATAAAAGCCAAAAATAATTTTTGTATAGCTTTTTTGTCGAGTCATTTACCCTTCACCAACATCTTTTTTGAAGAGAAACTGATTATTCAGCTGTTGTAGCTTTGCATCAAGAATTCACTTCGATTCCAAAATGTCTGCGACATCTGCTTCTGTCTTCCAATATTCTAAATCCATCGGATATGAATTCCTTCTGAAAATACTTTTAAGTGGATTCACTCTTATTCTGGTTTTCTTTTTTTTCGATCTCTCTGCCTTTCTATTCCTTTTCACAAGAAGTGCCACTTGTGCATCTTTATTCATCGCCCTTTCTCCGATTCTAGCGATGATGTTTTTTTTCTTCATTTCTGTTGAAGGAGGCGGGTATCGTTATGCAAAACTGAAATATGTTGAGTTTCAGGAAACTGACACGAATATACTCAATGCAATACAATAAAAATACATTCCAATTCAATGCAATAGTAGCAAAAAGAATGAAAGTAAGGCAATGGTGGCTCTAGCATAGAAGTTGCTAGGCTGAAGAATTCCCGAACGAAGAATGAAAAATAATTTGTTTTTTTATAAAAGTCTTGTATTAAATTAAAAAATAGATTCTAAACTAAACTAATTTTTTATTATTGACAAAAATAAATCTAAGTCCCGTTAAATAATCTAATATATAAAGTAAAGTCAGTCTCTTTCTCAATGTTTGTCATTGGTAGCTTTCTTCCTACAAAATGAATATTTGATTCTGGTGCGTCAGTTTTTCTTGTGGATCGTTGCAGCATGTTCTTTAAAAGAATAAAATGTAATTCAATTGTAATTCAAATTTCATACGAACGTCATCTTAAAAAAGGGAGGTAACAACGTCAATACAAGTTTACTTACATTTGTTCAGAACAAAAATTAATGCCGGATTTTTTTCCAAAATATTATAAACAGAAAAACAAATTAAATTTCAAGTAAATACACTATCGGGCAATGACGAGTAGTTAGAGCTAGATGCTAATAAAAGGTTATTTATGTAAATTTTAAAATTGCAGACTCCAAACTTTGGGGCTCACTAAAGCATAAATTACAGGTTAGTGTAAAAAAGAAGTATAAATAAATAGTTACCAATATTTATATCAGCAGAATATGTCATTCATGTAATGGTCATTCAAAATAAATTGTCGTCTTTTGAAATTAAACAGTTCGGCTAACTCCTTCCTCTTCTTTCCTTTTAACTTCTTAATTAAAATGCTCAATTCACTGGTTTATTAAATGCTCAAGAAGAATTTTAAACTTTTTTTTAGAGTTTTGCATATTTCTATTTTAAAATTTTTATTTGAAAATATATCGAATTATGATTCAAGATTAGCGTTTTTCAGCAACTTAAAAAACCTCCCTTATCCTACCACTAACTCTAAGTACTGGTGGCAACGTTTCTGAGGAATAGTTTTGTCTAGTTGACCATAGACGACAACGTAGCCACTGCCTACAAAAATACGAAAACAACTCCTGACAAAAACATATTAAAAGGACACACAAAAATAATTTGTCCGATTTAATTTCAAAAGAAGACTTGTCACCCGTATGAACAATAGACAAAACTAGGCGTGAAAAAACGTCCACCCCATTTGGAAGCTAATAATTTCAATATAGCCAAATGGTATACCATTGGGGAAGATATGAACTCAAAATTTCCTTCCAAGCTACGATTAAGATAGCAATTTGTGTTCAACTAATCATACACAATCAAACGTTTGAAATAAGTTTTGGCCTTAAATAATGCAAAAGAGTTGATATGCCGTAAAATAGAAAAATAAAGTTTATTTGTATTATTTGTAATGTTAGGACTACTATTCTAATGAAGAATCTTTATGTGGATTAAATAACAGTTTCAGTTCGAAATTCCGTATAGATTCCTGAGTTTGACAAGATACACCCGAAGAAGGTCGGAGGTTACATCTGCTGAAACGTTGTGAATAAAACATCCAAGATGAAAATAGTAGTCAGTATAATCCAAGTAATACAAATTATCAATCCTTATCTAAAAAATTCTGAAACAAAGTTTACTTGATAAACTGCCTATCTACACTGACTGAAGTAATCTTTGAGTTATATATATATATATATATATATATATATATATATATATATATAACTCAATGTCTGTGTGTGTTTGTGTGATGTTTGTGTGTTCCCTATAGAAACAAGGGTAGAGAATCTACATAAAATCTAAAAGTGTATGCTTATGTAAACTTTACTGAGGAAGACAATGGAAGTGGTCTCGAATCGCTAAGTGCCCTCCTAACTTGAGGGAGCTGTGGGGGCCGAACCTCCTTTAAAACTTTAATATACTCTATTTTTATGAAATTGATATCATATTTATAAAATTATCCGGGGAAGACAATGGAAGTGGTCTCGAATATCTATGTTACCTACCATCTATGTGCCAAATATCTACGAGCCTCCACCTCTAAGTGACCCATTGGGACACAACCTCCTTAAAATTTCAAATACATATATCCGAATTTAATGAAATTTAAACCATATGTATAATTCTATGATAAATGCCAGTATACCGAAATCATATGCGCTTAATAGGGTTAAGATGAAAATTTGGGAATTTCCTTGCTTTTATACATTTAGTTTATATGAATTTTCATCTTAACCCTATTAAGGGCATATAATTTCAGTATACTGGAATTTTTCATGGAATGTCACTACTTTTGTAAAGGCTATGCCTCAATACAATGCCTTCTCATAACTGATATAGTTGGTAGCTTGACTAATCAAGGTATATGGTAAACTGAAATTAAAATGCCATCAACTAGACACTAGAACCTCTATCTTTGCCAAAAAATCAGCTGAATCCATCAAATAGTTGAGATACAGGGTGGCACATACGTACGTACACACAGAAAACATGATTTCATGATTGAACTTTTTGGATCTCTGGGTTGCCTTGACTAATGATGCTGAAATTCTACACACTTATAGAATCTATCAAATAAACATTTTGTGCAAAGTTTTAACTAATTTGGTTTATTGGATTTTGAGTTATGATTGATCAAAGAAATGAGATTTCCAGCATAGGCCATTCGTGAAGTCTATTAAGGGATAGAGCGCTCTTGCGCCTCCCTTGATACGCTAATTCACAGTTTTTCAACATTTCAGCTTCTTCCAACTATATTAGGGGGCAAAACAGGGGAAGGGGGCAGTAAAAACAAAGAAAGTAATATGGTGTTATAAGCATAGTGAAAAAGTACATAGTAATGATCCTCATTCAATCCCGAGCAACGTTGGGTCTTCCTTCTAGTTATCAATAAAAAGTACAAAACGGATCCTAAGTTGAAAATCAGGATGTGTAATACTGTCTGAGACAGGTATTGCCAGTTAAGTTTCGATAGTCAAAGGGAAATAGATCCAAATGTAAAAATAAAAATGCCATCACATGTCCAAAAACCAAACTCCATCAGCATGCAATACATGTCTATGATCTTTACTCACTGAACTAAACTTAGCGAACCGAGTTAAGAAAAGTAAAACTGCCTCTTTGTCAGAATCCAATGACTTTCAAACATCAAAGTCCAGCTTTGAATGGATGCAACTGACAAGGAATGATAAAAATTACGATATTTTCTGGTAAAAATCACCCTGTTCTTCATTATACTTTTTCATTTTAGCAGATGGCACACAGCACACAAATACTTTTCCTAGGCAAAATATTACAACCTTCTTTGTATACAAACTCTTAAAAATAATGTTTAAAAAAATTTTTGGGGTGAGTGGAGCTCCGAACTGGAGCACTTAAACCTGAACAACATTGTTTTTCATAGACAACTGTTTCTTTTTGCGATGTTGTCTTAAAATTATCTGAGTTTTTTTTCCATTTTATTTATTCTCACCTACGTTAGAGAACACACTCTTCTTATGCAAAAGTCTGAAATCTCTTTCCACTCACGTGCCGAATTTAGGAGATCTTACCCTCTTTCTGGTGCATTGTTTAAAGCAGATTGATATTGTCTGCTTGGCTGTCTATCTTTGCATAGCCTTTAAAAACCCTGACGTTGTGTCTGTCAGGTGCCTTTCTGGTTGCAGTCGCATAGACTCTCTAGACACAAACAATATAAAGTAACATTTACTTATATATTGTTTGCACATAGTTCTCTATATCTGACTCCGGCAACATGTGTTCTCTTCTCATTGTATTTGGAACAGTAATGTATTCTTTCTTTAGTACTAATGTCTATTGTTCTTTCCTTTGTGTATTATAACGTGTACCATGTTTACATGTTTCCTATCCAACTTTTTACGTTTGTCTTTGAAAAATTGTTTATTGTCGACAAACTGTTTATCTGTGAATAAATGTGGGTGTCTATAAATTCAGCTGTTTCTTCACTTTTGTCATTTTCTCTTTCTTCCAACACTTGTATGCTTTATCCATGATAACGCATCATACAAAATGTCGACCACCTGTGTGGGAAAGACATACCCGAACACGTGTTTACTAAAAACATAAAGGATAGGATAAAAAATACCGTTGGCTTTTGGCAAACATGTTTCTCATGATTCTTTATTCATCTTTTGGCTGTGTTTTCTTTACCTAATAAGGACATTGCATGAGGAGTTCTTTGACTTGTTGACAGAAAATTGCTGAGTCCTTTATTAAAACGTTATAAGTAGTTGATTAATGAGTAGTCATGTCTAGTTGTAAAAGTTGGTCGTAGTGGTGATATAGCAGTTGTAGAGATGTTGATATTTTCTTCTTTCTATTTGTGATTGGAATGATGTAGTTTAGACAACTGATAATATGTAAACATTTTTTAGTTATGACCGAAAAATCAAAACCAGCAAGGGTAGTCACTCATATTTTTAATTGAAGAATATAAAATAGTGATGTCTTCCTTACAACTAAAATTGTATTTCTTTTTATGTATATATTTTTAAAAAATGTGCTAATAAATAAAAATTAAAGACTAAAATTACTTCACTGAATCCCGGGCAACGCCGGGTAGGTACATCTAATTTCTCCTTATCTCTCTCTCTCTATATATATATATATATATATATAAAATTATTTTCGTAATTGTATCTACCTTATAATAGCTATGTACGCACATTTACGCATTTGATTTGTACACATATATAGATACATACACGCATACATATATATACTTATATACATATATTAGTGATGAGACGATTCCAATATTTTCCCGATTCCGATAGAATTACAGATTCTTTTTTAAATTTCCAATTCCGATACAATTACCGATTCCGATTCTTTTTCTATATATTCACTTATAGAGTTGTCATTTTCATTAATTTTCGGATTACCGTAAAAACCTGTGTAATGTGTGCATATATTTTCGCGAAAGTAAAAGTACACTTGAGGGGAGTACGTATATTAGATGAATACGAGGCCTGTCTAAAAAGTATCCGACCTTTATTTTTTCCCGTGCGAAATACAGACAATAGGGCAGCGCCACTCTACACAGTGAAGGAAGACACCTGCGCATGTGTGAATTTTATCACCACCTTCTAACGCATTAGTCACTGCCTGTCGGTCGCTGAGTGAGGTGCTACACAACATGTTCGTTGGATTACCGATTCTCTCAAGATGACTGAACGTGTTGAGCAAAGGTACTGCATCAAATTTTGTCAAAAGCTTGGTGAGTCTCAAAGCAAAACAATTTGTAAGATTCAGCAGGTGTTTTGAGAAGATGCGATGGGTGTAACACAAATTAAGGAGTGGCTCAACCGATTCAAAAATGGTCGTATGTCAGTGGAGAGTGAACAGCGTTCTGACAGGCCCAAACTGCTCGGATTGCAGCTGTTGTTGAGAGGGTGCAAAATTTGGTGATGGAAGATCGTCGTTCAACTGTGTGGGAGATCGCCCAAGATGTCGGAGTGAGTAAAGATCCCGTACATGCAATTTTGCGTGGTGATTTGAACATGCACAGAGTGGCTGCAAAAGTTGTGCCCAAGTTGTTGTCGCAAGAACAAAAGGACCTCTGTTTTCAAGTAGCACAGGACCTTCTGGAAACCGCCAATACTGATCCCGAGTTTCTGAATACCGTGTTAACTGGAGATGAGTCATGGGTGTACGGGTACGACCCAGAAACAAAAAGACAGTCGTCGCAGTGGAAGCATCTCGAGTTTCTAAGGCCAAAAAAAGCGCGACAGGTGCGAAGCAAAATCAAGGTGATGCTGACTGTCTTCTTTGATATCCGTGGAATTGTGCATCACGAATACTATGCACTAAAAGGACAAACAGTGACGAAGGAGTACTATCAAGATGTTTTCCGACGTCTCCATGATGCAGTTTGGCGCAAAAGATCAGACATGCGGACGGCGAAAAACTGGCAACTGCATCACGACAACACCCCCGCACATTCATCCCAATTGATCAAACATTTCTTCGTCAAACATGGAATTCCAGTCGTTCGTTAACCTCCCTACTCTCCAGACTTCTGGCTGTTTCGAAAATTGAAGACACTACTGAAAGTTTCCCGTTTTGAGACTAGAGAAGAGATAATGCAGAATGCGACGACAGAAATGAACACCATTCCAAAAGAAGACTTCCAGAGGTGTTTCCGGCAGTGGATGGATTGGTGGGCTAAGTGCGTGCAAGCACAAGGAGCCTACTTTGAAGGGAGTTAGGGTCCCAACCTCGTCAGGTATTTGAAATATTTTTCTGGCCTAAGGTCGGACACTTTTTAGACAGACCTCATAGATTGTTATAACTATTTTTTCTCTAATCTTTTCTTCATAATTGATTAGGAATAGTGATTTGATTAAATCATTGTAGGATGTTCATCTATATTTTCACTTGTGCCATTTTTCCTATTTATCCATTTGTGCCATGTACCGGTGCATTTTTACCGTGCCATTTTACTGAACCATTTCTTCCGGTGCCATTGTTACCTTAATTCGTTATGATCTATAGTTTTAGTTTTGCTGGTAGTTTAAAATCAAGGAATGTTTATCACTTTATCATTTGTACCAGCAATGGAAAAATTAAGTTTAGAACAAAATTAAAAGAATCATTTTTGGAATCGGAAATTAGGCTGAAATATTCCGATTCCGATACCGATACTGATTCCGATTCAGATACCCCAAAAAGTTCTGATTTTTCCGATTCCCGATTCTGATTAATCGTCACAACACTAAGATATATACACACAAAAGAGAATTTGATACTTCTCTGCAATAAAACAAAAACCTTAATATGTTTTAAAAAGACCAATTTTGACATTAGTACTCCAATGGTCATAAACACTTAGAATCTTGGTCCATTTCGATAACAACCAAGTAATTTTTATTTTATTTGACTTTTTACATAGTACACAATAATTGATGCACAGGAAGTGTAGTGGAATTGCTGGTAGGTTGAGAGATGGTAATCAGTCTGTATGCAAGAAATGTAAATAAAATGTTAGTTAAATAACCTCGATTTTGAACATGTCTAAGTAAAAAGAAAAATACTTCCAAAATATATATTCTATATTATACTTTTTTTCCCTTTCAGATAAATCCGGAATTTTCTTTTGTTAATTTCCCAATAACCAACATCAACACCACTATCACCATAAAAGAGTTACTTCCCTTTACGATTGTGTGATAGAATCTTCTTGTCTACAAAAAGACAGCAACAACAATGGCTGCATTTATTGCCAAGCAGATGGTTGGCGACCAACTAAAATCAGTCAAAGGTAAATTTTTTATTTCATCATTCTATTTCCTTTATTAATCAATCAATTGATTGATTGATTAAGCAGGGCATCTTTTTTTATTGATGGATTTTTTCGTCTACCTGGAGCTTTTAAAATGTGAAAATGTTTTCAAACATTTATTAGTTATCTGTTTTATTTGTTAAAGTTTTTTTATATCTTAGTTTTTAAAGCATCTTTCATTGTTTCCTTTTATCTTGATGTCTTTTTATAGAAAAAAAAGCATTTATTTTTCTTCTCTTTTTACTCTTACGTTTGTCTGTCTATATTTTTGTTGCTGCTGCTGATAATGATGATGATGATGATCCTAAATATCATGGCAAAGCAAAAAGTAAAATCCCCCTCTTATTTATTATTGTTAGCCACATTGCAGAGTTGTGGTACGATGGGTCAGTTGCCTGTGGGTGACTATATATATATATATATATATATATATATATATATATTACTATTTCATGTACCCTCATAAAATTTTATAAGGAGATATAATTTTTTATGTATCAGTTTTCAGTATTTACTTCAACAGTGCTCGATACGTAAGTAGAGCTAGGCAGTAAGTTATGAAAATATATTTATGGCAATTAAGCTGCACAGAGGCTTCCGCGTTTCATTTTAGCCTGAAGATTTCCCCCAGGATGAAACGCACCAGCCTCTGTGTAGCTTAATTGCCATAAATATATTTTCATAACTTACTATATATATATACCACTAGCGATAATGCATAAGTCTTTGTAAACACAAATGAAACACTCTCCAGTAGTTGCCAATGTTTATAAAAGAATTGAGATGCTACTTACTAATGGTCAACTAGATGGTCGTAAGTTCAATCCAAGCTTCATCGAACTTACGACCAGCTTGAAGCAGGTGCCTGTCTAGCCACACTGAAGAGCTGGGATACACCGAAACAGTCTGTCTGTGGGTGACTATATATATATATATATATATATATATAGAATAACGTCAGCTTCCCTCGACATGGTTACCAGATAGCTTTGTAATAAAAGCTACATGCATAAATCTATTCAATTAGTGTTTCTGCCACATATTGGTCTATGTTGTAAAAATCAACATTTTACTATTGATCGTTTTCTTCGATTTTAATATTTAGTCCTGATCAATTTTTTTGTAAAATTCACAGGTATTTCGATAACTTACTCGCTATCTCTTAAGACATCTCACTTTACTCAAATTCACCAGGGAACAAATTTAATAATACACATGATTCGGTATGCACCAGTTCGTCTTTGTTTCACTATTAGTTTTGTTCTGTTTTCGGAACATCATAATTGACCAAATAATTCAGCTATAGTCACAAACAAAACACAATTATTACAATATTTATAGTTGATACCAATAAAATACAATTATACAATAGTGATTCTTAAATATCCCTGTCTTCACACAGGTCACTTTCCAATAATTATCTTGATAACAACAGAAACAACACTATTTCATTTTCTTGCAATTTCTTTGCTATGTAACCACATTTTCGGTGCTTCATTTACATCAGACCTTAATCTGAGACAATTTCTACATACTGTAACATTGTTGTTCATTCATAACATGTGTAGAACAAGGACAGTTAACAGCGACTTTCTGAAATACACTTTGTTAACTAATGACTTATTTTAGTGATTTACGGAATATCATACCTGACAAAATCGTTGCAACAATAAACAAATACTTAATTACAGTAATGACAGTCAAATACAATATTATATAACTATAGTTTTCTAAAGAAACAATTTGAAATCTTAAATCGCTCTGTCACATAACTGTCAAATTTTGCGGATGTATTTTTATAGCATTTTGAATCTTCCATACCCACAAATATTGAACACTTATTTTCGATATCATCTCTTGACAAACACTTCGGAATCGAGAAAGAGAAGTAATTACGGCTGACAAAACTGTTTAAATTAGAATTTTAAAATGTTTCTCTCTGTAACTGATTTTGTATGGCCCTATGATCTGTAAACAGAGGGTTAACGATTCAATTCCTTTTGCGAATAAGAATTTTATCATTATTTAAATATTCATTTAAAACATAAGCGTTCGATTCTTTTCGAAGATGCGTTTTTTCTCTTTATTTTAACTCTCCCAAAACAGTTTCTTGGATTCCTCAATAACGAGCCCTTCATTTGCGCAAGATCTGCTGTCTTGATTCCTCTCTGCTCCGATTCTGAGAAATTGATTTTTCATGTAATAACGAGGTCTCCTTTCAGTCTTGATATATATATATATATATATATATATATATATATATATATTATTTATGACAATAACTTTCCATATATAAACATTTCAAATTGAAAAGAAAATATATACAAATATTGACATAAAGATCAAGTCAAAGGTCTAAAAAAATTGACTATAGAAATTTAATTGCGTTTGTGTAGGCCTTCAAAATTTTATTTATTATTGTTATAAAACTCTACTGATAATTTAATGTTATTACATACACAAACATAAGTGTCAAGAAAAAAAAGTAGTGATATAAAGTGACAGTGTCGGTTATTGAAGTGATGCTGAGTGTGTGTAAATATAAATATGTGAATGTGAGTTAATAAACAAAGATGTGAGAATAAATTTGAATGAAGAAACTTAGTATGGTCAAGAATTAATTATTTATTTACTTTTTACAATTGAAAGAGGATCTACTAATTAATTGAACATTTATGTTTGAGCTTGATACAACAACATCTTACTAAAATGTCCGTCTCTGTTGGAAGCCGCAAGTTAGCTTACTCTGAAATTCAAATGCAAGTGAAGTAACTATGACAAGTTATCTCCCTTTTATATGTCTATTTATTTTTCTAGGTAGAAATGTTTCTACCTAACACAGTCGAAAATAAATTACAATGTAACCATATAAAAGGTTCTCTGCCATGGCTAATAGCACCCTACCTGAAAGTCCAACATTAAAACTCTTCGACCTAACATTCACAAGTAACATGAATTGGAATAAAAAGATAGAAGATATTGCCAAGTCTGCTGCAAAGAAGGGGTGCTCCCTCTACCGGGCTAGAAAACTCACAACTGCCAGTATCCTATATATCTACAAAGCTACCATTCGCTCATGCATGGAGTATAGTTGTCACATCTGGGCCGGTGAACCAACCACTGGTCTCTGTCTCTTAGACAGGGTCCCCAAAAGAGCCTCTAATCAAATAGGTTCCCCACTGTCTACCAAATGCCAGCCCCTGTCCCATTTCCGCAATGTTGCATCCCCGTGCTTGTTTTACAAGTACTTCAATGGAATGTGCTCCACCGATCTTGCTGCACTTGTGCTTCCTCAACGTAAATACCCTCGACCAACCAGACAATCAGCAAAATCCCACCCCTTCACTATAGATGTCCCCAGATGTCGAAAGACTTTCTACTCTGATGGCTTCTTTCCTTGAACTGTTTACCTTTTGAATTCTCTCCCTGCTCCCTGTTTCCCCGACTGTACCAGCATGCTGAAATTGAAATTTAATATGAACAAACATCTCACTGCACAACTATAAATCAGGCCCCTAATTCATAGTAGCGTCTCAGTGGCAATATGCCTTGTTTCAGGCGAACAAAAGTAAAAAAAATTTGTTATTAAATTTAAGAAATGTAAATATATAACAAGTTCATCGCATTCACTTGCATGACAATTACGAGGAGATCAGGGTTATATCTGTAGAAAAACGTAAACCATCATTTATTGTAAAACTTAGGGTAGGAGGAGTTATGGTTGCAAATTCAGTTTTCTGGTAGTCCCCTTTTCTCAGGTACAGATTCAAATCTTCTACAAGTCTCATTTTTCACTTTGTAGATTTCTTTGTTCATTCCCAGCTCCATGGACGAAAATAACCATTTATTTAATCGCATGACACAAACATGAGTGTCAATAAAATGAAAGCAGTGCGTTACATAATTGACTATGAAAATAAAAAATAACAAAGCAAAATATTTATATAAAGTTAGGTATCTGTATATGTTTATATATTTCTAAAACTAATTAACTGATCATTGTCTATTTTGGAACACTGCTTCTATGTGTAAGGCTGTGCAATGTGGGATATATTTAGTTTAATTTAGTTTTGTGCAAAGGGGGCAAAGAAGGGGTGGAAGCGTTTCTTGAAAATTCAGATACCTCTGATTTTTGTGAAATTTTAACTATATATTGGACATTGATAAATAAATATTCCCCAAATTTCAGTTTCTTTGAAGTATTTTAAAAGGGATTTTAGGGGGCATAATATGTACACAACCTTCCATTTGATATTTCAAATATTTCAGATTTGCATTAAATTTGATCCATAGTCATTACACACCGATTAAACAAGATTCTCTGAATTTCAATTTCTTCTTCAGACTCCTTAAGCCTGAAATTTGAGACATTTTCTAGTATCAAAATCATGTAATTGAAAGAAGGATTCTATACATAAGGTTTAGTATCATTATATCTTGATTTTGATTTTGGTAAGATGACATAAAAGTGGTGCAAAGCTGTTCTGTTTGGGGGAATTCATTTTATCTGTATTCTACTAATTTATATTATGAAAATGGTTTGATTTAGCATGTCTGTTTTATGGCATATCAACCCTCTGCTTTATTTAGTCCTGAAACATTACTTACTGCCAACAATTTATTGTATACGATTAGATGAACACAAGTTGCTATTATCGTCATAACAGAGTGGAAACAATGCGTCTATACCTTTCCCAGGGCTATTAGTGTGTAAACACTGTAGATCCGATCAAATTTGAACTCAGCATAGAATGCCATTGCAACAGAAGAATTAGTCAAGGTTGTTCGCAATCTAGCTAAATTAGTCTTAGAGAAAAATGGTGGAATTATAAAACATTTATTATGACTTTAATATAAATATTCCTTTTTCTGGTTTGTGATCAATAAAATGTTTCTTAGTTCTTTCAGTTTTTTTAATTTACTTTTATTAGTTTCAAACAAAACATATTACCACTGAAGCGTAAGGGACTACTCTGATAAGGGCAAGATTTATAGGGGAAGAGTAAAGCATATTACCACTAAAATGTAAGGGGCTACTCTTATAGGGGCAAGATTTATAGGGGAAGAGTAAAGCATATTACCACTGAAGCGTAAGGGGCTACTCTGATAAGGGCAAGATTTATAGGGGGAAGAGTAAAGCATATTACCACTGAAGCGTAAGGGGCTACTCTGATAAGGGCAAGATTTATAGGGGGAAGAGTAAAGCATATTACCACTGAAGCGTAAGGGGCTACTCTGATAAGGGCAAGATTTATAGGAGAAGAGTAAAGCATATTACCACTGAAATGTAAGGGGCTACTCTTATAGGGGCAAGATTTGAGGGGGGTAACCTGTGTGGGGAATTGAACAGCAAGATATTTGTTCACATTACATTTAAATTTCTGCATGGTGATACGGTCGGGGAAATAGAGAGCAGAAGAGAAATTCCAAAGACAAGCAGTCTGAGGAAAGAAGCTATCAGAGTAAAAAATCTTCCGGCATCTAAGGAACTCTACAGTGAAGGGGTGGGATTTTGCTGCTACTCGGGTGAATCGAAGCACATTCCGTGGAATGTTATTTTTTTTACTTTCATATGTAGTTCAGTAGTTATTGTTGGCAAGACTTATATCAAGTGTTGTATAAATACATACAAGAAACATACACAGGCACTTACAGATATGTACATATATAACACAATAGATAGTTATAGACATACAAAATATATATATACACACAATATTAGAGAGACATGGGAAATGTAAGATCAAATCTATTACTTTCAATTATAGTTAAACAACTATGAATTATTTTAGATAGGCTGATAAAATTATTGTGGATGTTTGGTGGTAGTATGCACTCTCGCAATGCAATTTGTATAAATTAGCAAGTTATTATTTTATTTATTATTATTATTATTATTATTAAAACTGTGTTCTGCAGCTACGGTAGTCAAATGACATCCCGTAGCTGCAATCAGTCCTCCATGCTAGTCCCAGGCCATCTGGCTTTGTCATGCGCAAGTTGTTGTAGGCAATGAAGTTGTTTCGCTGTATGTAGCGGTCCTAGTCCCGCCTGCTTGAGGTCAGCACGTAGTGTGCTCAGCAGATTTGTGCAGTGCAGTGCCGTCCTAGTCGCGGTTGGTAGGCTTGCGAGCCAGTAACGACAAAGTCTAGTGCCCTAGAGACAGTTATAATTTCCTGAATTGCTAGATTTGTTTTGGTGGTATTGGTTTCCCCGATGGAATCAGATACTCACAGGAGCGACCACATAACGTTGCCAACATCTCTTTCCTACAGCCTCTTTCACTTTCTTCTGTATCGTTATGTTCATGGTAGGTGCTCGACTGAGCTCTAATCCCAGGTCCCCTCCCATTCACAACAAGAAGCCCCCTAGCTACAACCACAACAAAGAACTTTCCTTCTCTCTCTCTCTCTCTCTCTCTCTCTCTCTCTCTCTCTCTCTCTCTCTCTCTCTCTCTCTCTCTGTACCAAAGGGAACTTCCATGAACAAAATTTTTTTCATAAAACATCCCATCTGTGGAACAAAATACGAGGAGGCTGTTTCCCAACCGACTACAACATGGTCGTTTTCAAGTCTAATGTAAACAAATACTGTTGAGTCTTCCTCTTAAGTAATCTTCTTCCCATTCCACCCGTCTGATTTAGACATTCTTATCTATGGTCACTCCAACAGGTTTCAGGTGGTCAGATTATTGCTTTTTATCAGTTAATTATTAATTACCATGGAAATATGAATCTGTCTACACTCGCATTTTACATGAAAAATGTAAACAAAAAAAATCTTTAATTTTGTTTTTCATAAGTTATTACATAAGTGTCACAACCGCATTAAAGAACTTTCCTTTCTGTCTGCACTAAGAATTAAATGGAACTTCCATAACTTTTTTTCCGAGAAGATCCCATCTGTAGAACAAAATACTACGATCTGCTTCCCAACCGACTACAACATGGTCGTCTTCAAGTCTAATGTTAACAAATACTTGTTGAGTCATTCTCTTGGATAATTAATATCTCTTAAGTAATCTTCTGCCTATTCCACCCATTGTTTCCAATCCTCTCGTAGTGGTGATCATTGGCCAACTGACAAACTCTTTAAACCTTACTCTCAAGTGACCCCGGACTTTAATAAGTGGTGACCCATTAGTAAAAAAAGAAGAAGAAAATCTCTAATGAAGGTTGTGTTATAGACCTAACAAGATAAGAACATAGCATGCTGAGTCATCATTTCTCACCATTATGCATTTCACCGCTGCTACCTCATATATGCACTCTGCACACAGCCATTTTAGTTCCATAATGGTGTCTGTGTTTAAACAATATTGGCCTGAAATAATGACTTGTATATCAATACAAATAATGACAGACATGAGGAGAAAAGCCACCATTCATTTCCAGTCCGAAATCTTTCTTCCTAGGTCTTTCACCTATGATCAGTTTCTATTCAAATTCGGTTTAAAGCCTCGTCTTTTGCAAACCGACAAGAGATCAATCAATCAATCAGAGATGTTGTTTGATCAAATGTTTGTTCCCTGAATGTCATCTCCACTCAAATGGTCAGGCATTTGCTTTGCTTGTTTTTCTTTCTCTAACACAAAAATAAACAGGATGAATTCTTTGTGGAGATATTTTCGTGTCTGTATATTTGTTTAGATGTTTATATATATATATATATATATATATATAAATGTGTGTGTGCGAAATATGTTTTAGCATATACCTTCTATTCTTTATGTATACCAACCTCTTCAAAGTGAAAGCTCGATGATTGTCAACATGCGACAACAGAGCATATATAAATAAACAACATTTTGTTACACTCTAAAGGTCAAGATTTTATTCATCTTATGAATCATTTTTTCAAAACAAATACTTTTGGTACAATTACAGTTCCGTTTCATTCACAAGAAGACCAACCAACATTTGTATGTCAATATATATATATATATATATACAATTATTTATGAATAAATATTATTTTCAAATTAACCTATATACACATGTGTTTCATGCCAAACTTGCAATCATCAGTATGGGAGGAGACAATCCATGCCGGTCATACGATTCAAACCACAATACGAAAGTCATATTTGACTCAGTAGTCAGAGCACATACCGATGTGGCCACCACGATGGCCATGGAAATGTGAGAGTAAATTAACGTCTAAATGCCAAATTCAGCGGGCATATCAGCAGGTTGTCAAGAGAACTCAATAGGTGGGTCCTCCAGGTTAAGTTTCTATCCAAATCTGGAGAATCTCTACCGTGTTTATATAATTTACTTTTTAATTTTGATTTTGATTTTATTTTTACATTGACTAAGCCCTGTAAGCTTTCCTTATCTCTGAAACTTGCGTACTACCATGCAAATGCCATAAGTCTATGTATTTGCTGTCTAATTCTTCTGTATGTTAATATGATAAAGATATATTACCCCTCCCCACCTCTTTTCCATAACATGCCATTTTGCCACACCGACCTATTTTAAATTTGGTTAATATTCTTTAGCGATTTAATTTTGAAACTAATTGACGCCTGAGCTTCATTATGAGAAAGTTTCTAACGGTTTGTTTAAAATATTAATTTTTAATCTGATCAGATTTTAATCCTGTTTCTTTCTTCTTGCTTTTTTCTTCAATATGAACAATTTTGAGCAACCTGAGCGTTCAGCACCATTTATGTCTGTACGACCGCATTTAAAGTCAATATACGCCCGTTTAACCGATTTTTCTGATGGAGCAGTCCGAATAACACATATCAAGCAATCGCTTTGCTTGAACAGTATTTTTCACATCAGAAAGCAATACTTTATCAACACACGAACTTCAGATTTTTCTATTGTTTACTTAAATAACTGTAATTTGTAAACTAGTAATCCGATTGGGCTCAAATCTTAACATGTGTTATTTGAAGGTTAGTACTTTATAAACATTACATGGATTTGTTATTAGTGGCGCCATATATATGCCAGGTCCGGGATTTATTGAGGCAGATTGTAAATTTTATTAACGATTCCCTGGGTGACATTTTGGGGTGTCAAATAGAAGACCAAATGCGAACATTTCTTGACTGTCTGAAGATTGCAATTCCTTGAAAACTCTTAACAGTACTTAACAAATTGCAATCATCATTTGTTTCTAAAATCCTATTCATCTCTTTTCCTTATCTAATTCTTACTCTGATAATCTTGCTTGGTTGCACATTGGATGTTTTAGATCGTTGGAGGATGGATGAGACGAAAAGTGGTAGGAGGGGAGGATAGAGAAGTAGTAGCTAATTTATTCCCTGCTTCCTTTGTTCCAGTTCGTTTGACTCGTTGACCTAGTGGTCTTCATCAATTCGCTGCTCAGGTACCTCGTTGTAATACGTCATCCTATTCCAGTAGGTCAATCGTCATCTTCTGTCTTTGCATTAATCATTGTTCATTCTTTATAACAAGTGACGTCATGCCTTGTCTGGGGCGACCTCCATTAAAAAAAAGAAAAGAAGTGTAAGAGTAGAAGAGTAAGAAGATGCCATAAATAAATGACGTAACTAAAAAAGAAAATGAAAAAGAGGGCAGGATCGTGCGTTTGGCAGTGAAGGGCGAATAGAGGGGAGAGTAGTAGCGGTAGTAGTAGTAGCATAAGCGTAAGAGAAGAAGAGTAAGCAGATAATGTAAATAAGTAAATGATGCAAACAAAGAAAGTAGAGAAGGGGAGTAATAGGAAAGAAGGCATAAAAATAGGGAAAGGGAACAAAAATGTACAATGTACCAGCATTGACGGGTCACTGGTCGTCTAGTTAAAGTATAAACTGGTGTAAATGTGTAAATGAGGGCGCCACTCCTTTCCCAGGATTACTCCACTTACACTTGATCCTCACTGTATAATGCTGAGTCTTTAGCAAGGAAGTATCAAGTACCCTTTTTTGAAGTCTTTGGTATGACAACCGAGGATTGAACCCTGGTCTCCCAGCCCATTAGCAAACACTCTAAACGTTATATCAAATGGGCCGGTTTAAAAAAGTGCAATTCACTATAATTTCTTTCTAAAATTAATTATTCCAGAACAGATGATTATTACAATAGAGTCAATTTTAAGCAATGACCTCAAAGGCTCAAAATGTCAAAGAGATAATTCCTATTTTTGCTTAAAGATAAAAAAATATGCGTTATCTCCCTTATATTTTTAGCTTTTTTTTTTCATTTCTTCATGACTTACATATTATTTATTTTTAATTTA
Organism: Sepiola atlantica; assembly: GCA_963556195.1. Classification (NCBI taxonomy): domain Eukaryota; kingdom Metazoa; phylum Mollusca; class Cephalopoda; order Sepiida; family Sepiolidae; genus Sepiola; species Sepiola atlantica. The sequence goes on from OY744523.1 coordinate 131,190,862, forward strand.
AAAATTTAAACTAACATCACATTAATGAATCTCGGGCTACGCCGGGTGGATACAGCTACAGAAATGTTAAACTTGTCTGTCTGTCAAAGTGTTCATACTTTCTGTGTATGCTGTAGTTATGTATACTGATTATAAATCATCATACCTTTGAGATGGTTTGTACTGAAAATATTTAATCTCACAAGGATAGCAAACAATTCCTAGATGCAATTATAATGGAAACAATGGAACCCATTTCACATCACTGAGTTATAAATTTGTAGTTCGAAATGAGAAAATCATTATCAATAGATTTTATGTATTGTCTATCCAGATCTCTCTTGACTGTCTTCTCTCTCTCTCTCTCTCTCTCTCTCTCTTTCTCTCTCTCTCTCTCTTTCTCTCTCTCTCTATATATATAAATTGTCCTTCTTCTTCTTCTCCTCCTCCTCCCTCCTCCTTTTCTTTCTTCACCCCCCTTTCCTGCTTCTAATTTATCTTTTTCTTCCTTCTTTTCTACTTGTTCCTCCTTTCTACTTGCTCCTCTTTTATTCTACTTCTTCCTCCTTTACTTCTTTTTTTCTTCTTCCTCCTTTCCTTTTTTTACTTCTTTTCTTCTTTTTTTCTTTGTCTATCTCCTCGGGTTAGGGTTAACCCTAACTCCTATTCTTCTTTTTCTTCTTCTTCTTCTGTGACATATTCACCAGAAACAAAATACGCTCTCTTTAGATGACCTTTTCCTGGGTTTCATACCCTCTCTTCTCCTTCCCATAATTCCTCCCTTCCCCAATCTACTTCTGCCTAACTTAACAGCTTCTCAATAAAAAAAGACTATTTTCGTCACTTTCCTTTCTTCCACAGTGAAAATAAATGTCATGTTATTTTCATTCATTTAAACCATAAAATGAACACAAAGAAAATGCTCTGAAAGCAAACTTGATTGAAATCTGGGTACTCCAATAATGACCCAAATTTGTTAGCTGATTTAATGCCACAAATCCAGTTAGAATGAAATACCATTTTTCGAATAACTTTGCTTGAAACTGGGTTTTTTCTGCTTTTGTCTATTTTTGTCTCAAAAACATTTAATATTTAAAAAAAACAGTAAATTAATTAGAAGTTACCAAATAATTTTGAGTGGTCACCAGAAATCTCCCCCTCCCCCCCCACTGGTCCAAATCATCCTATATCATCACATTTACATTTAGTTGTTGTTGATTTTGTTGAGTGTTACGGTATATCAACCATCTTTGGGTCAATTTATACTTAAATCGTACTTGTTTTTGTACACAATTGATTTGTAAATCAATTTGAATTCGAAGAGATTTGTGTTGCATAAAGCACCTGGTCTTCCAAAATGGTCACCCACCTAATACTGGCCAGTCTCAACGTTGCTTATCTTCAGTGATACTATAAAAACCCATGTATGAAAAGGATTATAGCCATATCATTTACAGAAGGAGGGTTGCAAATAATATGTACAGGGTGGGCCAAAATAAGGGTCCTATCTTTAAATTTGAATAACTTGAATTTGAATAACTTCCACAAAATAAAAGTTAAACTCACCAAACTTTATGTGTGTGTAGACTGACCCTTCCGAGATTTTTTGAAATAAACAAAACAAATTTTAGCCGAAAAACACTTCTTAAAACTTACAAAAACTAAAGTATTGTTTTTTACACTGTTTTGAGTTTTTTAAGCAAAAATAATGTTTTCTAAATGAGGGTACGTTCCTTAGGGCTAATACGGCTCATGCTTGCTTCGGAAGGGGTCCTTTACTTATTCTAAAAAAAAATTTTTTTAAATCAATAAATAAAAAAGTTATGAATTTTTAAAAATAGGACCCTTATTTTTGCCCACCCTATATAAGGCAAAATGTTATGTGAGAGAAAAAAACACTTCTTGGTCAGTTTAAGGCTCTTTTGTCATTGGAGGCTCACTCACAGTTTTCTTCAGAGAGTTAGGGCTACAGCCCTGACAATGGTTTCTGACTTTATATCCATACTTTTAATGCTGGTTATCAGTTTTAAAATGTCAAAAATATAGTGATTCGCATTTGTAAATAATAATTGTGTTTTTTTTCTTTTTTTTTTCTTTTTTTTAGAAAATAGCTAGAATAATACCTGTATCAGGAAAGGTAAACTTAATTCCCCGAACAGAACAGTTTTGCACCACTTTTATGTCTCCGTACGAAAATAAAAATCAAGATATTATGATACTAAACCTTATGTGTAGAATCCTTATTCCAATTTTGATCAAAATTCATTATATGCTTTTGATTGTAAAAAACGTCCAAAATTTAAGGCTTAAGCTTAAAGGGTCCTAAGAAGAAATTGAAATTCAGGGAATCTTGCTTAATTGGTGTCTAATGACTATTGATCAAATTTAATACAAATTTTAGATATTTGAATTTTCAAATTGTACTCATATTATGCCAAAACTGTTCTGTTTGAGGAAATTAATTTTACTCGTCCTGGGACTGGTATTCTTCTAGTATTATTGTAAATTTTCTAGATTTCTGTATAATAAATCAAACATTTTAATTGCAGCTGTGAGTGATTTGTGTCTTCGTACCTTGTAGGCCACGCATGCATCAATCATTTCCTTATATAATGAGTAAAACAGCATATATCAACAAATAGTTTGATAAACTAGTCAATTACTTTACTGCTGATAATAAAAAGCCCGGTTATTCATTTATAAATATTTCAAGTTGCTGCAAGTTGGATAACTATTTGACAGGGTGTGGTCTGCACATGGTAACTTGGAGGTATCGGCTTTAGAAACAGCCAATTGTCATTAGTGGCCATGGATGGATATTTATGAAAAAACGAAAAGAAGAATCAATATCGTTATTGGCAAGAAAATTATTTATGTAAAACAGAAGACAAAATGGCCACCGAGGATGTTTGATTGGCTAAATAGATGCCATCAAAGCCTACATAATTAACTGTACCGATCTTAGATCCTATTGTGCCAATTTATGCACAAATACCATCAACTAAGCCTTGGCCCGTTGGCTAGGAGAAAAGTGTAGTATCTGTTCTGATACTACATTTAATCTTTTCTGTTCTCGATCAATGAAAGAAAATTATTTTTGCCCCAATCCACAGTGCCCTTTTTAGGGGAGCTGGATTTTCCCTACATTATAAACCGACCTTGTGTCTAACTTTGTCCTTATGAGGATACAAGTAAATAAAAACTTGTAATTTTCCCATCTAAATATAAAATAACAACTTCATCATTATCATTATCATCATATCCAGTTGATTGTCAGTTTTACATGTTGAAATGTGCTGGCAGCTTTTAGAAATTGACTTCCAAACTAACCTATCTCTCTATTTATCCATCTTTCTTTCAAATCCATTCTTATCACTTCTTCCAATATTTTCCTTAGCTCCCCCCCTGCCAACTGACCTGCTATCTTAGCTGTTCTACATCTACTAACTCAAGTACTCTGTTCCATTCTTTCAATGTGACCAAATCAACGAAGTCTCCTCTTCTGCATACATCTTCCTATACTGTCCAGATTTAATCTTCCTCTGAGGTCATCAGATCTAAGCCCATCATTAAGACTCACATTACACATCTATCGCATTATTCTCATATCGTTCCTCTCCATGCAACACATATCCTTAACCCTTACTGGCCAGGTTTCACTTCCATAGATCAGCACACTGTGCACACATGCCTGATAGTCTCCTCTCTTGGTCAACAGTAATAACGCTCTACTGGTTTCTAATAGCAAACGTTCCCTGATCTTCCTCCATCCATTTCTAACTCTTGCAATCACACCAGCACCAGCCCTTCCCTGTGATCCAATGCTATTACCAAAGTAACAAAACTTCTGGGCAATATATAATAGCCTCGCTATCCAAATATACTTTCTTCATATCTGAGTTCAAATCCGTCTCCATTGTTTTACATAAGGTAAGATAGCAACTTGTGTTCAATTAATCGTATATGATAGTTATAGGTTTTCAGCATTGAATAACCTAAAATGGAAGCCAAAGCAAAAGCAAGTGACAAATTTTGTGTATGAAACTATAAAAAGATAAGACTTATATAATCTTCTATATATAACAAATCAATGTTTGTTTGTGTGTCATAAAAATCGATATGTTAACATTCAAATAAGTTTTATAAGGGTTAAATCTAAAGAAACCATTGAAATCTCTCTTCGGTTCTATCTGCGGTCACTAGGAACAATTATCGGTTAGGTCCATAAAATAACTGAAATATATTAGAACGTAAAGAAATGAAATTCATTTCTTTTAAATAGATTTTCTTCGTTTCGTAAAACAAAAATAAAATTTTACATTATTATTGGTATTTTTAAGATTTAAAATAAACGAATTTGTTTCAATTTGTCAAAGCCGTCTGCCATTTTACAGCTTTCTTTAAGGACCAGTATTTTTTTTTTAAGAAAACACCACCACGCTAACAGTTTTTTTTTTATTACTTGATCTCATATTCCTAATCTTATTTTAAACTTTTTTTCAAGGCAAAAATTGCAAACGTAACTATATTTGAAATTATTTCCGACCAGCAATATATCTCTATATAGGCAACACCGGATGTATAACATTAATTAAAGATATATAAATATCTGTATATGTGTTCACATAGATTTTTTCTTGCCTTGACAGAGTACAAAACTGACTTCACAATCTAGAGAGGGGATGATATCTTCTCTTCTTTACAGTCCCTTGCTCACATAAAAAATTGCTAGTCTTTCTCTACTCTATTGTTATTTCCATGATGAATGTTCGACTGAGCTACAATCTCTGGTTCTTCCAGTGAGGCATTCACGGCAAGAACTCGTCTTCTACCACAACCGCAAAGATCTTTACTTCCTTCCTCTGTGTACTTAATACCAAATGAAATTTATGTGAACAGAGTTTCTTTCCAAGAAATTCCTGTCGGTGCCACAAGACTGCTTTCCTCACGACTACAACATGGTCATTTAACTTACAAGTAAATTCATGTAATTTTATTGCACCTTTAATTCTTAAGACCATTAAAACTTAGAAGTGTCATAATGGCAGTAGAAGTATAGTCAGCAAATTTATTATTCCTATGATATGTACATTAGAAGCTAAAATAGCCTAATGGTTGCCTTTCTTTGACTGTCATCTTATTCTCTTCTTCGATATTAGGTGTAATCTGCCCTAAGATAAATTGGCAGTCACAAACGATCTAGAATATTTAAAATATTAATATATTCTACAAACTACCACCTGCCAAGTTGGTTGTTTGCTTAATAAGTCCCTAAACCTTTAATTATATTTTCCTTGTCAAGGTGACCGTGGGGAACGGAGTCCCATATGGTACCTGTAGACTTGTAACGTGTCTCTCCTTAACTGATTATGTCAGAATGGTTTAAATTATGAATCACTTGAATAATCATATTTAATGCATTGACACTTGAAATGATGTACAACTTGAATGATCATATATTAATTTATAATATTTCTAAAAAAGGATCACTTTAATGATCAGATTTAATTCAGGCTGGTTCAAATTATGTACAACTTGAATGATCATATATTAATTCATAGTGGTTCAAATTATGTATCACCATAATGATCAGATTTAATTCAAGCTGGTTCAAATTATGTATCATAATAATGGTCAGATTTAATTCAGGCTGGTTCAAATTATGAACCACTTGTATAATATAATTTGATTCATAATGCAAATTATGTACCACCTGAATGGTTATGTTTAATTCATAGTGGTTCAAATTATGTATCATGATAATGATCAGATTTAATTCAAGCTGGTTTAAATTATAGACCACTTGACTGGTCATATTTAATGTGTTATTAAAATTGGTAACAGGTGCAAACTCCTGTACAACAGTGGTCGAAAAACAAAAAGAGGAGTCGGCATCGTTATGTGATCGCTAAAGTGCATCAATATGGCAACCGACTAATGAATGTTGTCCTCGTCACAAACAGGTGCAAAATTTCTTTCTTTTCTGCGTATTCCTTTACTAGTCAAAGAAGCTTTCTCGGCATAGTGGCAAATCTGCTATTCCTCCTCTTTTTAACGGTCTTCACGTTTTGTCAATGGCAAGTTTGTTCATTTTCTGGAACTGCTGGGCCTGTTTAGTGATTTTCAGTATGGCTTCCATGGTTTTCGTTCAACTGCTTATCTTTTAACTATTGTAACTGAGCGGACCTGTCAGTTTATGGATAATTCAAAAAAGGGTAGGGCCATTGCACTTGACATTTCGAAAGCTTCCAAAGAGTGTGAAATTCTGGTTTTCTGCACAAACTTCAGGGTTATGGTATTAGTGGTAAGGTTCTTGACATTATTGGGCCTTGTCTTTCTGATCGAAGCTTGTGAGTAACTTTGGAGTGTGTTTCTTTATTCTCTTTTCCTATAAATGCTGGTGTTCCTCACGGCTCTATCCTAGGCTTAACACTGTTTATACTGTATAGCAATAATCTTCCAGAGAATATTATTCTGAAAATTAACATCTATGCCGATGATACCACTCTCTATTCTGGTGTTGCTTCTTGCCCATCTCCTTTGGATCAGTCTCTGCACCCTCTCTCTCACAGAAGTGATGTTGCTAGTCTCAGTCTTTTCTATAGATACTATTATTGCATGTGTTCTTCAGAATTGTGTGGTATATTTCCTGCTTCTTTTTGTTCAAGCTCGTTTGACTCGTTGGTCTAGTGGTCTCCATCAATTCTCTGTTTTGATACTGCATTGCAATACAGCTTCCTCTTCTAGTAGGTTCTTTTCCAAGAACTGTAGGCTTATGTAACTCTCTTCCTGCTGACTGTTTTCCTCCTAGATATAGCCTTGGTATTTTCAAGACTAAGGCCAATAGGCATCTCCTGTCGTTGCGGTAATCATTTTTTTTGTTCTTATTAGCTCCTTACATCAAGTAGCTTCATGCCTTGTCTGGAGCGATTTCCATAAAAAGAAAATATTTTAAATTAAAAAATTTAACGAGCAAATCTTTCATGTGCCACAAGACACTACACTGGTGGTTGGTGCAGATCTAAACGGTCACATTGGCGCTGTTGCAAATGAACATTGTGCAGACGTTTTGAGTATAGTGTCTCGATTTTGCTGATTCATGACAGCCAACACATCCGCATACCTACTACAACAGAAACACGGAGTCACAAATCGACTATGTCTTAAGCAGACTAAACAATCGACAATTATGGATGTCAAAGTGATACCATACGAAACAGTGGCGCCACAACATCGTCCAGTGATTCGAACTTTGTTCATCAAACCACCAAGGCATTCTTATCTAGCTCAAAATGGCCCTGCACAGGTAAAGTTGTGTGGATGGAAGGAAAAAGAACGTGACATCATCGAGAGAATTGCTCTACCTCCGGTCACCAATGTTGTGAACGTGTGGAGAGACAACAGCCTCATTTAAAGAAGCAACACTGGTTGAACTCCGTTCTAACAGAGCCTGGATGCCATTGGATAGACAAAATACTATGGCTGTGGACTTTGACATTAAAGGAGAAAGTGCAATCCAAGAAGCAACGCTACCACAAATTTTCCACTGACAAATCCCTATTAGTATTATTTGGATTATTCAAACTACTGATCTCATCTTGAATGTTATTCTCACAACGTTTCTGCCGATGTAACCTCCGACCTTCTTCAGGTGCATTTTGTCACACTCAAGAATCTTTCTGTCGAACTCGGGAATTATATGTAATTTTGAATGGAACCCTTTATTTAATCCACGGGGGCGGGGGGGAGGGGTAGCTTTCTCTCGTTCTGTCATCAATGACCGTGTAGAAATCTTAACTAATCTGTAATTGTATTCTTAGTATCGCCTGTACTAATGATTGAACCATCAACCTCCAGAAGACTGTCATTTAGAACTGATTATTACTTAGCACTTGTATCGGTTGCGATACAGGTTCTTGCACCTGACGATGGTCGGAGGTTGTATCGGCCGAAACGTTTTGAGACTAACAGCCAAGAAGAGAACAGTAAACTGTTCAAACTTTATCACACATTTAGTAAGGAAATATGCTAGTAGGTCATTTAATGTCGATCACAAATAAAAATAAACACAAGGATTATCTGTATTATTTCGATGAGTCGGACAATTGCTTTCCTCTTGAAGGTTATTCTCACAACGTTCCGGTCGATGTAACCTTTGACCTTCTTCAGGGGCGTCTTGTCAGACTTGGGGATGTTTACGTTGAACTCGAACTGAATCCTTTATTTAATCCACGGAGGTAGATTGCTCTCGTTCCGTCAGCCATGACAAGGTAGATGTCTTAAGTAATTCTTAATTATATACTTAGTGTCGCCTCAACTGAGGATTGAACCTTCAACCTGCAGAAGACTGTCACTTAGAACTGATTATTACTTAGCATTTATATCTGTTATGCCACAGGTCTGTAAGGTCCATATAGATTCCAGAGTTCGACAAGATGAACCTGAAGAAGGACTGCAGTTACATCGGCCGAAACGTTATGAGAATAACATCCAAGATGAAAACAGTAGTTCGAATAATACAAATAATACAAATTAGCAATCCTCATCTCAAAAATTCTGAAAGTTAATATCAAATCCCTGTTAAATTGGCAAGCATACAGAGCAGCCAAGAGTGAGACGAAGAAAGTAGTGATTTTAAAACAGTTACCATTCAGTGACTTTGTTCACTGAATTTTATCGGTTCTCTTCCTGGTTTTATTATTTTTAAAAACATGTCCCTTCGGTGTTCCTCAACCATAAATTATCCTCATGTTATTCCTCAGTTATATCTGTCTCTTTTTTGCAAGCAAATTTCTGTAGTCTAAAGTATTTGATTCAAAGAATTGACCATCCGGGCAATGCCCGGTAATCCTACTAACGAGAAATAAATATGTTGTTTGTTCTTTTCTCTGTCAGCTCATAGCTGTCAAATGATAAAAGGTGTCAGTGTTAACCTTTCTGTCACTCTCTAGAGACAAAATGATGAATGGACACGACTTAGTCATTCTTCTCTCTACAAGTTCATGAGAAGGTAAGATGAATATAAAGTTCCTAACATAAATGGGGGGGGGGGGCGTGACTGGTGTGATGGATACTATAAAGACTATGGAATCGACTATGCTGAGTTCAAATTCTATTGTATCTATGTTGATCAAGGGAAGAGTCTATTGGACGTGGATACGAAGTGTGATGATGTATGGGAGTAAAACCTGGCCAGTTGAGGATATGTGTGACATGAATATAAATGATGTGAGAATGTTACGACAGATGTGTAAAGACATGCTTAGATCTGGTGACCTCAGAGGAAGATTAAATCTGAACAGTATAGGGAGATGTGTGTAAAACAGGAAACTTGGTTGGTATGATCATGTTGAATGAATGGATGAGAGTGCTTAGGTTAGTAGATGTAGAACAGTTGGGATAGTAGGGTCAGTTGGCAAGGGAAGTCCAAGGAAAACATCGGAGGACATAATAAGGATAGACTTGAGAGAAATAAGGATAAATAAACACCTGGTAGAGATAGGTTAGTTTGGAAGTCAATTTCTAAAAACCGTCCAACACATGCCAGCATGTAAAACGAACAATAAACGAAGATGATGATGATAATGATTACTATTGTTTTCAAGACCCCACCAATACCATAGAAAATTGAAATTATGTACTATCAGCCTATTTGGCATAAAGGTGAGAGTGTTTGCTAATAGGCTGGGCTGGTCGATTCATACCAAAGACTAAAAAAAGTGTTACTTGATGCCCCCTTGCTAAATACTCAGAATTATAAAGTGAGGATCAAGGGTAAGTGGAGTAATTTGGGGAAAGGAGTGGTTCTCTCCCTTACATTTCGCTGTAGTAGCCAACGAAAAGGGAGCCTTCAGATCGACCTCGACATTTATGTTTTGTTTTATATGAATAATGATAGTTTAAAAGATTAACAAAAAAAGGAGTTGCATATTTTGTACAAAAGTCGGCTCCGAATTCAAATAAAATAAAATAAAAGAGAATATATATATTCAGCTTATGAAAAGAGCTAAAATTATTTCCACCAAAAGCTTAACAAGAATTTGTTAAAAATTCGGCACGAAGCCGCTGGGAGCCTTTTTCTCACACTATATTAGAAATATACATAGATTCTCTGCAGTTCAATATTCAGTAACTCGTCATCACGATAACATATGATGAGGTTTAGAAGTTTGAACAATACATACACTCCCACATGGACAACTTATGTTTGTAATGCAATGACCACAAAATTGAATTCTATGGTTTCGATTTTTTTATTATTTTTCTGAGCTCGGAGAAAACATTGGCATGGGCCGTGATATTATTTGTATATATTTTTATGTATACCCAAACCTCACCTGGGTCGATGGTGAAGTTGTGACTTGTCAGGAGTGATAACGTAGCACGTTTTATATGGTTAAAATAAAAACCAGAAGAGAAAAAACAAGATTGTCTCACTTCTTATATGTGATGTCACAGCAATGCGTGATCCCATCAAGTCTTGCACCCCCACCATCACAATGTATGAGTATTTGTGGAAATTTTAAAACGAGGCCATATAAAAAAAATATTGAAATGCTCCGCAATACAAAGCCTGTTGGGCGACTGACTGCATAGGTACGGTTGTAGAACCATGTTGTCCCACTCGACGACCATCAACCTCAACGTTGTGTGTCTGTGAATTTCTTCTTGTCTTCATCGTCTAGCCGAGTCGTCTATAAACTGACGAATCGTCGAGGGAACAGCACTGGTTCACAAGTTAAGTAAAAGAAACTCAACTCTCGAGAAAGAACACAAACACATATATGTTGTGTATAATTTAGTTTGAACTATGAGTGTGTGTTACACCGTCGCGGACTGTCAAGACCCCCATTGTCGTTGCTAAAGTCGTCAGCTCATCTCATCGTTTTGCTGGTCCGATCCACTCTCTCGGGAGGTTCGATCCTAACTGCCCATCTTCTCTCCGAAACCCAAACGCGTTAAATTTTTGCCATAAACCTTACTGTGGTCAAACTGTCGTAAAACTAACCTACCTTACTGTAGTCAGATGTCGTAAAACACTGTCACTCCTAAATGTCGTGTCCGGTATTCTTTTCTTAGTCACCTGTCCTGAACAATGGAAACTGACCACTCCCGCATTTTTTTTGTCTCTGTCGATGAGTCACTTCCTATCCTCACGCCCTTCATTGTATCACATGGTGTACTTGATATAAATGTGTTTTCAATTAATAAACAAACACAGCTCTAAATAGAACAAGGAACTTTATTCAGATTAGATGGAATATCTTGTGGGAGATGTTTAACTAAAATCAAAAAGGTAATTGTATATGCAAGATGATGTGTGAGTATTTACATGAATACAGCAGTGTGTGTGTGTGTGTGCTTTTATAACGAACAGATTAATATGTGTGTGGAAGCTAGTATCATTTGATGCTGCCTGTGTCAGCAAAGTACAGTTTCTCTTGCATGTGTGAGATTATTTATGACATGCAGACGAAGGCGGATCTAAGTTAGTAATTATGCTAACGAGCTGCATGCTATATTTTGAATGCTTGGTTGTCTTGCTCGAAAACTTGCTTTATATAGTTTTGAAAGTAAAAACCGTAACAGGGAGGATGAGATTGTTTCAGTGCTTCTATGTGACGTCGCAGAAATGCGTGATCCCATCAAGTTTTGCACCCCCAATATAACAATTTGTTGAGTTTTTAAAACGAGTCTTTATGCAAAAATATTGAAATGACGACAACACAAAGCCTGTTAGGAGAACGACTGCATAGGCTGGGTGTAGTGGATACAACTGTGTTTTCAAGTAATAAACAAACACAAGCGAATTTATTCACATGAGAAGGAATATCTTTCGGAGGTGTTTCACTGAAATTTAAAAAAAGTCACTGTATACTTTTTATTTCCACCGCTTATCAAGGCCCGGAGCCATTCGAGGATAAGGGTTAAAGAGATCATCAATTGGACGATGAGCGGCATGATGCGATCATTGAAAACAACCAGTGGATTGAGCAGAAGATTTTTTTTCAGAAGGACGACTCAACAAGTACTTGTTTACATTACTTGAAGACGACCATGTTGTAGTCGGCTGGGAAGCAGCTTTATGGTATTGTTTCCACAGATAGGACGCTGCAGGAGGGAAACTTTGTTCATGGAAGTTCTGCTTGGTCTTTGGTACAAAGAGAAAGAGAGAAAGGAAAGTTCTCTTCTGTAGCCAGGCGGGTTTTTGCTGTGAATATTTAACATGGGAGACGAGTGGTTGGAGCTCAGTCGAGCACCTACCATGAACATAATGATACAGTAGCGCCTAAAATGATGACTATTTGTATGAATCCCGCAGTCTGTTTGTGTATGTACTTTTCTGGTGAACAAACTAATGTATGTGGATACCAATGACATTGGCTGCTACCTGTGTTTGTAAAGTAGAGTGTGTGGTAATTAATTCCTCTCAAACAGGATGAGTGTATTTATGACGTGCAGAGTAAGATGGGTATGAGTTAGTAACCATGCTAGCAAGCTGCATGCTATATTTCCACTGATTGTCTTGCTTGAAAACTTGCTTTATATAATTTTTGATCAGCGTCAGGCAGCCTTTTGCGCATTTTCTCAACGATTATTTTGCTTGTATTAGATGACAGAAATCCCAACTCTCTGATTGGTTGAAACATATTTCAGTATTCAAATCTTGAACCGAGTTTCATATGAAAGATCCTCACTGAATTGAGTTGCTAAACTGGGTACCAATGAGTGTTAGCTGTGTTCATATTTCTATTGAATGGTTTCAATCACATCATGTAAAGGTCAAGAAGCTTCCAAGACAATTTTGTATTGAAGAGTTCAAGTTCAGATAATCAGAGCAACACACTATCGAAACTGAACATTAATGAAAATGTCAGTCAAATTCAATATGAGCTGACCTCAGAGCTCTTTTCTAGGAATCCTGTCAAATTGATTGATGAGACTGAACTGAACTGTAAACCAACTCGATTTTTCCTAAATAGAATAACTGGGAGCGAACAAAAAAGTCAATTCTGGAGTTGTGATCTTCATTGAAATTTGGACAGGTCAAACGATCAGCGTAAACAGTCTAATATGGCCGATTGCCAGTTTCCTTTGTTCAAGCACACATGCAAATCGCTTTGCGTTCTGCTGAATCTGAGGGAGCCGACATGATTATAGTGAATACTAAAGCCGACATCATCTACCATCAAACCACTTGACTTGAGCACGAGATAGTTTAGGAAGCGCTCTAGAGGCCTATTTCGTTTTAGGTTTTGTCCTTTTCCTTAAAACTTTGGCTGAATAAATATATAAAGAGCCGCGTTTAACAGTACAAACATATTGCAAAAATACATTACTGCAAATGTGCATTAATCTGGCTCAAACATAACTGCTGTGAATCTTAAAAATCATTCTGATGTTAAATTTTGAAATCTTAAAATATATATCTTCAACTCTATAATAAAGACCAATGTGTGTATATATATATATATATATATATATATATATAGTCATCTACATACAGACTGTTTCACTGTATCACAGCTCTTCAGTGTGGCTAGACCAGTTAGTGTCTCAAGCCGGGATTGAAACTCAACCGTTGAGCTGACAGTCGCTATCATACGACACTGACTGAATGTAAGTAATATCTCAATGTAAACATTGTCAAGTGCCGGGAGCTTGAATTAGTTTTACCTAATGAGCTATGCCTTTAAGCTAATGGCAGTTGGCGATATCCTTACAAATAAGCTCTACCCAGGGAGGGAGCTTCATATAGTCATCCACATACAGATTGTTTTGCTAAAAAACTACTGGACAAAACCATTTCAGTGTATAGGGCGAATGAAAAATGCAAATAGAAAGTCTGACACCTCCCCGCCGTTTAAAATAAACTCCAAAAAAAATCCTTTACTTTATTTTCATAATGGACATTCGTGACTGAAACTTTGTGGACAACACAAACATAGACGGTTGGATTTCAGAACTGATTGTGAATTTTATTAACAATTAGATGAGTGGGATTTTTTCGGATCACCTTATATGTATTTGATATATACAATACATTGTTTGTCATTTTTAATCGCGGACAGAGAAAGAAAGTTGGACATTAATATGCAGTTGAAAAGATAATGTTGTTCTTGTACTGTGATAAGAATGGGGAGCGTTATCAATCCACTCATGCGGAGGTTTGTCACATTTTACTCCCGAGTCTGCTGTTTAAACTCTACTGCCAAAACTAGACTCGTGGCTGCCTTTTTTTATTTGCCCAAAACACCCATGCAGATCACCTATCTCAAAGCCAGGCGATCTGCTGATGCGATGTAGTAACTTCTTGCATCTTCAAAAACCATCTCCTCAGGTCAAATAATGATTTCCTAATATCATTTGATCACGTTCAAATACATAAACTATAACACAGTCTTATTCATATTGGAACTGTGTCACTATTGGCGTTGGGACTGTACAATTATTCTCATTGTATCGAATTACAATCGCGTTATCCAGACGGCCGCAGGCAGAGCTGTGCCGACTTGAGTGATGGTCAAAGAAGTTCACAAATTAAATTATGGAAGAATGATATTCAGGATGCTCTAGTGTTAGGGTTAGGGTTATTTATTCCTGCAGTCATACCGATTGCCAGAGGAGCACAAGAAAATCATGTGTTTTTTAGATGCGTCCAGGCATCTCTATAAGAGGCTATGTCTGTTGGTCTGTCATGCTTGAAATGCACAGATTTAATGAATGCCTCATATTTTTGATGCAGTCAAGATTCACTATAAAAAACTCTGTCCACATGTTAGTCTGTCATGCTCAAGTTTGATATAACAACGTGCAGAATTAATTAATTCGTCATATTTTAGATACGTCCATGCATGCTTCTTTCTAAAAGATTTGTCCATTGGCCAGTCTGTCACACTTAATTTTGAAATAAAATAGTTCTGCCCGTCAGTCAGTCTGTCACGCTTAAGTATGAAATAGCATTTTTGTTGGTCTGTCATGCTTAAGTATGAAATAGCATTTGTGTTGGTCTGTCACACTTAAGTAGGAAATAGCATTTTTGTTCGTCTGTCACGCTTAAGTGTGAAATCACATTTTCGTTGGTCTATCATGCTTACGCTTCAAATAACACTTTTGTTAGTCTGTTAGGTTTAAGTTTGAAGTAAAATTTTCATTGGTCTGTCACGCTTAAGTTTGAAATAGCATTTTTGTTGGTCCGTCATACTTACATTTAAACTCGAATTTTCGTTGTTCTGTCAAGCTTAAGTATGAAATAGCATTTTCTTTGGTCTGTCATGCTTAAATATGAAATAACTATTTTGTTGATCTGTCATGCTTAATTTTAAATAGCATTTTCGTTGGTCTGTCATGCTTAAATATGAAATAGCATTTTTGTTGGTTCGTCATACTTAAGTTTGAAATATAATATTTGTTTTACTTACTAAACGCACATATTAAATGGGCGATACGCCCATTTAATATCCTTTCTTGTTCCTTTTTAGAAGTGAGATAAAAATGCACTTAATTTTCAATCAATTAGTTATCTTATCCCAACTAACTCAGATGAAGGATTCTCTTGTACCTTCAGATAGGGACTAATAATTAATTCAGCTTCATTTGCTTTTTGGTGCTAAGCTTTTTTTTACTTTGAAATTCATTTTTTTTTTTTAATTTAAGGTTGAAAAAGTACATTTTTTATCCTTACAGGAATAAGGTGTGGTAGATATTCGATTATGTAGAAAGTGTAAGAATAGAAAATTTCCACCAGATGTTAAGGTTAGGAATTTAAGTTGACGTGCTCAAAGGAAGTGACATCACAAATGGGAAGTTGACATGGCAAAATAAGCTAGTTGGATATGTCTCTTTGCTTTTATCTATCGACGGGGACAGACGTGTTTTTTTTAGATATTTCCTCCCTCCACGGGGATCTGTAATAAGTAATATTACTGCAAAGATTCTAATAACAATTTTAAAGAAAAATAAATAAAGATAATTTAAAAGAAGGATATTCTTATGATACATCCATTTAACCTGCATATTATGGAATGAAAATACTATTTCAAGTGTGGCAGATTGACCAACCAATCGACCGATGGATGATTCATCTTCTAGAGACGCATGGATGCGTCTGAAAAAGTTTAATTTGAAATAGAAATAAGCTGAATTTCAAGTTCTCACTTTTGTCCTTTCATATTCACTGACAAATCATCACTGTTGGTATTCCTTGCCAATCAATCTTATATATAAAATTATGTCAGTCGGATTTTAAAAGTTTTACTTAAATAGCATTTAAGCTGACAAATCAAACTTTGATTCTGACTAGCCACTTTTTATTTATTATTGGTATGTCATGTTATTTGCCATAAACTAACGTATTTTTTTTTAAATACTTAATCAGGTTCGGCAGTTTGGTAATATGGAGACATTCTTAAACATCTAAAAAGAAAAATCAGCTAAAGAGAATAACTTATTTTTTTAGTAAGAGTTAGCGTTCCTTATTTTCGCATTATTTTCTTTATAAACAAAAGCAAGGATTTATTTGTAATTGAGACACCGTTAGAGTTTTGACCTATTTATTCTTATTTTTCACTTATATATTACTTTGATCTTGAATAAAAAAAAAATTAAAAAATTCACTTTTATCTTAGATATTGAACCTAACAAAAAAGGCACAGTTATAGAACATAGAAATGTTTACAAAACAAATTTGAATGTAATTTAGCCCGGACAACACTGGTTAGGTACAGTTAGTCAATTATAATTTCAAACTGCCTGTTCACAATTCAAATGTTAAGCGGAGTAATTATGAATAAATAACTACAAATACGGGAAGGATTTTTTTAAAGTTGTCCTTAAAGCCAAACAGCTTAGTGATCACTGGAAATTAATACTAATTTGTTTAGGGAAGACAAATTTTAACCACCAATTGATTGTTTCCACGGGTGCATAATTTTATAATTTGAAATTCTGTATTTTTTTTTATTTGAAGTTGGACCCTTTTTAATTTGAAGTTGAGTCCTTTTTTTAATTTGAAGTTGAGTCCTTTTTTAATTTAAAATTGAGCCCTTTTTCATTTGAAAATGAGGCCCTTCTTTTTAAATTGAAGTTTAACCTCTTCTTTTTAATTTGATGTTGAGCCCTTTTTAATTTGAAAGTGAGGCTCTTCTTTTTAAATTGAAGTTTAACCTCTTCTTTTGAATTTGATGTTGAGCCCTTTCTAATTTGAAATTGAGGTCCTTCTTTTTAAATTGAAGTTTAACCTCTTCTTTTTTATTTGATGTTGAGCTCTTTTTTATTTAATGTTGAGCCTTTTTTAAATTTGAAGTTGAGCTTTTTTTATTCGAGGTTGAACGGATACACATGCCCCCAGCTATAAATAAAATAGAAACTTATATTTTATTAATCGTTTTCAGTAGGTATTGTGTTTTCGCATTAAATAACCTTGCAAGACAGATAAACCAAACAAAATAGGCTCAAGTAGAAAAACAGGATAACTCTACAATTTAATGTATTTCCTAATGATGGATAATCACCCTTGGACACACATATAAGTGACAACATCGGAAGTTTTGGCATTTCAATTATTACGAGGAATTTAACTTTGACTTGTATATGGTATATAGGGATGACCGTAAAAGTACAAAATAGTAAACACTCTAGAACTTGTAAACAAAAGAAAACAGTAACACGAATCCACCTAGTGTTAATGTGTGGAAACGATTTGTAAAGTTTTTATCGTTTTGAAAAATCTTACAAATCGTTTCCACACGGTAAAACTAGGTTCCACCATTTTCTTTTTTTGTGTGTGTGTGTGGGGGGGGGGGGAGTTCTGAAATGTTAACTATTCTTACAAGTTGTTTCCACATGGTGAAACAAGGCGAGTTCTGTAAAGAATTTCATCCTAATGTATTTTATATAAATTATGTGTTTTTTTTTTCTTTAAGAGTTCTCGAGTGTTAACTATTCTGTACCTTTAACATGTAAAAAATCTTACAAATTGTTTCCACATGTTAAAACTAGGTGGGTCGGATAGAGAACTTCATTTTAATGCATTTTATATAAATTATGTATTCATTTTTGGACGGGGGTATTATGAGTTCTAGAGTGGTAACTATTTTGTACTTTCAACGGAGTGAACCTATTGACACATTATTGTATTGACATGACAACTATGTTATTTTCCATGTGACCTTTATAGGAACAGTTTTAACTGTCTAGCGAAGACAAAGTGTAGAGTGAGTTATCTACCATCGCTGAACGGTATCCATCCCGAATATCAAAGCGACCACGTTTGTTATGCAGTGTTTTGCAGCGATGGAAAAATGGTAACATATTAGCCTGCACATGCTGTCGAGTGCCAGAAGTTGAGACAAAAAACCGTGTTCTTATTTTGAAGGATGTTGTGTGTATTTAGACAACATATTTTCATTTAGAATCACATTATTAAATAACACAGAGTGTTTTTGCTTGCTAAGACTTTTTTTTTTAATTTTCAGTTTTCCGAATAGTTCATTTAGTATTTCGGTCAAATTGGTGTATGTAAGTTCCGTGGATTTCTTGGTCCATTTTCTTTTCTTTTTAACGAATCAAATCGAAAGTACTCGCAAAATAGGAAAGAAAATGGAACAAGAAAAACCCATGGGACTTACAACAAGTTGACCGAAATACTAAATGGACTATTTAGAAAATTGAAAAAATAAAAAAAGTCTTATCAAACAAAAACACTCCGTGTTATTTGATATATATATATATATATATATATATATATATATATATATATATATATATATATATATATATAAGTGTGACAATATTAAGCTAAATTCTAGTTATCGAGATTTTATTTATTTTACTGTTCCTTTTTTCAAATCAAAGCTTCAGTACATTTTTACGAACCGTTTTGTCAGAAGACAAACAGAAATTAGTATGTTAATTCTGAATTTTTCGACTATGTGTTCTTCAGAAATCCAAAGCTTGCCTTCAGAAAAACATATTGTAAGGCAGCAAACAAAAAAACACAGGGAAAAACATAGATGTTGCTACCTATACAGGCAATAATCTTATTTTTCATCTCGGAATTACTAATATATATATATATATATATATATATTTAAAAATGTTGTTTGGCACAAGACAAATGAAACGGACCCTAAAAAATATATCTCACAGAAATGTTATGTTTTTTGGAAATGTGAAAAAATGAAAATAAAAATAATAAAATAAAAACATGGTTATTGGAATATAATATGAACCTGACTTATATATATATATAGTAATTTCGAGATGTGCAAGAAAACGAAGCAATAGAGTGTTCGATTATGGTGATAAGAGACTAAAATACATGTTCATTAACATACAGTTCTAGTGCATTAAGGAAACCGTGTTTTACAGAAAAAAAAACAGACACGAAAACAGAATCCTCGATTGTCAACCTTGTACACTGAAGTTAATTTTTTGTCTAGAACAGAAAAGTTATCTCAGTATGTAAGTTGAGATTTAAGTATCCTGATACGATGTCGTATTGGCCTGTCTTGTCCGCTTTCTTCTGCCTGTACCAAACGTGTGTCAGCTGTCTTTAATCAATACAGCATGGTCTCCTTGGCATCGTTGTAAATACAGTTCAGGGTTTTCTTAGATGTGAGCTGAAGTCCAAAACTGCCGTTTTTATTTGTACTCAATCTTCTCCTCTCAGACGGGTGGCACTCTACATGATCCCTCAATACACATCTGTATCAGATGCTAAAAAAGAGTGTGAGTGTTGTTGCTTACCTCTCGCCGTGGTGTCTTTAAGAGATCTTTTCTTCCCATCTCTCTCATTATACAACAATTTCATAAAACAAATAAAACAGTGTTTTCTTTCTTCTCTTTTTTAAAGTGTTATTATACAATGATATGTCTTAAAACTTGTCAGTATCTATTGTGGTCCGATTCTACAATGGCCATCTGCATCCCGACCTGTGGTTCTGTCAATCGTCCTGTGTCCACACTGTTTGAAAGATCCGCAACTTAGTCGAGGACTTAGAAAAGTGGTCTGTTCTGTCGGCAACCCCAAAACAAGAAAAACTCGCCATGAACAATAACAAATATTTATTGGAAAACAGGTGTGTAAAAATAATAAAAAAGACAATTTTATGTTGCTCTCATTGGGGAGAAAAGATAAGTTCAGGAATTTCACTGGTCCTAAGTTTTGGTTGAGGGACTTTGAAATTTACATTGTGCTTTTGGCTCTTAGATGAGGTCGAATTGGAGAGAATTTATACTCTTTTTTTTTATTCCTGTTTTCTGATCGGGCAGCGACTTCTTTTTCTCTCACTTGCTCTCTCTGTCTGTCTATCTGATTGTCTGACTGTTCGAGGAGCTATGTAAGAGTCCGTTCTTTTATTGAGAACTTTCACTTGAAGCGATTATAGCGAATGCCTTACTAATTGTCGATAGGTAATTATATTATCATATATGGCAGGTGCATTTCATAACCTTTTAAAATTGTAAACACAATTTGGTCATCGGCTGAATGTGTTGACCTTTTCAATTCATGATTGGAATCTATTGTTCTGCAATTATCGTCAGATAATCCAGCCTTCAAATAAAGTATAGCAGGTGCTCCTCCGTGACCTTTATAAGTTACAAACACAAGTTAGTTCGAAACGATTGTTTTTTAATAATCAATCTGACCTTTCAATTAATAATTGAAACATGACAATTCAAATGGAGTCATTCATATAATTTTTTAATCTTAAAAATAATATCGTTTGTTTTGAGCGAAAATAATAATTGGAGATACTTTTCGCCCCTAAAGTGTGTTGAACCCACTTTCTTTTAATTAATTATTCCATAATTAATTTTACTGAATTAACCAATTAATATTGTACCGGTAAAATATATCATTGTGTCACACCCATGATTGTTGACTTTTTTTCTTTTTCTTTCATTGAACAGCCATGGGTGGAGATGAAGGGGAGAAAGAAGGCAATGAAAATGGCGAAGAAGAAGCTGCCGCCATTGAAGAAGCAAGGCGGGAAGCTGAAGAGAGGCGTAAAGAAAAACACCGAAAAATGGAAGAAGAGAGGGAAGAAATGCGACAGAGCATACGAGATAAGGTAAACCCTTACAACAAATTGCAACAAAATTGTATGAAATGATGTAAAAAATGATTGAAATAAATGTTTAGAGGCTGATTTAAAACAACATCATTTTTTATATTAATAATATTTGAGAAATTTATTTAATGGAACTTCATCAGAGTAGAATATATCTAATAGTTAAAATAATTAACCATAATAAAATAAGGTCTCGTATAAAGCAAACTTGGTTTTAATTTAAAAGTAACAGCTATACAGAAAAACACGACTTAATATTAAACATATTCACCAAAACATCTGTTTTTCTTTGATACACGTGACGAATAAACTTCCACAATCTGCTATTTTAGATGCAGCCTCGTTTCAGATTGAAATATCTCATACAGAGTAATCTTTCCTTTCAAAAACAAGCAGAAAAAAACACAAAATTGTTTTTTTTTTCTCTAAGCGCCAGTGTTGATTTTTTGTATTTTACTTTCATGTGACAAATAGTATAACACTCTTGTGCTATTCAGGATGTTGCAATGTTATCAAATCTTTTCATAATGTTATCATTTCATTCACTTTATTGGCCAGAAATTTTAACCAACTAGAACTCATTTGAAATGAAGGGAGATACCCTAATTTAATCGGGTTAATGAGGCAAAAAATTAGAATTGCATTATAGACAGGTACCTTTTGTCTATTAATACGGCTAATGGATATAAAAATGTATTTTTATTCATTCTTTTCTTCCATATTTTATTTCAAAATACCATTTGCAGATCCTTATTTTTTTTTTCAGTTTACTTTTTAAATTTTATTTTTCCCTTTCTTCCTCTCTCTTCCTTCCTATCATAATTTGTTATGGGAAGCTGCACGTGTGAAATCAGCCTCATCTAATGGCTTATCTGGATGCTTTTTATAAGCCATTATATGATATTGATCATGAAACTCGTAAAATCATTATTTTCCTGTTAATGAGGTTATACAACAAAAATCAAATAAATGACAAAATAGAAATCCAAAAATCTAGAAGACAATATCACTAAAAAAATAAAACAAGTCAGAAGGAAGAAACTAGTTGCCTACATTTGTGGCCGAGCTGTTAGAATGCTTATATTCTAATCCGTTCGTCACTGGTTCTATCCTACCTTGCAGCATCTTTTGCAAGTGCCTAAAAATCATGTTAACCTAAGTCTTGTGACCCATGAAGTTCAAAGTGTAGTATCTGTTCCGATGGATACTGCACCCCATACTGGTATTGTCTTGGCCTTCGGGGCTTGATTTACGCTGGTCAATGGGTCTGTCCTGTGCAGTTCTAGGAGGTCCACCCTCCCAGGCTTTGTCTCCCCTCTTTGGGGAGGAGTAAATTTATTGCTTACTGCCTGAGGCGCCCTTACCGGGGAATGCCGACGGGGCTGCCCCGGCAATTTTGTATGGCCAGAGTGTTCACTTTTTTGGGGGCTGGCTTTTCAAACCCCACTTTCCCGACCTGATCTTGAGTCACATCTTACTTGTGGGAGTAAGATAAAACTGGCCTTGTGCCTAACTCCTGGGGAGGAGTAAATAAAACCTTGAGTGGGATATGCACTGCCAAGCTTTGTCTGCCTAACACACACTACATGACAGATAGCCATTACACGTTGAATGACATGCCAAGGTAAGATGACCAGTAATCATTTTAGTCGCAGGTTTTACATAACAGTTTGTTTCTCCTAGATGAGTTGTAGAAGAGCCTATCTACCATATATATATATATATATATATATATATATATATATATATATATTATAGAGTCGATGCTTAGGGCTCAACTGTACGACCAGTTGAGCAGCAAGATAAGTCAAACTGTTGAGCACATCAAAATGCCTGTTTATAACAAGGCTAGAATGTTCCATTATGCTCAGAAGGGAAAGTCCATTCTCTATGTTCTGATTGGCTGAGATTCATATGTGGCCATTTTAGTGTATAAATGTTCATTCATTCGAACAAGCACTCCTCCATGAGATGGATACCAATTGAGGCCCTTATCCCGGTAAGTGTTAGTTTAATTATATATATATATATATATATATATATATATATATATATATATATATATATATCAGCATAATTAAACATAGTTAATTTCTCCTACATTATAACAACTACTAAAGCGGCTGAGACAGTTAAGACGTTGGACTTTCACAGTTAGTGGTGACTGAAGGTCCATGGTTGGAGCCTTGATGTGTTGTAAGTTGGATAATGATGAGTCTTCAGAAGACGAAACACGTGTCTGTGGATGTTAATATTTATATATATTCACACACCGAAAGGGAAGCCACTGATGGAGGAAAAAGATGATTTCTACCAAAGCTAATATGCGAGATTCTTTCCTAAACAGAATTGGATTCTCTACAGAAACCAATTAGTGTAACTAAATTGGTAAATTTCTCCTAGTTACATTATAACATCTAGCCAGCCTGCTGAGACAGCTACGACGTTGGATTTTGAAAATAAGTTGTGACTGAAGGTCCGAGGTTCCAGCATTGAGTTCGATTTGCTGGTTGGATAAATCCACACTTAAGAGTCTTGAAATGATGAAACACATGTCTTTGGAAACATGTGTTTTTATTTGTTAATATTTATGTAATATATATATATATATATATATATATATATATATATATATATATATATATATATATATATATTGTTGAATATAAGAGACAACTCATGTCTAGATATCCTTTGGTAGATCCTTTCAATAGTCCGAATCAGGATCTTAGTTTCTGAGGGGAATTGGCTGATGAATTTGCCATAGTTT
>OY744523.1:131219687-131249687 GCA_963556195.1 Sepiola atlantica
TTTTTTTTATTTCCCTTCCCTTTTTCAAAATGTCGCCTGATTTATATGATAGGGAATTCAATATTGATTGATTTTTTTCTGAAAACTTTTCATTTCAAACGATTTTATCATTTTTATCAAGTAAAATACTTAATCACTTAATCTTTGTGTTCATAATTTTCAATCTCTTTAAATAAAATATGATCCTCCCCAACCACCGACATCACCGACAAAAGTCTACATTTTTCGCCTTACATATAACTATTGGAGAATTACATTGTTTCATTGAATAAATAACTACGCTAAGATAAACGAATTCACGTAGACAACAAATTCCTTAACCCAACATCTGGCAACAGGAGCACAACATAAACGCATCGATTGCTAGATGGTTGTCCATGGTTCCATCACGATGAAAATATTTGTGAGCAATGAAAATCTCTTTATTCCTAATCGTCATTTAGGCACTAATCCTTTGGGAAATGTATAAAAATAAATGGATCGACTGAAGTCGAGGGTAACTCGAAGGCTCCCTTTTTTTGTTGGCTATGTAGAGGAAGGCGTCTTTCCTTTCTCTGAATTGCTCCATTTACCCTTGAATCTCACCTTATAATCCTGAGGAGGTATCAAGTATTATTTTAGCCTTTGGTATGATTTGACTGAGGATTGAACCCGGTCTCCTGGCCCAGTAGTTGACACTCTAATCACTGATCGTTTTAAGAAATATAAATATGAAAAATAAATGGATCAACCAGAGTTGAGGGCAACCCCAGCCCGATCAGTCTCTCATCAACTTCGTTTGATTGAGGACGTCGGGATTGGGTTATACCAGTCGAGGATCCGTTCTTGACAATCAGTCCGGCAGGAACTGAGCCATTTCGGTGGCCTTTTATCTGCCGAGCTGAGGTATACTGTCCTGGGTAGTTGTAACAGGTGAATCCCTCCCAGGCCTTGCCTTCCCTCTTTGGGGAGGAGTAAGTTTATTGCTTGCTGCCTGACCCGCCCTTACCGGGGAATGCCGACGAGGTTGTCCAGGCTATTTTTGCTAGGCCAGAGTGCTCTTTCTTTAGGGGTGCTGGCTTGATCGCCCCACCTTCCCGACGTTGTGTCACATATTCCTGCGGTGGGAGGGAATTAAATACCGTTGAGGGCAACCCGAAGGTTATTTTTTTGTTGGCTACTACACCGACATGTAGAGGAGGGCGCTATTCCTTTCCCTGGATGGCTCCACTTAACCTTGATTCTCACTTTATAATCCTAAGCAGGCATCAAGTAGCCTTTTTTTACTGTTTGGTATGACTGGACCGAGGATTGAACCCAGTCTCCCGACCCATTAGCTAACACTAACCATTATGCAAAGTGAACCAGTATAAACCCGTAATCCCCCCATCTATCGGTAATATAGCAACTTGTATTCAATTAATCGTATATAATTGGTATCATGCTTTGGTATTAAATAGCTCAAAATTATTTATGTTTCAGAATTTTTTTAGATATCGATTAATAATTTGGATTATTTGTATTATTTAGACTACGATTCTCATCTTGATTGTCATATGCACGTTTCGGCTGATGTAACCTCCAACCATAAAAAGTCATATCAAACAAAGTTATCCTTAATCTGATGTGGTAGCTAACAGTAAAACACAACAGAATCGATGCACAAAATCTTCTTTTTTTAATTTAAAAAAATTTGTGCTACTTTAGTAGGTGATGTACATGGCAATATTTGATTCAAGATAAGCTATGAGAAGCGTAGACCATTGTTTATTTGTAAAAATGGACTGTTCATTTGTTTATCGTTTTTAAATGACTGCTTATTTGAAAATTGTTTCGCATTTGTTCAAACAGACTGTTTACTTGTAACGTATCTTTTTAAAGTGGACAGCTTATTTGTACATCGTTTCTCATTTGTTAAAACGGACTGCTTACTTGTTAGTTGTTTCTCATTTGTTCAAACAGACTGCTTACTTGTTACTTATCTTTTTAGCGGACTGCTTATTTGTAAATCGTTTCTTATTCGTTAAAACGGACTGCTTACTTGTTAGTTGTTTCTCATTTGTTAAAACGGACTGTTTACTTGTTACTTATCGTTTTAGCGGACTGCTTATTTGTAAATCGTTTCTTATTCGTTAAAACGGACTGCTTACTTGTTATTTGTTTCTCATTTGTTAAAACGGACTGCTTACTTGTTAGTTGTTTCTCATTTGTTAAAACGGACTGTTTACTTGTTACTTATCTTTTTAGCGGACTGCTTATTTGTAAATCGTTTCTTATTCGTTAAAACGGACTGCTTACTTGTTAGTTGTTTCTCATTTGTTAAAACGGACTGCTTACTTGTTAGTTGTTTCTCATTTGTTAAAACGGACTGTTTACTTGTTACTTATCTTTTAAGCGGACTGCTTATTTGTAAATCGTTTCTTATTCGTTAAAACAGACTGCTTATTGTTTATTGTTTCTCATTTGTTAAAACGGACTGCTTACTTGTTACTTATCTTTTTAGCGGACTGCTTATTTGTAAATCGTTTCTTATTCGTTAAAACGGACTGCTTACTTGTTAGTTGTTTCTCATTTGTTAAAACGGACTGTTTACTTGTTACTTATCGTTTTAGCGGACTGCTTATTTGTAAATCGTTTCTTATTCGTTAAAACGGACTGCTTACTTGTTAGTTGTTTCTCATTTGTTAAAACGGACTGCTTACTTGTTAGTTGTTTCTCATTTGTTAAAACGGACTGTTTACTTGTTACTTATCTTTTTAGCGGACTGCTTATTTGTAAATCGTTTCTTATTCGTTAAAACGGACTGCTTACTTGTTAGTTGTTTATCATTTGTTAAAACGGACTGCTTACTTGTTAGTTGTTTCTCATTTGTTAAAACGGACTGCTTACTTGTTACTTATCTTTTTAGCGGACTGCTTATTTGTAAATCGTTTCTTATTCGTTAAAACGGACTGCTTACTTGTTAGTTGTTTCTCATTTGTTAAAACGGACTGTTTACTTGTTACTTATCGTTTTAGCGGACTGCTTATTTGTAAATCGTTTCTTATTCGTTAAAACGGACTGCTTACTTGTTAGTTGTTTCTCATTTGTTAAAACGGACTGTTTACTTGTTACTTATCGTTTTAGCGGACTGCTTATTTGTAAATCGTTTCTTATTCGTTAAAACGGACTGCTTACTTGTTAGTTGTTTCTCATTTGTTAAAACGGACTGCTTACTTGTTAGTTGTTTCTCATTTGTTAAAACGGACTGTTTACTTGTTACTTATCTTTTTAGCGGACTGCTTATTTGTAAATCGTTTCTTATTCGTTAAAACGGACTGCTTACTTGTTAGTTGTTTCTCATTTGTTAAAACGGACTGTTTACTTGTTACTTATCGTTTTAGCGGACTGCTTATTTGTAAATCGTTTCTTATTCGTTAAAACGGACTGCTTACTTGTTATTTGTTTCTCATTTGTTAAAACGGACTGCTTACTTGTTAGTTGTTTCTCATTTGTTAAAACGGACTGTTTACTTGTTACTTATCTTTTTAGCGGACTGCTTATTTGTAAATCGTTTCTTATTCGTTAAAACGGACTGCTTACTTGTTAGTTGTTTCTCATTTGTTAAAACGGACTGCTTACTTGTTAGTTGTTTCTCATTTGTTAAAACGGACTGTTTACTTGTTACTTATCTTTTAAGCGGACTGCTTATTTGTAAATCGTTTCTTATTCGTTAAAACAGACTGCTTATTGTTTATTGTTTCTCATTTGTTAAAACGGACTGCTTACTTGTTACTTATCTTTTTAGCGGACTGCTTATTTGTAAATCGTTTCTTATTCGTTAAAACGGACTGCTTACTTGTTAGTTGTTTCTCATTTGTTAAAACGGACTGTTTACTTGTTACTTATCGTTTTAGCGGACTGCTTATTTGTAAATCGTTTCTTATTCGTTAAAACGGACTGCTTACTTGTTAGTTGTTTCTCATTTGTTAAAACGGACTGCTTACTTGTTAGTTGTTTCTCATTTGTTAAAACGGACTGTTTACTTGTTACTTATCTTTTTAGCGGACTGCTTATTTGTAAATCGTTTCTTATTCGTTAAAACGGACTGCTTACTTGTTAGTTGTTTATCATTTGTTAAAACGGACTGCTTACTTGTTAGTTGTTTCTCATTTGTTAAAACGGACTGCTTACTTGTTACTTATCTTTTTAGCGGACTGCTTATTTGTAAATCGTTTCTTATTCGTTAAAACGGACTGCTTACTTGTTAGTTGTTTCTCATTTGTTAAAACGGACTGTTTACTTGTTACTTATCGTTTTAACGGACTGCTTATTTGTAAATCGTTTCTTATTCGTTAAAACGGACTGCTTACTTGTTATTTGTTTCTCATTTGTTAAAACGGACTGCTTACTTGTTAGTTGTTTCTCATTTGTTAAAACGGACTGTTTACTTGTTACTTATCTTTTTAGCGGACTGCTTATTTGTAAATCGTTTCTTATTCGTTAAAACGGACTGCTTACTTGTTAGTTGTTTCTCATTTGTTAAAACGGACTGCTTACTTGTTAGTTGTTTCTCATTTGTTAAAACGGACTGTTTACTTGTTACTTATCTTTTAAGCGGACTGCTTATTTGTAAATCGTTTCTTATTCGTTAAAACAGACTGCTTATTGTTTATTGTTTCTCATTTGTTAAAACGGACTGCTTACTTGTTACTTATCTTTTTAGCGGACTGCTTATTTGTAAATCGTTTCTTATTCGTTAAAACGGACTGCTTACTTGTTAGTTGTTTCTCATTTGTTAAAACGGACTGTTTACTTGTTACTTATCGTTTTAGCGGACTGCTTATTTGTAAATCGTTTCTTATTCGTTAAAACGGACTGCTTACTTGTTAGTTGTTTCTCATTTGTTAAAACGGACTGCTTACTTGTTAGTTGTTTCTCATTTGTTAAAACGGACTGTTTACTTGTTACTTATCTTTTTAGCGGACTGCTTATTTGTAAATCGTTTCTTATTCGTTAAAACGGACTGCTTACTTGTTAGTTGTTTATCATTTGTTAAAACGGACTGCTTACTTGTTAGTTGTTTCTCATTTGTTAAAACGGACTGCTTACTTGTTACTTATCTTTTTAGCGGACTGCTTATTTGTAAATCGTTTCTTATTCGTTAAAACGGACTGCTTACTTGTTAGTTGTTTCTCATTTGTTAAAACGGACTGTTTACTTGTTACTTATCGTTTTAGCGGACTGCTTATTTGTAAATCGTTTCTTATTCGTTAAAACGGACTGCTTACTTGTTATTTGTTTCTCATTTGTTAAAACGGACTGCTTACTTGTTAGTTGTTTCTCATTTGTTAAAACGGACTGTTTACTTGTTACTTATCTTTTTAGCGGACTGCTTATTTGTAAATCGTTTCTTATTCGTTAAAACGGACTGCTTACTTGTTAGTTGTTTCTCATTTGTTAAAACGGACTGCTTACTTGTTAGTTGTTTCTCATTTGTTAAAACGGACTGTTTACTTGTTACTTATCTTTTAAGCGGACTGCTTATTTGTAAATCGTTTCTTATTCGTTAAAACAGACTGCTTATTGTTTATTGTTTCTCATTTGTTAAAACGGACTGCTTACTTGTTACTTATCTTTTTAGCGGACTGCTTATTTGTAAATCGTTTCTTATTCGTTAAAACGGACTGCTTACTTGTTAGTTGTTTCTCATTTGTTAAAACGGACTGTTTACTTGTTACTTATCGTTTTAGCGGACTGCTTATTTGTAAATCGTTTCTTATTCGTTAAAACGGACTGCTTACTTGTTAGTTGTTTCTCATTTGTTAAAACGGACTGCTTACTTGTTAGTTGTTTCTCATTTGTTAAAACGGACTGTTTACTTGTTACTTATCTTTTTAGCGGACTGCTTATTTGTAAATCGTTTCTTATTCGTTAAAACGGACTGCTTACTTGTTAGTTGTTTATCATTTGTTAAAACGGACTGCTTACTTGTTAGTTGTTTCTCATTTGTTAAAACGGACTGTTTACTTGTTACTTATCTTTTAAGCGGACTGCTTATTTGTAAATCGTTTCTTATTCGTTAAAACAGACTGCTTACTTGTTAGTTGTTTCTCATTTGTTAAAACGAACTGTTTACTTGTTACTTATCTTTTTAGCGGACTGCTTATTTGTAAATCGTTTCTTATTCGTTAAAACGGACTGCTTACTTGTTAGTTGTTTATCATTTGTTAAAACGGACTGCTTACTTGTTAGTTGTTTCTCATTTGTTAAAACGGACTGTTTACTTGTTACTTATCTTTTAAGCGGACTGCTTATTTGTAAATCGTTTCTTATTCGTTAAAACAGACTGCTTATTGTTTATTGTTTCTCATTTGTTAAAACGGACTGCTTACTTGTTACTTATCTTTTTAGCGGACTGCTTATTTGTAAATCGTTTCTTATTCGTTAAAACGGACTGCTTACTTGTTAGTTGTTTCTCATTTGTTAAAACGGACTGTTTACTTGTTACTTATCGTTTTAGCGGACTGCTTATTTGTAAATCGTTTCTTATTCGTTAAAACGGACTGCTTACTTGTTAGTTGTTTCTCATTTGTTAAAACGGACTGTTTACTTGTTACTTATCTTTTTAGCGGACTGCTTATTTGTAAATCGTTTCTTATTCGTAAAAACGGACTGCTTACTTGTTATTTGTTTCTCATTTGTTAAAACGGACTGCTTACTTGTTAGTTGTTTCTCATTTGTTAAAACGGACTGTTTACTTGCTACTTATCTTTTTAGCGGACTGCTTATTCATAAATCGTTTCTTATTCGTTAAAAAAGACTGCCTACTTGTTAGTTGTTTCTCATTTGTTAAAACGGACTGCTTACTTGTTAGTTGTTTCTCATTTGTTAAAACGGACTGTTTACTTGTTACTTATCTTTTTAGCGGACTGCTTATTTATAAATCGTTTCTTATTCGTTAAAAAAGACTGCTTACTTGTTAGTTGTTTCTCATTTGTTCAAACAGACTGCTTACCTGTTACTTATCTTTTTGGCAGACTGCTTATTTGTAAATCGTTTCTCATTCGTAAAAACGGACTGCTTACTTGTTAGTTGTTTATCATTTGTTAAAACGGACTGCTTACTTGTTAGTTGTTTCTCATTTGTTAAAACGGACTGTTTACTTGTTACTTATCTTTTTAGCGGACTGCTTATTTGTAAATCGTTTCTTATTCGTTAAAACGGACTGCTTACTTGTTAGTTGTTTATCATTTGTTAAAACGGACTGCTTACTTGTTAGTTGTTTCTCATTTGTTAAAACGGACTATTTACTTGTTACTTATCTTTTTAGCGGACTGCTTATTTTTAAATCGTTTCTTATTCGTTAAAACAGACTGCTTACTTGTTAGTTGTTTATCATTTGTTAAAACGGCCTGTTTACTTGTTACTTGTCTTTTTAAAGCGGACTGCTTATTTTTTATTTATTTCTTATTTGTTAAAAAGGCTTCTTACTTGCCACTTGTTTATTATTTTGTTTAATTCATTGCTTACTTATTAATTGTTACTTATTTTCTACTAGCTTGTGTTAAATGTAAACGAAATGGTTAATTACAGCTAATAGGTCGATGTCCAAAGAAAGTATGTCAGACTTTTCGAATCATAAAAACCAATAGCCCGTTTTTCAATTATACAGAAAGCCGTAATCGAGTGAATTCCAAACTAAATTTATGTGAAATCCTGGAATGGGTTTTTGCTTAGGTGTTGAGGTTTCAACAAGGTGTAGACTGTTGGTATTTTATTGCAGCGTCTGTTATATGATTTTAGGACAATGTTAATAAAGATTTTAGCAATGTAACTTACTGTTTTCGTTTCACAAATAAACTGCTGAAGAGATCGCACTCAGTGTCAGCAATGTTGAAGATAGGACATTATCAAATTAAATCATGACAAAGTCTACTTAATTAATTAATTAATTGTATTCAACAACTTGTTATGACAATGAAAGATCAAGAGTTTGTGAATGTTGAGAGTTCGGAGTGTCCAAACAACGTTCCTGAGTGAAAGACATGTTTTTCGTGTACAGAAAAATTGAGCGGGCGTGTTCATTTCGGTTGGTGTCGTGTGCGTTTACTTGTATGTAAATGGATACGCATGAAGATTGTGTGTGTGTGTGTATGTTAACATCCTTATAGTCTGTGAGTCTCGTTATGTGTGTGCTACTTGCCGAGGAGTCCTTCGTCCCAGACAGGCTAGGCAGGATTATGTTGTGTGCACATCTGTTCTCTCTGGAAGAAAGGAAAGAAAAAGAGAATAAAAGTGTTTGGATTTTTATATAGCGTGCAATATTTTGAAGTGAATATTTCTTGCACTGTCATTGGTTAAAAAAAACTTATGCTCTGAGCTTTTGTCCAATCGAGAGTCGATACGTAATAACAACATAGGCCACCGCTGCCACTTCGAACCAAATTATCTAATGGAATAGAATTTTAAAGGTTAATCACAGCTAAAGTAAATACATGCAGGTAGACCATCTACTAAAGTAGGAACATGTAAGTAGTCTAATTGCATATTTATATTTTAGTACCTACAAAAAGTAGCACCGAAAAAAGTCTAACATGAAATAATACAGTTCAATTGTAAGTGTAAGGATCGTTGGAATATTTTGCATATTTTGTTTTGGGCCCACATTTTTAATTGTTGTTCTTAAATTGTATATCTTGTCTTGAAATTTAAAAAAAAATAAGATTAAATGATTAAATCGCTGACAGCCATGTTTATTTTTATGTTTCTTTGTCTTACAAAAAAATATTAAAAATCCTACACAAAAAAAACTCACTCTTACACGCAAATCAATGGATAAAATGTAGCCATTACGAAAAATAATGCGATATGGTCAATAATAATATTCAAGACATCAAGGGAGATAATTCTAAGTTCATAATATGCCAGCAAGAGATAACCTCCACTCAACTTCTTTATTTTTTTAGACTGGAGCAATTTTTTTTTTTTTTGTTCCTATTTTTAAGAGGGTTGGAGTTTCCCCACGTTAAAACCGACCTTGTACCTAAAATGTCTCTCGTGAGGAATGAAATAGAGAGTTACTGTGGGGATTATTTGACATATTTACTATATAAATTTAACGTGAAATGATTACCTACTTACATTTGTGTCTCAATCAAATGCATAACCTTAATCATTTTTTGAAAATTTTCAAAACAATTACCGTGAATTTTGAAAAACGTTTTCAAAGCAATTACTATGAATTTTGAAAATGTTTTTAAAGCAATTACCATGAATTTTGAAAAAGTTTTCAAAGCAATTATTATGAATTTTGACAAAAGTTTTCAAAGCAATTACGATGAATTTTGACAAAGGTTTTCAAAGCAATTACCATGAATTTTGACAAATGTTTTCAAAGCAATTACCATGAATTTTGTAAGAAGTTTACAAAGCAATTACCATGAATTTTGAAAAAATAAATAAAAATAAAAGTATAGATAGTAATCATATTTTTTTTAAAAAGAGAATAAAAGAAATATTTTTTTTAAAACAAAAAGCTTATTTTTGTTTGAAACGTAAAACTAAACCTAACCTTAAAAGAAAGTATTTTAATGTGAGTCCTGGTATGGATATGATAGACGATGACCTTTTGTCTTTGTGTACTCAAGCTAACAAGTAATAATAAAAGGGGGTGAAGAGAAGAAGGTTAAAAAAGGATTAATGAAACACAACATATATATGTGTGTATATGTTGTTTCATTAATCCTTTTTTAACCTTCTTCTCTTCTAATATATATATATAAGTTACAAGGTATAAATATTGGGTGCTTTTACAGATGAGGGCACATATGAAAAACGCATTTCGAAATAAAAACTATTGTGTATACTTAACGTATCAGGCAAAAATAAGTATTCTCACCAAAAATTAGGCAAAATTATCGAATAGAATTTTAATTAAAAATTAAAAATCAGTTTTATCGTATTTTGCTAACCGCGATTCATTTATTACTTATTTATATGACAGACTGAGTTTGTCCCCGTTATTTACGTGTTTTTTGCTCTAATCAATGGCGGATCCGTAAAACACGATGAAACTGATTTTTATTTTTAATTAAAATTCTACTCGATAATTCTTGCTAATTTTTGGTGTAGATACTTATTTTTGCTTGATACCAAACAGTTTTCTGGTTAATTCATTTGAAACTACGATTTCATCTGTGTAACTGCGTTTTTTTTTTTATATGTATAAGCACCAAATATTGTCTGAGTGACTGAATTGTTCATTTACATTCTTAAGTTACTACAGTTAAATTGTGTTTCTTCGTCTGTAGAATTGAGAAGAGAAATTAGTCTGTAAGAAGTGTGTATATGTTCGCCTTTGTTTTGTGACTCTCTTTTTTTATTTATCTTTTCATTAGCATAAGGGCAGGTCATTCTTCCGAATGCCAGACAATCGTCTGCTATTTAGAGGCTCTAACCGAGTGCTCTTGTTAGGATTTTGGCCGTTCCCTTAAATGTAATTATTTGGATTTATTTCGCACTTGGTTTTCCTGAAATATTTTATTTTTAATTCTTCTTCATTATGCTTTTAACTCCTATCAAAACTGGAATGATGTCGATGATTTTTAGGTTCCAGTTTCTCGTGCGTGGCATTGTGTGTTAGTAAGTTCATAGTACTTCGTTCTTTCTTTCCCTTCTCTGAGTCGCTAAGGGAGACTTTGATAGCAGAGTGTAGCTGCGTCCTCACTTTTGACCAGCTTCTCTATGTTACATACCTGTTCCCGTATGTACTCGGGACGTCCGTCGACTGTTGGTTGGTTGATTCGTCCGCTTCATGTCAGTTGAGTTGTCGATCAAAGCACGAGGTAGCAAAAACACATGGACGCTGATTTTGGGATATAAGAGTTTTTATTGAGATACACATACAACTACGACCGAACTCATGTATTTGTGTGTGTGCGAGAGAGAGAGAGAGAGAGAGAGAACAATTAAGTTACTTGGGAAGAAAGATCTCAGTCAGGCCCATTAGGGCCACTGCGCCTACACCCCGTCCCCTCTGCAGGGAGGTTCGTTTCGTGTCTCACTCGTTTGAGTGTAAGGAACAAAAGGGTCGAATATCATCCCAACGGAAGTGACATTACCCGACTTCCGTTTCCACTCCTTCCATCTCTTTCGGGGAGCTCTCCTACTCTCTGTGCCTCCCGTTACCTTTTAGGGCGTCATCCCGGCACCCCCACTATCCAACATTTGATAAAATCAAATTGACCAATATGGTGAGATTTTAATAGTTCGTCTTTATTATAAAACGACTTTATAGAAAATGAGCAGAATATGTTATTTTTTTGAATATTTATATTTTCAGTTATACATATTTAAAAGAATAACATCTTCTGCTCTTTTACTATGAAGTGTTTTAATAATTGTTACACTGGCCGTTCTTACACAGGAGAAACTACACCGGTCGTCACTATAAATAGTGCGAGTCACCAGAAGACAAAGCACAGTCTTGTAACTGTCTAGCCAAGAGCTAGTCAGTTTCTTACTTTGTTAATACACTTGTTAAACCAACCCTCGACTTGACTTCCTTTATTTATTATTTACTGTGGGACAACTTCACAACAATAATAAAGATAGAATATTACAAAAATCTCACCATATGAATCAGTTGTATTGTATTGTGAATTCTTCAGGCTGCCCGACTGGTCATCGCTCGGGTTTTGCCGTTAGTTCTTGTCAGTAATTTATACAACATGCATTCTTATGTCATGGAAGACAAAAAAATCGTTGAACGATGTTTCAATACTTGTTGCTCATTGAGCAAAAGCAAGTACCAAAGAAAAGAAAGTTCAACACACTTACAGTAGTTGGTATAATTGTAATTAAGAAAGCCCTTACTTTCACACTGTCTTCTTAGAACACGGAAGGCAGCGAGTCGTCGAATAATTTTCTAGTTGGGCACAAACGAGTCTTTTTTTTTTCATTTTTCTTAAGAGTCCCCACTTATCAAGACCCAAAGGCCACTCGAGGATAATGGTTAATGAGTGCCAGCTAAAGTAAAGAAAATTCAACACACTTATAACAGTTGTTTTATATAGAGAACTTTAATACAATTGCAAAGAAGCCTTTCGCTCACACTGTGTGAATGGCGTAAACGACACAAAAAAGTTTTGTTTTTTCTTCGTCAATAATTCGGCTGAGATATATATTTCCTTCTATGGTTGCTCTGTCTCTCTGTTGTGAGTTCGATTTTATATTGAGATTAACTCTCGATCCGTGTTATAGATTCAACACTTGCTCTTTCACCCAACTCAAATTCATTCGTTTTTATAATTCTCCAATTATAATTTTGGAAAATTTGTTTAACCCACTTCATGATGAGCGCTTTTCGACTTCATCTCTATTTTCTGTTTCAAGACGGCTCTTTTCTGATATGTTATTCGTTATTCTTGCTATCCACCACAGCTCCCTCGACTCTCAATGCCTCCTTAATGAACCATCTCTCATCTCTCATCTATCTTATATCTTATATATATATATATATATATATATATATATATATATATATACATATATATATACATATATATATATATATATATATATATATATATATATATATATAACTCAATGTTTGTTTGTGTGTTATAGAAATCGATATAATCGAAATGTTAATAGTTAGAACATTCAAATAAGTTTCAAGAAGAGATAAATTTTTCACAGGATCTGAAGACACCATTGAACTGTTCCGTCAATTTCATCTGAGTGCACTAAGGGTAATTATCGGGAAGGTCCATAAAATAACGGAAGTATAGTAGAATCATTTTGAAATAGATTTTCTTTGTTTCATAAAAGAAAATTAAACAAAGATATCTCAGTGAAGAATGTATTTAAAGAACGGTTTAAACATTCAAATAATTTGGTTGATATTTTTTAGATTTAAAATAATTGAAAACGAATTCGTTAAAACTATTTTGTCTGTAAAAAGTGCAGAATCAACAAGTTTGTTTTTTTGTAAGGAAACACCAATGTGTTAAGTTTTTTATTAGTTGACCTCATATCAAATGTTATTTTTAAATTTTCTTTCAAGGACAAAATTATAAATATGACTATTGTAAATTATTTCTAACTAGCAATATACGCTTACATGGGTAACACGATAGCAATGGTTAATCAATATTTTTTAGGTTTTTCTTATACGTTATTTCAGCTGTCCATCATAGCTCTCTTAACTCTTCTTATGTACTAATGAGTCACCACTTATCAAGGCTCAAAGGCCACTCAAGGATAAGGGTTAACGAGTTTGTCAAGTGGACAATGAGACAACACCTAAGAATTGGAGATGATAGTTGAAAATGCTCAGAATTTGATTATCCAAGAGGACGGATCGACAAGAATTTGTTAACATTAGACTTGAAAATGACAATGGGAAGCAGCTCCGTGATATTGTGTTCAACGGGTGGGTAGTTCTTGGAAAGAAACTTTGTTCATGGAAGTTCCGTTTAGTTGTAAGTACACAGAGGAAGAAAAGGGAAATTATTTACAGTGGTTGTAGCTAAACGAGTTTTGCTCTATTCCTACCTGAAGAACCATCTCTCATTAATTAATTTTTTGTAAGCTTAATCTGCCAGTGAGCTTAGTTTTTATCTCGAGAATCGCAGAAAGAAAAATGACATTTATCTTCATTTCAATTCTTATCGGCTCTCCCACCTCAGACTACACCACCAACAACAATTCCCATTATCCATGTATTATTTAGTTCTCATTTTCGACCTTGTCAACGCATTGTGACACCTCAATTCTTGTCATATAATTTTAATGAGTCAACCGCTCGAGCTATGAAATTGTTCTTTTCGTGTCTCGTTTCTCTGGTTTTCATTCTTATCAACATGACCACACCTGCACAGTACAAGTCGCTAATGAGAATTTTAATTCTGACATTTTTTTTCTAAGGATTCCAAGGAGAGAAATAACATTTGGGTTCCCTCTATTTTCCTAATCTCTTGACCAGCTCAAACAAAAGGTGTGGACGTCATTCTGACATTTTCAATATTCGTACTCGCCCATGTCATAGCTACACTTGCTAGGTGAAAGGAAAATGCCATCAATCACTGTTGGCGATAGAATTAAATTATCAAAATAAATTCATGATCTTAGCTGTCTATTTCTGTTTTCCCTTTTTGGTATATATAGATAATCCTTCCCATCAAATTTGATCATGTTTTTCTTTTTATTTCTCTCTCTCTTTGTTTAATCCAAGTGATTTAATGAGAACCAGAGTATCAACGTGATTATACCATATGCACATGAAGTTGTTTCATAATATTATATATATATTATATATATATATATATATATATATATATATATATATAATTTCCGCCCTCCCACATCTAATGTCATTCCAGTTTGCAATTTTGATTTGAATGTGGAATTGGTATAAGAGCACAATTGGAAATAGACAATATATATTTCCTGTAAAGCTGGTTCTCTCTTCCTTACACACCAGTGAAATTAATAAGAAACATTTTCCCCTCCCTCATATATTGTATATATTCATACTCCTATATGTCCAGTGTTATTGGTATGGACCCAACTATACTCTTTCTTTTATTACACCCCCTATTTCCTTATTATTCCTGTTTCTTTCCTCCATAATGGTTTTTATAAGGTGTTTTTTCTCCCCCCAAAATTATCTTTGTCCATATCTTCCCCTATACTCTTCCTCCTACCCTCTTACCCTGCACATCCTCTTGCAAGATGTTTTCCTAAAAAACCTTTGTAAAAAAAACCTTGATCCTATTCAACCTTTATTTTCTAATTTATTTCATTTCTATTTTTATTTTTTATGTTGTTTTTAATTTTTATTTTTATTTTAATTTCAATTATTTCATTTCTTTATTTTTATTTTGTATTTTTCATTTTTATTTTTATTTTTATTTTGTATTTTATTATTTTATTTTTATTTATTTTTTATTTTTATTTTATTTATTTTTATCTTATTCTTATTCATTTTTATTATTATTATTTTATTTCTATTTTTATTTCGATTCTATTGTTTTCACTACCCCTCTGACAAAAGAATTTGTAACTTTAATTAATTTATTGCATAATTTGAAAGGGTAAATCTATGGAAAGTATTGGGTTATTTCTTTTATATGTACCGGTGTTTTGGTTTATAAGTACCATTGTGTTTTTCCCCTCCTATGCTACTAACATATCAACCGGTGACTCTTTCTGTCAGTAGATGTTTCTCTACAACGAGTTTTTTTTTCTCTGATTTTCTGTAAGACGTGTTGGTAGAGACGTTTTGGATTAGCTTTATTAATTTATAAAATAGAATAAAGTATTTCCAAACTGTTTATGAAACGATCGTATGCCATACTTGACTTGATGTTCTAATTCTTGGAACAATTGTAATGTTTTAATTCATTGAATTTTTTATATATATTTATATGTATAAATATATATATATAAATATATATATATATATATATATATATATATATATATATATATATATATATATATATATATATTTATATATAGGTGTAATCAGTCAACAGAAAATCATAAACGCACAAGTGGGAGAAGTATAAAAATAGTGAATAAAAAAACTGAGAATGATGAAAAAATAAATAAACATGCAACTTACAATTTCGTGTCGAATTTATTGGACGATTTTGGAAGCAAAGTAAAGTAAATCCCAATTTTCAAGCCTTCTATGAAGTGTCAACAGAGTTCTTGAAAATGTCGAACTCTAATATATATATATATATATATATATATATATATATATATATATTTATAAGGGAATGGTAGTTTGCTTGAAGCATTGCTGGTAAATAAGTATGTGGGTATTTATGAATCCTGATAGCAATGCAGAAAACGGAATGGTGAAAGAGAAGATGAACAAAAACAAATAATCGAAGACAATATTTGAGGTATCAATGTTCACAATTAGATCTTTCACATACAATATCAGTAAATATAAGACTTACTGTCAATATCATTAAAATGCGGGATGGTAGAACAACTTTTGATATTTCGGGAGAAACACCTTCCTTCTCAAAAAAGAAAACAAAAGTTCAGTCCGTCTAAGGGAAATATATATAGTTGTTTTTTAATGTTATTTAATATTAATTTTCTTTTTTCAATTTTTTTTTTTTTTCAGTATGGTCTGAAAAAAAAAGTAAAAGAAGAGCCCGAAGCTGAAGCCGACTTAGACGAAGGGCGAGTTGGTCGAAAGAAGAAGACCAAAGAAGAGCTGGCAGCTGAGGCCAACGAAGAGGAAGATGATGATGAGTTTGCAAGTAAATTCTCTTCCTTGTGTTGCTGCATGAACTTTGTGTGATTTCATGCTCTTTTTCTGTTACTTAGGACATCCGGCCTTCCGTTTCCTCCTTCTGTTATGGCTGGCCCCTCACGTTTTAAAACCCCGGGGTTGCTTGGCCTCGCCCGGTTCAGGTAGAAGGAAACCTCCTTACACCCTCCCCAGTGTTTGCCCCATGAATGACAGGAGGGATGAAGTTTTTATACTTGAATCAATTCTCAATCCTGCTACCATTTTTTTTTTTCTTTTCGTGTTCATGCGGTTGAGTTCTTTGGTCGTTTAAAAGAATTTGAGAATTGAAAAAAAAAACAAGCATTGAAAAAAATCGGAAAGAAAGGATTCTTTTTTTTTGCTTTTGATTTTATTCTCCTTGCCACAAAGAAAATACACACGACTCTAGCAAACCTATACAATCAAAGTTTATTCTCCAAAAAAAGTTACGTGTAGAGTTTCTAAATGTGTGTGCTTGTGTATATATTGTCAGTGAAGTAATCTTTAATATCTTGGCTGTTCAAACGGATACAATCGTCGACTTATTTTAAGATTCATTCATGTATTATCGTTGAAATCAATACACCATTTGGTAATCTTTCGGGCGAGAAATCGAAGAGAAATATTACAACTAATAATTATAACCAATCGCATTATAATTTCATTTTCTACCGACCCATATATTTTTAAAGTGTGGAAACTGATTGTAAGATTTATTATCTCTGATTTTTTTTATCGTTAAGTTGGGTTATTGAAGCACAAAGAAAATGTAAAAAATGGCGTCGATTAACTAACAACACTGGTACAAACAGCAATTTTGTTTGTCATGTGTTGAAAGAAAAAGCTTTGAAGGAATTGTGATTTTGAAAAAAAAATTGAAAAGTTTCAGGACGTTAAAAGTATACAGGTCGGTAAAAAATAAAATTTTAATACGTGTGGTAAAAGTTATTTGTTGTATTTTTTTTCGAGTTAAATCTACTACAAGATTACCTACCATTTTCTTCTAATTATTTTTTAATTCATGTAAAAATTTATGTTTTTTATGAGTCTTCTTATAACAGTTTGAAAATCATGCAGGAACTGTCCAAAGTTCATAATCAGCTGAAATGCTAAGATATACATTAAGTCTATTCAAATCATTTTCAAGAAATTAATGTTGTGTTTCTTACAGATAACATATTTACATCAATATGAATTTTTAACGACATGCTCTTGCCATTATATGCCAAATTGCTGTCAGTCACGTGTGACACGTCATCTAGCTGAGCAAAGTGCTGTTTAATGTCATCGCTATGTGGAGATCCTTTTCTCGATTTGATTCTCCTTCTTTTTTCGTTTACAAAAATGAAAGCTATAGTAAACTAAAAAAAATACCTGTCCCAGAACGAGTAAAATTGTTTCCAAGAACAGAACATTTTTACACCAATTTTACGTGCCCTTACAAAGGCAATTCTTATTTTTGTACCAATCCAGAGTGCACCTTTTGGGGAGTTGAATTTTCCCACATTAAAAACTGACCTTGTGTCTAACTCTGCTCTCTTGGGAAGGCAAATTAATAGAGGCATGCTTTTTGCCATTATATGTCAACAAGGTTTCTGTCACATGTGACATGTTATCTATCTGATTCAAGCACTATTATCCCCCACAAAACAATCCTATAATGTTTCCTATAATATGCACTAAATTGTTGGAGAGAATACAAACATTATTCCCCCAAATAATTACCTAATTAG
Source organism: Sepiola atlantica (assembly GCA_963556195.1). NCBI lineage: Eukaryota > Metazoa > Mollusca > Cephalopoda > Sepiida > Sepiolidae > Sepiola > Sepiola atlantica. The sequence continues at coordinate 131,237,682 of OY744523.1, forward strand.
ACAATAAAAATAGAAAATATTATATAATAAAGTAAGTAACAGCAAGTCAGTCTTATTTGAGTCTTACTTCTCCATATTGTATGAAGTATTCCTGAAGTTATGATATGGAAACGTTGATAATTCAAAAACTATTTATCTGATCAGGCTGAACTTTTGCATAATGGTTTCTGTTGTCAAAGAGCATCAGATTCATACATCAAATTTAGAAAAATTGTAAGTTGAAACTGTCAAAATATTTACCCTGAACGAACTTTTCAAGGTGAAAGTCATATTAGATGTTGGACTTCTGTGGCTACAATATGGGCCAAGTAGCAAATCTCTACGATAAACAGAAGCAAAATTAGTGGCAAAAGTGTGATTACTGTTATCAAAAAGCATTAGATCAATACATCAAATTTTGGAAAAATCCAGTCTTTACAATTAACAGAACCAAAATTATCACCAAAAGTTTGACCTTTTTCTGTGACCATGATCTTTGACCGAAATATCCCAAAATTAAATCAGTTCTTAATTAGACCATGACCGATATTTTGACCTAGTTTGGTGACGATTGGTCAAGCGTTGTAGACAAACAAACGTAGCGACAAATTCAACCGAAAACATTTCCCCTGCCAAGGGAGGAGGACATAAAAATGTTAACAATGACATATGCTATAGGCAAAAGCACACCAATTATTATTTGAAAGTTTACAGAAACAATGATAGAAAAGTTCTTGAAAATCCAAAATTATACTCGAATATTTCAACAAATTATAAACTTCAGACAGTTTTTCATTGTTTTTCTCCTGTTTTCAGAAACCTCATACATAAAAATGTGAAGATTAGCAAAAAGAAAATGATAGTTTTTCAGCAAGACATGTTTTATGATGAATTTTTTTCTCTTCTTGGACATCTGCTTTTTCAAAAACCATTTTATGATATGTATGTCTGTCTGTGTGACTGTGAACAAGCACGTCTTGTACATGTGGCTTTGAATAGTACAATTGCTCTAATATTATTCGGTGCTTCTTGAAATTCCAATCAGTGCTAAAACAAATAAATACGATTCTAATGTTATGTTGTTGTGTTGAAAATAACTATTCAAAGTTTGACAACAAACAAGTAGTTTAATTCTTTTTTTTATTTTCAAATTTTCATAAATTTCGGATAGGAGTTTGTAAAGGTAGCCATTTTGACTGCAGTATAATCTGTACATGAAACAGAATTTAGTGTTTTGACAACCACCTGTTAATTGTGAGGTGAAGTCGAATTTAGAATCTCGACCTCCACCTCTTAATTATGAAGAGAATTCAAATTTAAGGTGTGGATCTCCGGCTTTTAATTATGAGGCAAAGATGTATTCAGGGTATGGACTGTCACCTCTTTATTATAAGGCAAAGTCAAATTTAAGGTCTCAACCACTACCTATTAATTATGAAGCAACATCAAATTAAGGATATGAAACGCCACCTCTTAATTATGAGGTTGTCAAATTCAGAGTATGGACTGCCTACTCTTAATTATGAGGCGAAGTTGAATTTAGGCTCTCAACCTCTTAATTATGAGGCGAAGTTGAATTTAGGCTCTCAACCTCTTAATTATGAGGCGAAGTTGAATTTAGGCTCTCAACCTCTTAATTATGAGGCGAAGTTGAATTTAGGCTCTCAACCTCTTAATTATGAGGCGAAGTTGAATTTAGGCTCTCAACCTCTTAATTATGAGGCGAAGTTGAATTTAGGCTCACAACCTCTTAATTATGAGGCAAACTCGGATTTAGAGTCTGCATTATCACTTATTAACTATGAAACCAAGTTGAATTTAAAGCATCGACCACCACTTCTTAATTATGAAGCAAAGTCAAAGTTATCTTCTCAATCGCGACCTCTTAATTATGAGGCAAAGTGGAATTTAAGGTCACGACCACCACATCTTAACTATGAGGCAAAGTCGTATTTAGGGTCTTGACCTCCATCTCTTAATTATGAAGCGAATTTGAAGTTATGGTCTCAATCACAACCTCTTAATTATGAGGCAAAGTCGATTTTAGGGATGTGACCCCTTATCTTAATTATGAAGAAACGTTGAATTTAATGTCTCGATTTCTACCTCTTAATTATGAGGCAAAGTCGATTTTAGGGTTGTGACCACCCCATCTTAATTATGAAGAAACGTTGAATTTAATGTCGCGATCTCTACCTCTTAATTATGAGGCAAAGTCGATTTTAGGGATGTGACCCCTTATCTTAATTATGAAGAAACGTTGAATTTAATGTCTCGATTTCTACCTCTTAATTATGAGGCAAAGTCGATTTTAGGGTTGTGACCACCCCATCTTAATTATGAAGAAACGTTGAATTTAATGTCGCGATCTCTACCTCTTAATTATGAGGCAAAGTCGATTTTAGGGATGTGACCCCTTATCTTAATTATGAAGAAACGTTGAATTTAATGTCTCGATCTCTACCTCTTAATTATGAGGCAAAGTTGAATCAGAATCTCAATCTTCCTCTTTTAATTATGAGGCGAAGTCGAATTTAACATCTCCACTACAATCCCAGCATTCTCGACTGCTATCCTGGACATAAGGTTAGTATTAGAGTTAATAAAGAACATGTTTTCAGCCTCATCACTGTTGATGATGATTAGTCATGTCTCGAGTTATCTTCTCTTGTCAAAATGGCTACCTTGTCCAAAATTCACAGATATTTTAAATTTCAATTAAAAACAAACTGTTTGTTTTCACTCAAATCTGAAATAATAATTATCAAGACAATATTCCTGCATAAGATAAAATTATAATTTTATTTAAATATTTTAGTTGTGGCTGTAATGGCAAGAACCACCTTTTATTCTGTTAGTGTCCTGTTGGTAAGAAAAAAATAATTAAGAAACTTTTAAAAAAGAAATCAATTCGCAAAGAATGCCACAAAAGTGTGACATTATCTTTTGCAATACGAATTCAAAAATATTATTTTCTGCTTCTTTCAATTAAAGAAAATATGTTATGGGTCAAAAAGGAAAGAAACCCACAACGAGACATACAAATGAACTAAAGGTGATAATTTAAGTTAAATAAAGGTACTTACATATTATCAAAAATAATAATAATAAAGAAAAGAGTTTATTTAATAAAAAAATCAATTTATTATTTCAGTTTATGTTCGTCCATTTTGTTTTCTGGGATTTTCTGTAAAATCTTTTTTTAATTAAAAATATATCTATATAAAAAAATCTACAGGGTCTAAGTTTTTAGATTATAATGATGACAATTAAATCTAAGGGGTCTAATGTTTAAGATAATAATGATGATAAAGAAATCAAAGAGGTCTAATTTTTAAGATTATAATGATGATAATGAAATCTAAGGTGTTGAATTCTTTAGATTATAATTATGATAAAGAAATCTAAGAGGTCTAACTTTTAAGATTATAATGATGAGTTGGTTAACGCCATCTCTCCTCTTTAAAGGTGGATTAGGGAAAGATTATATATATATATATATATATATATATATATAAGATTTGTAAAAGTTTTTATACCGTTTAATCCGTTTAAAAATTTCTTACAAATCGTTTACAAACGTAAAAATTATCCAGGTTCTGCTTTTTTGTTTGGTTTACAAGTTCTCGAGTGTTAACTTTTCTGCGCTTTTAACGTTTAAAAAATCTTATAAATCGTTTCCACACGTTAAAAGTATGCGAGTTCATAGAGAATTTCCTTCTAATGCATTTTATATAAATTATGTGTTGCTGTTTTTTTGCTTTAAGAGTTCTCAAATGTTAACTATTCTGTACTTTAACCATATATATATATATATATATATATATATATATATATATATATATATATATATATATACATATAATCAAACAAAACCAAAAATTTCAGATTCCTAAATATATTCAAAAACGTCTTAATATGCCAAAAAGAAAAAAAAATTTTAATGAAATAAAAAAAATCTCATATTGATACAATTATTTCTGCTGATTTCAGACATTTTAAATGATAAATTGTCGATGAAAAACGGTGCTTGTCAATAAAAATTCACATTTCAATTATGGCAGTTCCAAATGAATTAACAGGAAAACTCTTTGATATACATACGTATCAGACAAAAGTAGGTATCTACACCAAAAATTAGGGAAAATTATCGAGTAGAATTTTAATCAAAAATATAAATCAGTTTTTATCGTATTTTCATGATCGCCGTTAATTATTACTTGGCGAAATGACAGACTGACTTATCTCCCCTGTTTGATGTGTATTTGCGCCCTTATCAGTTTTCCTGTTAATTTATTTGAAACTGACATATTTCACTCGTGCATGTTTATGGACAAGTACCAGAAAAACTTATTCGTTTCTTTATAATTTTATTTTTTACTTATTTCAAAGAATAATCTTTTACTAAATTAAAATTCTTTTAAGTTGATTTTTAATCTTAAACATTATTTTATCGCAACAATTTGACCCCCCCCCCTCATTTTCACTTCCTGAAAAAATTAAAATGAATATAGAGGGCTAATATATTTTTCATAAATAACTAAGAATATTTTTATTATAATTATTAATAGTATTATTAATTACAATGATTAATAGTATTATTAATTAGTATAAGGGCCTTGTGGAAATTTTAATCTTAAACATTGTTTTATCACAAAGATTTTACCCCCCCCCCTCATTTTCACTTCCCGAAAAAATTAAAATGAATATAGAGGGCTAATGTATTTTTCACAAATAACTAAGAATATTTTTATTATAATTATTAATAGTATTATCAATTATAATTATTAATAGTATTATTAATTAGTATAAGGGGCTTGTGGAAATTCCACGGTTGCTTATTACTTACCAGCTTATCTCTCTTCTTACTGTAAAAATATTTGTGAGTTAAATATTTTTCATATAAATAAATAAAACAAAACAAACGTTTTAATTTATTCGTAATTGTAAAAAATCATTTATTTTTTAAATAAAAACCTCCTTTCTTACCGTAAAAATAAATGTTAACTAAATATTCTTTAAATAAATAAAACAAGTGTCATTTTTAAGTCGACAGCAACAACAGAATTCTATTTATGACGTCTTATTCGATTTTGGAAACATTTATTTCGAAATAGGTAAAAGCTAAAATATTTGGCATCAACGACACCAGATAATCATCAATTACTTTTCTTACATTTCATCTTTGGTGATCGAATGGTTTAATTTATTTTTAAATGGGTGTGGAAGTTGATAATGTACGTACAAATGAAGGTACAACATATTATATAGATTACCACTACTACTACTAGTACTACTACTAATAATACTACTACTACTACCTGTTGTAAAAATTCCAGCCTTTTTTTCTTGTTTGTTTTCTTCATATTTTATGTTTTTTATTATTTTTTTTTACTATGAATTTTCTGGAAGCCAAAAAGAATACTTTTTTGGCTTTAAATGTTTATAAAATTTTAAAACGTGTCTATTTATATATAAAAAAAAAAATACTGTTGATATATATATCCTTTTTACCTTCCAAAGACTGCTGATTCTTTTTCTTTTTTTCAAACATCCTTTCCTTCCATCAAATATTAATGTGACTGCTTTGGTCAAAATTATTTACAAAAACTCTTGGAAGAATGATCTTTTACAATTCTGAACGTTTTCTTCTGCTGAAATTTTTTTTTTTTTTCAAAATATTCCCAATAATTATTCATTTACTTAACTATTTTTTTTTAAATTTATTTTACTTTTTTTTATTTCTATTCTTTTGCATTTTTTTTTAATACTTTAACTTTTGTATTTTCAATAATTTAATCATTTTATTTAATTCCCACTGCCAGGAATAACGACACCACATTGTATGATGAGAATCATGTAGCATATGATTTACCGTTTTATCATATTTGATTCTTTGCATCAAGGTCAAATCCTTATGTGATTAATGCAGTTTTTTTTAAATAAATTAACAGCTTAGATCAAACTTGAGCCAGCATTATTTTTCCTTTTAAAAATCATTTTCTATTCTCAATTTGTTCCTGAAATATTTCAAGCTCAAACCTTTTTTTTATCCTATTTTTCTCTAACCAAAACTTGTGAAATTAATTAAAAGATCTCAATTTAAAATTTTCGATTTGATTGGCAACCATTTTTCTCTTTGGGTGATCTCATAGCGGTTCGAACTAAGTTATGTATTTCTATCTGAATGTATTTTATTTTGTTGGAACACTATCTTTAACTTCAAAGATAGTTTCCATATTCTTCAAAGTATTTAGATTTTAAATGATTTTGCTGGCAAAATAGATTAACTCCACAAAGGTAATATTTATTTTGGCAAAATTTGAATTACAGATGTCATGCGTTCCTTAGAAATCAGACTACTTGATCCGATGCAAATTTCTGGATTTTATACATATTTAGTCCTGAATATTACCATTGTTTAATCCAGTGCTCTCTGCTGCTTTCTGAGAGTCTAGAGAACAAGTTGACACCAGTAACTCAACTTTTACTAAAATAGATTCGCCTGGTATCTTGGATACTTGGAACTTTCTAGAAACGCCATTGGATATAACTAATAAGCAGTTAAAAATAAATGGTTACTTTTCAAAATATAATTCATAAAATTCTAATTTAATTAAGGGATAAATATTGAATCCAATATCACAACATAGTCATTTGTTCAGAGGATTAGATGACACCTTTGATTCCATTTTTATCGAATTGTGTAACATAACCGCCAAGCAGTTTTACATGCTCAAATATATATGTAATGTTTTTTATTGTTTGTATTATGTTAAACACTCCCACACTTTATATTTCGTTGTCCTGTTCTTCATCCTCTTCATCTCCCCCTCGTCCACTTTCCAATCATATTCACCTTCTTCATACTATGTTATCACTGACCTCTCCTTCCCTTCTTCCTTATCATTCCACCTCCTTCCAATCATTTGTATCTTCTTCTTCTTCTTCTTCTTCCTATCATGTTTACCTTCCTCTTCATGATTACATTTTTTATCCTCCTTCTCCGTTGCATTATATACATATTCTCACTTCCCTAATGTTATGTTTCTCTTCTTCTCCCTCCCTCATGTTACGCTTTTATCTTCCTCCTCATTCTCCTCCTCCTCTCTAATGCTATGCTTCTCCCCTCTTTTTCCTCCCTAATGTTATGCTTCTCCTCCTCCTTCTTTTTCCTAATGTTATGCTTCTCTTCCTTCTCCTTTTGGTCTTGGATGTGACGCTTTTTTTATTTTTCCTCCTCCTCTTTCTCCCCAATGTTATGCTTGCCTTCCTCCCCCTCTTTAATGTTATGCTTCTGTTTCTTCTCCTCCCTAATTTTACGCTCTCTTCGTCGTCCTGCTCCTGCTCCTCCTCCCTAATGTTATGATTCTTTTCCTTCTCCTCCTCCCTCCTATTCTGTACCATCCTCATCTTACTATACCTCTTCCTTCCACCCACATCCTCCTTTTCCTCCAACCCTTTCTATTCATATATATCTTCATCCTTTTAGCATCAGTTATGTTTTATTTGTCTTATTTCCATTTCCTTGTTTCGTTTTAAAAGAAGCAAAAATCAAATGAAAAAAATAATTGTGGAGAAAAAACAAAACAAATTGAAATTTTTTTTTTCATAACCCAAAATCTCCAAGCCTACTATGCAGACATTTTTCAAAAATGAAAACGAAAGAAACCATTCAAAATATATTCTACATTGTCATTCATTTATTTTCACTTCCTTTTTTGCTTGCCTGTTATCGAAATAGAATATTAAACACTTTATTTAAAAGTCAATAAGTAAGCTTCATTGAATTCAAATAAAAACAATATTTTTTTATCTTCACAACTTGAAGATGATATTATATATTATTATAAATAAATAACAGTGATGAATAATAATATTATTAATAATATTAATTAGTAATAATTTTGAATATGATGATCATAATGATGAAAATGGTAAACTATTATGGTTAAAATAATAATAATACTTGTTAAAATTATATTAATAATACTAATTTTGAAAATAATAAAATTAGTAACAATAATAATAATATCAATAAAGAATAATTTTGAAAATGATGATAATAATGCTCAAAATAATAAATGATTATGGTTATAATAATAATTCTGAAAATTGTATTAATTATAATTTTTAAAATAATACAATTTTATTTCGAAAATAATAATATTTATGAATGAATTATGGTAATAATCATAATGAAAATAATATAAATAATTTGAAAATTATAATATTAATAATAATTAAAAATAATGATAATAATATTAATGAATTATAATAGTAATAATAATGTAAATAATATAAATAATTTTGAAAATTATTTAAGAATAATGTTTATGATGCTAATAAATGTAATCATAATAGATTATCATTAATTATAATAAATAATAATAATAATAATAATAATAATAATAATAATAATAATAATAATAATAATAATAAATTATAATGATGGTAATTGTTGTAACTCAGGCTCAGGTAATTGTTGTAACTCAGGGAGCATCATTTGCTTTTGCCAGTGAGCGATCATTTGAAATGATGCGATATTGGGTAATTAATAATAAAGATAATACTTAAATAATAATTTTAAAAATGAATAGTAATAATTGAGTGTTGTTTCTGGTTGACATATTGTATTCGCTGTACGAAACACATGAACATAGTAATTTAAAATAGTTGAAAAACTATTTTATAACTGAATCAGATTATTCTTTCATGCTCTCATTATTAAATATTGTTGTTTTTTTAGTTTTGAAAATTCCTCTACTTAAAGTTTACTATGCACATATACATATTAAGACGAAAGTTCTACATGCCATTAATACTTTGAAAAAATTTAATATGCTGAGGAAGAAAATCATATCCATTTTGAAATTTTACTTTAATGTAATTTTAATAAAAATGGTTTTCAAAAACACGCATACATATAGGTGAACATTGCTGAATATCTATTTCTGAAGCTGAATTATAATATTTTACATTATAATTAAGATGTTTTGACCTTTTGAAATCTACACAATTAATATATATATATATATATATATATATATATATATAAGGTTAATACAACAAAAGATATGAGGCAACTAATATCTTTAATTGATTCGCACCTTATTATATTCTTTCACTTCATCTATTGCTATATATATATATATATATATATATATATATATATATATATATATATATAATCATCCACGGATAGTTGTTTCATCATCTACGACTCATCAGTGTGGCTAGACGTAGTAAGTGTACCCACACTGATATTCGAAACCCAAGTGGCTGGTCATATCCAAATGTGATTAGTAACCAAGCACCGTATCTGTTGCACAAACAAACCGGCCACTAATTATATATTTATTTATTTATGTCTTACATACAGAAAACTTTATTACATATCATATCCTTGGTTTCATATATATATATATATATATATATATATATATTAGTAAAGTATTTACGTATGCTTTATTTGTAAACAAAAGTGTGTAGAATCAGCCTACGAGAAAAGCAAAACAAAACCAATAAAATATAAAAATATGTAGTTCACTGTTTTGTTTATTACTCTCTGTCCGGCATTTGGTCGGACATTTACAAGCACGTATTAGTATATTATGTTTTTTTATTTTTCTCTATTGAGGAGTGATAATTTTCGGAGAACCTTTCTCCCTCCTTACAATAAGTATTGTGTATATATTTTGATTAAAATCTTTGGCTTTGAATAATCTACAAAAAGATGGATAATAAACTTGATACGCAGGGGAAAAACATACCTAAGCAAGCCAAAAAAAAAGTATTTAAAAAAATGGTGTTATTTCAAAAGTGTAAAACTGTTTCTAAACTCTGGTTCCATTCCATACCAATTACAACTTGCAAAGGATTTAATATCTTAAAAAAAGTAAGGTAGAAAATAAAACCTACACAAAAAGAAATTTAATTTTCTGAAAGCCTTGAATATTTTCATAAAAGCAGAAACCAATTTATTTCTGCATTTTTGAAGAAAACGTTCTTTTTTTCTTATTTTCCTTTACTTTTAACTAGCTCCGCCTATCCGGCGTTGTCTGGGATTCAATAATGTCATCTTAGTTTTTAATAATAATGTGTAGATCACGTATGATGTTGTTACTATAGAGATTGAAGAAAGAAATGCTCATATAAGGGAGATAATTCTTATTTTAACTTTCAAGTTAAAACAGAAGTTATTTTTTTTATAGTATTTGAGTTACGCTTAGAAATAAAGACTCAAATTACGTATCTGCCGCTTCCATCATAGCAGTAAAGCAATAGTTTAAGTAGTTTTCTTAAAAAACATTTTTTACATACTGTAATGTTAATAAAATAATTGTAAGAAATGAACAAACTATTATTTATTGAAAAAATATAATTTTTTATCTGCTAGCTAAAATAGAGCAACAATTATTTTTTCTCAATGACGTAAGATGATTTTTACTTTTTAAATGATAATTGAAAATGTCTTAATTTTACCAATCTTCCGGGCCAGAATAATATTTTTTCAAAGAAACTAAGGCAAGCTATGTCTTTTTATAGCAAAAAATATGGTACAAAATGATAAATAAAATTGGCTAAGCAGAATCAAATATCGGTTTGTGAAATTAATTGCTATTTAGATCTAACTTGGAAAATCCGACCAACTTAATTTTATATATTAGATGTCAACCATTTGATGAAAAGTGTTTGCGAATCAAGACACAACTTAACACGTATTTTTCTTTTCTCTCTTTCCCTACCCCTCTCCCTCTCCCTCTCCCCTCATTATCTCTCTCAATCACACACACATGCACTAGCAGTTTTAAAAATGTATCCCAACCAATTTCAAAAGAATTAAACTAAACAAATCAATAACAAATAAATAGTTAATATTAATGGCCATCCACAAAGAAAAATAATTGCCTAGGTTTTTCATTACTGTGAAACATAGTTCAAAGAGATAATCTTGTCAACTTGGAGAATAAAATAAATATGTGTATGTATCGCAATGTATGAGTGCGTCTTTGTGTGTGTATAGCCTTTTATTAATCTGGGTGGCAATATGCGTGTGTGTGTGCGGTAATGTGTGTGGGTGGGTTTCTCTCTTAGCTTTTAGAAAAAATAAATTGGCCAAGTTCAAAATTTTAATTTTATTCCTTTTTAAACTTGAATATACATCAAATATATAAGTAAATGCATTTGTTATATATATTGTATATATATATATATATATATTGTATGTATATATATATTGTATATATATTGTATGTATGTATATATATATTGTATATATATTGTATGTATATATATATTGTATATATATGTTGTATGTATATATATATATTGTATATATATGTTGTATGTATATATATATATTGTATGTATATATGTTGTATGTATATATATATATTGTATGTATATATATATATATATTGTATGTATATATATATATTGTATGTATATATATATATATTGTATGTATATATATTGTTTGTATATATATATATTGTATGTATATATATATATATTGTATGTATATATATTGTTTGTATATATATATTGTATGTATATATATATTGTATGTATATATTGTATGCATATATATATATATATATATTGTATGTATATATATATTGTGTGTATATATATATATTGTGTGTATATATATATTGTATGTATATATATATTGTATATATATATTGTATGTATATATTGTATGTATATATATATATCGTATGTATATATTGTATGTATATATATATTGAATGTATATATTGTATGTATATATATATATTGAATGTATATATTGTATGTATATATATATATTGTATGTATATATATTGTATGTATATATATTGTATGTATATATATTGTGTGTGTATATATATATTGTATGTATATATATATATATTGTATATATATATTGTGTGTATATATATATTGTATGTATATATATATATATTGTATATATATATTGTGTGTATATATATATTGTATGTATATATATATATATTGTATATATATATTGTATGTATATAT